>NQII01002055.1:151324-191209 GCA_002778355.1 Clitarchus hookeri
TTTTTTTTACGGGGGATTCTCCCCTTTTTCCCCAAAATAAATAAAGAAAAAAGTACCCAAAATAAATAAAGTGAAATCACATAAACCCTAAATTGAATATAATGATAAGTAAATTAGATAGCTAAATAAAACCCTCACACGGTAACTTATAAAGACATTATCAGTCTAAACTAAAAATAATACAGTAGAACTTAAGAAATTGAACTTTGAATCAAACATTAACGTTAAAAATAAATAACTGAAGCCAGTTAAAGTTTTTGGAATGGCTGACAATTAGAGCAGACATTAAAAATAAGGCTGTTCACGGTGAAGTGAGCACTTTTGAAAGTCCTCCCATTTGTAGTAGTCAATAAATATATTTTATTTAGCCATATGCATTAAAGAGCCCGCGTAACCCGCCATATTATTTTATTTATTTATTTCTTCCTAATTCAAATTTAAAAGGATTCATTGAAAGATGTGCCAATATGAGCCTAGCTAATTACCCTACCCATCATTACGGACATAATATATGCAATACTAACACATATTTATGCAACAAATAACTTATGACAAATTCTATGTATTAATTCATTCTCACCTTTTAATGACAATTAAAACCTATTACCAATCAGGTACAAGAACTTGCACATAACTATGAAACGTAAGGGTTCTATAATTGAACGTTTTCAGTAATAACGCTGACTCTTCTGTTGAGACACTAAAAAGAATAGTTTCTGTATAAGATGTGGCATAGCCTCGTAACTTTCTAGTGCGGTGGAATATACACACCGTGATTATTGCTTACATGGCAATTTTTATTTTAAAATGTGGTTAAAGGATAAAAAATGGCTGAAAATAAAAAGTAACTAGGTCCTCAAAAGTGCTCACTTTACCGTGAACAGCCTATACTCAACTTGAGGGAGTCGTGGTGTGAGATTGCCTCCTAGTAGGGAATTTTCACCAAGCATCGAAAATAGAAATACGCTCATATTTTGATTTAAAAATGTACCCTTATTAACATGTTTTCAAACATTTGAACAAGTAAATTCTAGCAAAATATTTTACACTGTTACAAAATATATGTTTTTTTCTTTCATACGCAACATTAAACGTAATTTTCTGAAAATTTTGGTAGTGTATGTGTGTGTGCACTGCTTTTTGATGAGTCTACATATTGTAAAATCGGGTGTTGATCCTTTGTAAGCCGCTCTACGTATCTCTTTAACTATCGCGAGCAGAGATATTTCCTTCAGATATTTTAGCAGCAGGCAACGGTGAAGAATACTATTTAAACGTACTTAAATATTCCGTTTGTGTATAATCTTGCGCTGGAACGAAATGTTCGTTTTACAGCGCGAGATACAACTCAACAGTAGTTGCGTTACCCTGGTTTCTACTGCTCGACCAAGCCAAGCGTGGAGCCGGGCAGGGGTGAGACTCGAGCACTAGTGTAGCTGTTGAGTGGGGAAGACCAGCATCGAGCACGGCAACATTCAATGCCGCTAGTTGTCTGCGGAGGCACGTGTACACCTGGCGACATGGATTTAAGCGACTTAGAAAGATAAATAAATGGCGTGTGCGGAGTGCACCTAGGGCAAGGCGACACCCTCCGAGTGACGGTCTTTCCAGCTGGGACCCGTAGGTGACCGTCATCCCNGGGCAAGGCGACACCCTCCGAGTGACGGTCTTTCCAGCTGGGACCCGTAGGTGACCGTCATCCCCGGGCATGATATAAATGAAACCCTAGAATGGAGCGGTGCTATAATGCAAGGGCGGGGAAACGGGAGTACCCCGAGAAAACCCACCGGCAAGCGGCATCGTCCAGCACGATTCCCACATGCAAAGATCTGGGAGTGAACCCGCCGGGGATCGAACCCGGATCGCCGTGGTGGGAGGCGAGCGTCCTGGACACTACGCCACCGCTGCCCCCAAGCGACTTAGAAACCAGCCCACGCGGAAGCATCAACACGGCCACGCGAATTAGTCAAAACTGTGCCACAACTCATGGCCACTGCGCCTGACACCCGCAGCCGATGGGTTTGTCTTGTCCTGGAGGACGAGGCAAGTATGAGAAGAGAGAAGGGAGATAACGGCACGACCTTGTCTAGTTAACATCTTATCCGGATGCACGTTTGGTTTGGTCGAGTGGTACTTACTCTCTAAGATGGCAATAAAAAGGGTTGTCCAGTGGTGCTCTTTCTTGTGTTTCGCTGTGGTGGGTAGGAGAAAGGTCCAGTTGCGTCACACACTCTAGCCAGAGAGATGCGCCAACATCACTCTGGTTAAGCCAGCGCCAAGTAAATTCAAAGGAGAAGCCTCGCCCTCTTTCTACTAGTCGCTCTGCACCCACTAATGAAGAACATGGTGCCCAACTATCTCTCTCATACAACATTTTCTGTCGAACGGTGCCTGTTTTTCCTTTATCTTCACAGTTATAGTAGTTTAGCTATAAGTACACTCAGAGAGGTTGTCATGGTCGCAAACGCTGCAGTGGCAGCCCAATCCTTCACTGCCGCGATGCATGCCTCCTTGCATGGAGGAGCCGCGGTGCCTGAGCGGTTAGCATGCTCGCTTCCCACCAAGGCGAACCGGATTCGACACGCTGCCGGGTCACTCCCGGATTTTCTCCGGACGATGCCGCTGGTCGGTGGGCATTCTCGGGGATCTACAGCTTCCCCCCGCCCTTGCATTCCAGCGCTGCTTCATTCTCACCTCATTTCACCCTCATCGGCTCTCAAGACCTCGTTGTTAAGAGCCGCCCAAATCTCTCTGCTCAACTCCTTGCATAGATTCCGTCCTCTGTAGGCGTATGTTACCTAGCCCTTAGACGCAATTAGCTCCCGTCCCTACCTCAGACGCACACTTAACACTAAAAATTAGGGTAGGCTAGAAAAAAAAAACTAAAAATCCTTGTTTTGGCTACTAGAAGAATGTGGGTGGACAGGAGTTAAGGGGGCCACCTGAGTAAGCCGCCGAACGGTGTGCAGAGCTCCAGCAGAATGCGTTTTATTAAAAAACCGTTTAACATGTCTGAGTGAGGTCTGCTTACGAATAGCATATAAGAAACGTTGACGCGTATGTATGCGTTTTTCAGTTCCTCCATTTCTCTCTCAAGCATATTTCTGTGATAGTAAAAATGGCTCAAACGGGTCTTTTTAACGGTCATTTTTAGGTATGAGCATCCGGTAGAAAATATTAAAAAAGGAATAGGGACACGCATCAAACATTTATTTTTATTATTACGTCATAAAAAGGTAGGGTCTCCGCTGAAAGTCTCGTAGAGTCGCGTTATCGACAGCAAGACTGCACGCCAGCTCAGTGCTTTGCGCGTAGAGGCGATGAGAGAGTTTATGTGTTTGTCTCGGTCGGCCCTAGCGCTCCCGCGCTTTTAGGCCTCAGACGCGCGAAATTCCTTCAACCAGGCGGCCACCTTAATCCACACCGCACGCGCTCTCAGGAGTGGACCGGAGTGCGATGGGCGTTGCATGCTACCCAGGAGAGAGAACTCCGGGTGGCTGGGTACTCTGAGAAGTGTGGCCGAGGTTCGGTGGACACCCCCCCCTGCTCCTCCAACACGCCCTTATTTCGCTAATAGCTCGCCTGAGGGCTAAAAGCCGGCAGTCGGGCACGAGGTGTGGACGAAGGGTCGGGTGTGCGCTGTCGTCGACGGCGGAGAAGAGGAAGTGGACTTCTTGGGGTAGAGTCTCTCACATTCAAGCTACTGCGATACGTATCTCGCGGGACGACACTGGGCTAAGCGACGCCTGTATTTGCCCTTCTGCATTATCAATCCTGTTTTGTCATCTGCGATGAATATCGTCTGTTTGCAATATCTTCACGCTTTTTGAATCAAACTTCTGAGAAATCGCCCCATGTTTGACGTGTTTGGTTATTTAATAATTATGTCTTGTATCGCACTCTTCTGGTACTTTTGTCAACATTAAAGTATCTTATTTCTCGTAAAATTGAATTTTTATTATACTTTTTTTTTATAAACGGTAATATTTCATTTATAATTAATATGAACCAAACCAGAGAGAAGATAGGTGTGTTGGTAATGCCTAGTAATAAATAGTTCTCATGATAAATATTATTGAAGTGAGTGCACATGAATGTGGCGCGTGGTCCCCTTGGTGTAATCTTCTGTACTGGGTTGAGCTAGGGCGGTGGAATATCCTGAAAGTAGAACTTAAGCAGGACTTTTAGAGAAGTTTCATGTAACGGGAATGGACTATAACTCTTGCGCGGTAACAATCGCCGGTGGTATTCAGTACAGACTCAAATTCATTAAATGCAATTAAATACTAGTTTTGTCACCGCAGGAATTCCCTAACTACGGTTAAATGCTCAAAATACTTATGTACTTGCCCTTCGGTATTGTGCAACTAAGCGACACATACTCGTAGCATTTAGATCGATCCCTTGTTTAACCTCTCGGCATATATCACGGGCGTTGTTAAGAGTTTTCAAAGTCAGTTACGTACATAAAGGAAGGACGTCTTTTTGCACTTTCAATATTCTGACTACGCCGGACGAAGATTTAATCACGCCCCGTGAGATACAGAAATGCTACACCAGCCAATCAAATTGCGTATTTCCCTGCGCATCTGACCCGATGTGACGTCACCCTCAACTAAACTGTCAGCACATTTATTTGTTTTGTGAAAGGGCAACTTGCCTGTGTACTCTTTCTAAGCCGTTCCAAAAGTACAACACGCAACGGTAGATCAGTATTTTACCTCAGGACACGGTGTAATGTAATACCAGATTTCAATGCTAATCAAAGAACGGGGTTAAACCATAATAAAACGCCTGCTCGTTTTTCTAGCTAGTTCCCCTGCCCGACACAAGTTAGCACTGCAGTCGCTTTCATTTGTTCGTCGCGTCATCGTCCGGCAAACCAAGTAACACGCTTAATCTTCACTCCTGTTTTTGAGAGACTCGAACATATGAGGTACTAAGGTGTACCAGGGAAAAGAAGGAATGGAGTAACCTGTGGCTAGTTCCTGTCTACTTAAATTCCAAAACACAATTTCATATACTGTATATATATATATATGTATATATATATATATATATATATTGCAATTGGGCGGGTTTAACAGCTATGTGTCTTAAGTGCCTGCCCAAAAAATCTGAGAAGTTCAATACCAGAGTAACCTGGTCCTGTCAAATGCCTCATTGTCTTCCGACGAAGATACGCGGGCAATAGCCAAAAGAAAACTGCAGGTGGGCAAGTACGATATTGAAATATAGCAAGTGTGTAACTATTTTCGCGAAAACCAGGTGTTCATAACTATGGCTATGGTCTGGTCGCGGTTACTGAGTGTTTTTAAAAGCCCTGCTTAGAATTTACTTCTCCTTTTGTATCCTTTCGCTTAATAATTTAGTTAACCTTGCCATGGACCCTCTCACTTAATTCATGCGTGTCAATCAAGTCTAACTGTAGCTCTCTCTCTCTCTCTCCCTCCTCTCCTCTCTCTCACGCGCGTAAAACCAACAGAAAATAAATTAAAATAAATTCAGTGCTCACAAATTTAAGCGTTACACCATTAACATGACATTAAAACATGGAACTACTTTCTCGCAAATCGCGCTGCCAACTTTACCTGGGAGCACGTTAGTGTAAACGTTCAAATAAGGGTTGCCAGATTTGGGTAGGAAAAAAAAAAGAACGCGTACTGAAGAAATTGCATTTTTGACACATTTTAAATAAATAAAGTTCACATGTATGCATAACAGATGCACATTAAATGAACCAAACTTAGAGACCAATGCATGTACTGGACAGGGCCAAACATTATATTTGTTTGAAAATAGCATAGTCGTCATTAGTTTGTTTGCAAGCATGTTTTTACATTTGTATTTTGGCAAGTTATGCAGTTAATCCAAAAAAAAAAAAAAAAAACAAGGAACATTTAGCGTACTGTAACGGACAAGGACAGTACACGGAACAGAACTGTTCCGGGCAATACAGTACATCAACCTACACAAAAACTAAATACAATTAATTTCATTTTAAGGGGATGCTTGGTATTAGAAGGCACTTATCACTACAGACAATGTTAGTGACCAACAGCAACATCCGTACCAAAGTTCATACAGCCACATTAAGAAATACACTCCACATACATGTTTGGCTGTTTCCAGTCAGTCAATGTACATGAGCAAGGTACCCTTTTAGAAATGGACGACTCAAAATTGTGGAAAAAACGCAATGTGCAGACAGGTCTTTCAAAAGTGGCCAGTTTATCGTGAACAGCCTACGTTTGTATTCGCATGTTGGCACCCTGTGACAATGGACGTAGCCTGCCGACACGACGTGTCGCTTGTGCGGTTCTCGCCCACTGGGAGTCCCTCACGGAATTCCTGGCATTCTCGCCGCGGGCCCCCATCATGGACGTTATAACACGGGGATCATGTCCTTACTCTACCCCTCAAAACCTCAACCCCTTCCCCCCGTCTCCGGGGAACTTGTGGCGCAAGTTCCAATCGATAATCCATTACACATAAGAACTTCACGCTCCAACGTATTAAATTAAGATAAGGTGTTGAAGTGATGGATTTTTTCTTTCCCCCCTACGCTCCGAACGCCCTTCCTTTTTTTTATTTGTGGTTCCGTGCAGCCTCGCGGCCGGCAGAAATGTTGAGCCGGTGTTGAAAAGGCGCAGTAGGAGGAAGAGGACGAATGATGAGGGNGGGGGATAGGAAATGGCTGAAGAGGAGTCTGCAGATATGGCAATTGAAGGGAGTGGGGGGTAAGTTAGGGAGGAAAAAAAAAAAGCAGCGCTGATTGTACGTGCTGTTAAGTTTATCAACGGAATTATCGCGAAGTGCAAGGAGGGCGGGTGGGGGGAGCGGGAAACGACCTGATTTACTTCCGGTCGGTTGCCGCCACTCCCGAGTAATTGTTCCGGCATGGTCTCTTGTTTTATTTGACCTCGCACTTCAGCCATCCCCCCCCCCCACCTCCGCCACCTTTTTCACTTTTATCGTTCGTGTACTCGATGGTTCCTGCCCGACGTCGACGTCTGGATTCTTTTTCCTTCTTTAGTTTTCGTATTTTCCGATTTTATTGGAGGTGAGAAGTTGTTGCAAGTGCGAAAATAAAAACGAATTTAATGTGTTCCCCTCCGCCCTTAATCCTTCTTTTCCTTCCTCCGTCATTACAGTTCTCTCTCTCCCTCTCTCTCTCTCTCTCTCTCTCTCGCCGAAAGCTCGTGATTGCCTTCGACCGTGCGAAATTCAATGCAGTGCCCAATTGGATCCCGTCGCGTTCATATCGCCACGCTGTCGTATCGCCCCCGGGTTATTTTCGCAGCTCCGCTGTAGTTCGCGTGTTCCACCAAGTGCAACTGAGACGTGCTATTTTGTTTCTGCAGTCCTGAGGGAAGTCGCGACGTAATAATCGTACTGCGAAGCGGGAACCAAATGTCGTCTACAAGCGTCGACATCACTCGCTGCTTTCAATAAAAAAATTTCCTGATAAAATAGTTTGGCGCAGTCGACGGAACTTTTACGTTTCGATTCGCCGAAATCGTCCCACGTGGTACTTCAGTAGTCCAGGCGGCTTCTTTTCGTTGTTGGTCAAACTGGCAGTTGAGCTCCTCCAGGTCTGCTTTCAATGCAGGTGTTACAAATAAATATCGGATTTACGGAAGCGTTTGTTAAAGTAATTCTTTCAAGCACGTCTACGTGAGATTTATTAAGCTTTTTTGAAGTGTTTCGCGGATGGAATTTAGTCTGGCATCTCTGACTGCAAACTGTAATCTGCCTTGCGTGTTTCAACTCTTGGATTTGCTTGTTCATTTACAGTTATTTCCTAACTATGAATTAATGCTTCGCCACAGAAGAACTACGTTTACGGGCGAACCTGACACCCCCTCTCTTGATTTTCGAAAATGTCCGTACTAGTAGGGAACCTTCCTGCTGTGTGACGTAGCAAATCATACATGGCTGGCGTTTACAGGCCTTTACCCATTTAACCGGCAACGAAGTACGCTCACCTCAGAGGCGACCGCTACTCAAATTCGGTGCTCTGTACCTACTTATTCTGTGCTTATGCGTTTTCCCACAGTCTTAGAGTGCTATTAGCAATTGATGAACGTCCCTTCCCAAGCTTATTCTGGTAACACGAAAGTATGTTACTATATGTATTCTAAGAAACTTTAATAAAAAGGTCTAAAGTGTTACAGTTTCGCAGGACGTGACTGAGCGTGACTGGATGGCCATTTCATTCTTAAGCTATAATTCCTTGTTCTTAACTCCAGAAGACGTAAATTCGCAATAACGGTAATTTAAAATAGCGAAGGTTTATGTAAACATTTTTTTGTCAAAAATGAATTTTTATTTTTGCCGGGATATTCGGAGGACTTACCCAAAAGACGCGATAGCCTTCCTCTATATGAACTTCAGCATAATATGCCTAAATGGATAATTTGGGGCTGAAAATGTTACACTCAAGTGTCTTGTTTTACTTAAGTAGGCCTATGCACTCTAAATCTGAATCAGTAAGAATTCCACTGTTTCAATCAGTTAACGGTACCTGATTGATTCAACAGTCACTTCAGTGAATTTAACTTATGTATCTGTGAGAAAATGTCAATTTTCCTTCATTTATTGATTCAGTGACATTTTCCACTGATTCATCAGTCATTTTTTTTCACCATTTTTCACAGTTTTTCACTGGTCTGTTCTTTTACTGATGGATCAGTTAAACAGCGTGTAAAAATGGCCGCCAAACAACGTGTATCAAGTTAAATAACAACGAATTAACTAATAAAACAAATACTCAACACTTTCTAAAAGGTGTCTCGTCTTTCGAAACACCGCTTTACGAAGTAGTATGAACATTCAGCCTTTCATTACGTTTTTACGTCTTTCATTTCGTTGTCATGTAATCATCACAGCGCTCTGCTTGAACTTTTAAACTGCATATAATGTGGTGAAGAGAGGAGAGTGCACTCATATGTAGGTACTATTCGGTATAACAATCCTAACGGTACCAATTAAACGAGAAACGAAAAGTAAGGGTATACAATTCAAAACAACACGCTTTCGAATAACAACTATAAGCTATAAATTTTCCTTATATGTATATAATGTTGACTTGGTAGCGCAGATGGTACGATAATTATCTAAAATCCAAGTAAAAAAGGTATGTAAGATCAATCTTGGCTACCTCCGAAAATTTATTTCCTTTTTTAATTACGCTAAATTGCGCAATACAAATAGAAAATTATCGTAAATATGTCCCTTTCTCGTAATTGTTTGGCTAAATTAAAAAAAAAAAAAAAATTTAACTCACCAGTGCAGTTTGCCGTCACTTATTCAATCAGTGAAATTGTTCCACGCCACTAATACAACCAGTGAAATTCTTTCACTGGAACGATCAGTGGTTTTTCACTGTTTCTAATGGGAGCCATTTCAACTGATTCGAGTTGTTGAATTTCACTGTGAATCAGTGGGTTTCTACTGATTCGAATTTAAAGTGTGTTAAAATTTTTTCCGTGTCATTTGAGCAAACGTGTATTTCTTTATTCTTCTCTCAATTTGCTGAATAATGCATGTCAAAGGTGTGTTACGGAAGGTCCTAGCTTTCAGGTTTACGTCTCGCGGTGGTCTGAAACTGCCAGTTACAGAAAAGAAAGTGTAGATAAGCACTTATTGTATATTCGCAGTATCTTTACACTTTTTGAATCAAACATTTGAAAGTATGTATGGAGTGTTTGGCTGTTTCCAAAATAAGTCACGTATCAAAAGTTTTTCTTCTGTTACCATAAGAGTATTTTTTTTTTGTTAACTTGGACCTTTACTTGTACTTTATTTGTCAATTATAATATTTCATTTATAATTAACATGAATAAAGCAGGAAGAAAATAGGTTCGTCAGTAGTACCTAGTAAGAAATAGTTCTCGTGCAAAATGTTATTAAAGTGAGTGCGCACAAATACGATGCTTTGTCCCTTTGGTGTAATTTTCTAGGCCCAGTTCAAGTTTTTTCTTCTTAGATTAGGGATCAAAAGAGATTTCTTATAGGAGAGTTTGGAATAGCGATAATTTCCGCCGCAAGGTGCGCAGTGCTGCAAAAGGTAACTTTTAATTAAAATTTTAATCTACGTGAATAATTAAAGAGAAATATTTAACTTAGTTACGAGGTTATTTTATATTTTATTTATGTATATTGCAATTGCATTGTTTTTTAACGTAGAAAATAGAGAAAATCCGGTACACATACGATACTAGCGCTTACCTAGTAGTAAAAACATTTGCTTACCAACCTTTTAAAATAGATATTCCCAACCAGAGTAGAAGTAAACTTAACTTAAATAAGCTTTGTTTGTACAAGGCGGATGAATACAGCTTGAAAGAAGAATGTAAGCAGGGAGTCAGAAATGTTGGGTTTTATCTGGAAAAAGGAAGGCATTGGACCCGGATGCCTGCGTAATGTTAATCACCAGGTCGCCGAGTCCTCTCTAAACCAGCTGAAACCTGAGAAAATCTAGTAGTGTATATATGGCGAGTCGGGCACATAATTCGTGAAGGAGGGGGTAGGAGTATTCCACCACCTTGGTTGGCGCGGCTGCTGCCACCCAACCACCCCCCTCCACAACTCCCCTACCACATTACCCCCTCACTACCCATCATCCCAACCCCGTCACCGCACTCACCCCCTCATCAACACATGCCCCTCACTGCAACCCCTCCCCACACTGTCCCTCATCACCCCCTACTTCAAATCCCATCACCACCCAACCCTCTCAAAACCATCACACCCCTCACTTACCCCTCCCCCCCCGGCCCGTAAAATCCTTCAAAATCGAGAAACATAAAACATTTACCTCACACTCACCCTGCCACCCCCACCTTTCCTTTCGACAAATTAATCATTGACCTTACATAACAGAAATTATCCTTCCACCCATACAAATCAATGGTATATGCCCATTGGCCGCTAAATTACCACTTTAACACATTTTGCAGTATTGAACACTATAGATTCAGCTAGTTATTTCCTTTTTTAGCACCTACAAGCAGAGACCTCCCATGTCGTCCATTTCCAAACTTTTTTTGTCGACGAGACTCTCTTCCAAACCTGGAGTATAAATAATCTCTACTGTCTTATTAAGGTCAATCTTTAAAAAATAAATTAAACACATCATATGAAAAATATATATTTTTAATGACCTGAGGAAAAATATAAACCCCATTATCCTCTTCCACTGCGAGATCACCTCTCGATGTCCGCTTCAGCGACCCAGGAACTGTAGCAGCCACGGAAACCCCACCACTTGATGTATGTCCTTCTGTTACGTCGTTTCAGCACCTTCTCGTCCAAACACATGTCTGAAAACTTTGTAGGCTGGATCTCCTTGGTGTAGAAACCACCATGGATGGGTACGTTGTTCAGATCTTCGAAATAGTAGGTCCTTGGAGCATAGTTGCGTATACGTCGCACACGAAACAATTCGGTGCTCCAATTCGCTGCGAACCCTTTCTCGAAGACGCCTTTTTGTTTGGAGATGTGCACCACGTCACCGATGTTGGCTTTAGGCTTGTGCGGGTCCCGATTCTTCGGAACAGCATACACGGTCCGAACCAGGGAGTTGTCCTTTACATCTTATGGCTTCATGCGAGTGGTAGAATAAACGGTAGAATTATACTCGCGGACGAGTTTGGGCAGTAGCTCAAGCCACTTGCAGCTGCCATTCGCTGCGAAATGATAAAAGAGGGGTCGGTCCATGTCGAATTATTGTTGTAGATGTTCCGCCACAAATTCGAGTTTAGGAGGCGTATTACAATTTTTGGCATGACAAAGCATAAATAATACTTTCCTTAATGTCCTTGAGTATTTGAATTGTTACAGCTTATCTGCATTTGATATTTTCTAACTTATAACAGCCTAGGTAAAATAATTGATTATTTCCTGGTAGCGACTACAGATGTCATAATAGCTACGGCAGTCGAACAGAACATATTTCAGAAAACTCATTAAGTTATACCCAAAGTCATGTCGTCCGGAAAACAAAATTCATCCAAAATCCACGATTGCAGGTAGTAGCCGAAAATAAAAACATCCAAGTTGTCGAGGACTGTTCCCCCTTAACGTTTACAGCGCTTAGTCCTGTCCCAACCACTCTTAACTTTTTCACGCACATGTAAAAATGTAATTTTTTGGGGTTGCAACATGCAAATTCTTGGTGTCTGTATAACGCTCTGTTATATATCAAGACCAGATAATTAGTATTTGTGTTGGTTTTCTGTTAATTGCATGTGTTTTTTTTTTTAATTCGACTACAGAATAAAGTCTAAACAACGAATTATGTCTTCCACCAAATGAGGGACTTCCTTTTCTGGATCTATTTTTTTTTGTATTCAGTTTCCTGATGTACAGTGTTACGGCTATTGGTGCATACGGTGAAAATTATCACAGCTCAGAATCGCGTCATATTCAAACGAAATAATTCCTAAAGTGTGTAAGTGTCTCTTACAGCCCAGGAAGTGTGCAGGGAGGTTGGAAGCACAATTCCAGGTACACTCGTGAGACAATCGTGCAGACTTGAGAAGTCCACGCACTCTGTCGTAACTTGCATTACAGGACACGTGTTTTATGTCACGCCATAACCAAACAAAATGCAATTAAATTAAAAACATCACGTAATAGGTTTACATATTTTATTAACGATTTTGCCTAGCACTAATTATAAACACAAGCAAAAATATGCCAATTTTTTTGGAAGAGTTTTTAACAAACTATTTTGTAGTCAATCCAAAAAATACATTCAAAATTATGTCTCTTATAGTTAAAACCATTATAAGCACTAAACTACTTAATTATTGTAAACAAATTTCACCTTAATTTGTACGCATTCGAATTTGTAGTGGACGAAATATTGAAAATGCTCTGTAGCTTAATTAAACATTATAAATTTTTTTAATAATTAAATAGACATCGTGAACTTTTAAATATTATCTGCAATACTTCATTCGGCCTAATTTTAAACATAAACATATAGCATGCGCTAATGGCCTTGAAGTCATTTCCTATGCAACTCCCAATATATAGACTACCATACCTGAGAGGGTTAAATAGGCTACTGTGGTATTGTCGTACGTGGGGGTGACTTCGACGAGATCACGTCACTAGCACTGCTTCTAAACGGCTACAGCGGCCTCGAAGGGGTTAGGTAGGGTCGGTGTATGGCTTGCTGGGGGAGGGGAGGGGTGTTAAAATGATTGCCTAGTCTGGGCAAACAGTTCCGTCCTTGTTTCTCCCGCCGTCTAAGGAGACGAACGGCTCGGAATTTGTTTCCTCGCGTAGCGCAGCGCAAGGATGAACTATGCCGACCATGAGGAGAGGGGGGGGGGGAGAGAAAAAAAACGGGAGGAAGATTGGATTTTGTTCCAGCTTATCGTTCTTACGGGCCTCAATAAATTCTGGAGATATTTCACCCGACTTTTCTGCTTACAGTAGCACTGCCTCCCCTCCCCTCCAACTTCCCCGCCGTAGGCCCTAAGTCAGGGGTTTACGCTGCGCGGAATTTCGAGGTCGAGTAATTTCCTGCTCGTATAGCTTGCCGTGTTCCTTGCTTTTTTTTTTCCTTTGTCACAAGCGCAAGAGGTGAAAACGTGGGCGTCGCGGCATTTCTCATAACCACGAGAGCATTCTTGTGTATAATCTTACACAGTATCATACTACTATGAATGTCGGTGTCACGACATTGCAAAATACTAAAACTTACGGAACTAGTATTCCTTCACCTCTCTCCGCCAAGAACCTTATTGTTACGCGCAGTCGCTTCACCTACGTGAACCTCTTCTCCATACTAGGGCGTGCGTAGCACAATCATCCCCATGATGTAACATGTGTCCAGAGGAGGGGAGGCGGAGCATCTACAAGGGCCGTGATAACGATAACGGGGGCTAACGTCACTCCTGTCCTCTGGAGGAGTCCACGACTTAGGAGCCCTTGCGTGAACTTTCTGATCATCACCCCCCTCGGCGAGACCCGAGATGCGGAGAACATTCTGGGCCTGGTCATCTCAGCTATATAAGCTGTAGGTTTCATCTGTGTCGGCAGTATTGGATTGTCGTTAGTGCCAAGTGTAAGACGCGAGACGCCGGGCGACGACGCAGTGATCAGCGAATTCAGTGTGTGCGGCCATTGTCAGAGTAGAGATTGAGACTGGCCGGCTGAACTGCAAGAAAGCGGGGCTTATTTCGTAAGTGGCGGACATTCGGGTCATGTAGATGTACGGCAATTTACATTTTTATCGTGTGTATCTGCAGTTAATGAGTGAATATTGTGTTACTATAAGTGATATAAAGACTATGATCCTGACTTTAATTATAATTGAGATTAGCATAAAAATTACTTTCACACATAAGAAAGTAGGTGTTACTAATAATGACATATTACTGCATTTTGCAAATAAAAAAATTAGACGGTATGTTTTCTTTGAGACCTCCATCCCTCGCGAACGCCCTAAACAATTTATTGCATTATTGAAAACCACTTTGACATGTTACAATTCTCCAAAAACCATAAGAGGGAACCGTAGTGTTTTTATTTTGCACTGGTTCAGTAATCTTAACGGCTCTTGATTAGCGAACCAGTGACTTAATAGCTATGATGGAGTTTGAACAGGCGCTGAATTCATTGCCTGTGAATACGTTACCAGATATTTATATTACATATTTTAAAAAATAATTTGTTTAAAAGTATTCTCATTCTTTTTTTTTACGAACGGAAGAAAGTCGTTGCTCTTAAATACAATTTTGAAAACGTCTTGCGTAATGTAAACATTAATTCGTAGCTTTCGAACATACGCAGAAAAGCGTTGTTAGATGCTAACCACGATGCTATTCTTTATATATATATATATATATATATATATATATATATATATAGAGAGAGAGAGAGAGAGAGAGATTCTTTTATTTTACGTCAGCAAATAGAACTGGGAAGTCAGTGATTCCTAATGTGTCACATGTCATGTTTTTAATGTTACATTTTGGCAATCAGTTACGACGAGATATAAATAAACAAAACATGGAGGCACTCAGAACTGTTAAAATAGATTGAAACTTGAATTTTTTTTTCTGTTAATGGCGATTAAAATAATTAGTCTCGCGTGAGATAATTGCTTACCTCTCATGATGTTGGAGACTAAACTTCGGCACGAAAAATTTTAACTTTTAATTTTTGTTCATTTTTTATTAGCCCTAAAAATAATTTGGAGGGACACGTAAGTCAAAAACCGTGATTATAACTGAAAATATGCAGCGCTCAAAACGAGTAGTAAATAAACTCACTTTGAGTACACGAGGGTAAAATATATTATTTTAATTAGTGTAGTTTAGATAGTGATAAACTACTTAAATACGTCCAATTTAAATATATTGAAACTAGGTGTGAAAAATGTAGGTATCTGATAACCGCAACACACACTAGTGAATTAAAGATGTACATACATGTATGTAGCGTTTGTGACAGGTCATAAACTAACTTAGTTGTCGCCGTCCTGATTTCATAAAATAACAAAGAATAGAAACCACACTTTTACTGACTTTAGACTCCTCGTCCGTTAACTGTTTTTGCTAAGCGGGAAATTCTTTAAATAATCCCCCCCCCCCCGGTCCAAATTAAGCTGTAATTGTATTAGTTTGGGGGATATTCAGAGGACCACAGCTACGGAAAATTATGAAACTAATTAGGACTTAGTTCAAAGTTAATTGTAGACGCACATGCATGTTGAGTGATTAGGAGGTATAGGCTATTCGCGGTAAAGTGAACACTTTTGAAAGCCCTCTCATTTGGAATAATGGTCAATAAATATATTTTACTTTAGCCTTAGATGTTAACTTCCGGGTGCTGTGGCATATACACATTGTGTTTATTACTTACATGGCAATATTTATTTTAAAAGGTGGTTAAAGGATAAAAAATGACTGAAAGGAAAAATTAACTAGGGCCTCTAAAGTGCTCACTTTACCGTGAACAGCCTATATCAAGTTTAATGTACTCTGCTTATTGTTTGAATAATTTTAGAAAGAGCTACAGAACAGTAGGTCAATATTTACCTGACGTTACACTTTTTACGCCTTATAACATACAACTTTTCTCTTTGGCTAGGTAGGTTAGTATCTGCGAAAGATTAAATATACTCCAGAAAGTATGAAAATTTCGCACATAATTCCACGCAGTATTTCGCTTGACGCTCATTCGGGAACTCAGGAACGTCACTAAAAAGGCATTTCTGATAGCACATTAAAGTCTTAAGCATCCATTTTCTCGTGGGTCTTAGAATGGAATGGCGAGTAGCCTGACGAAGAAACGTTCCCAATTAGCTTTTCCTCTGCAATTACTGCACAGGAAAGCTGTAACGTCATTTCCATCTAAACCTGGTACCAGAAAAACTCCACTTTGTGAAGGCACGAAACTAATTCTTTCTTACGTTTACTGCCTAACTACAATTTATGGTCCTAATTTATTCGAGAATTGCTGCCCACTTTAGTGACTTTTATGTTGTAACTACGTGATTGCATGGTAAATGTTTGAACCTACATGCACGAGTACAAGGGACGTGATGACTCCAAATCACACAAGACGTAGTTTTCAGGCGCACATGACCAGTTTTTATAGCAGCGGAACGTCAGATGGGTCATTTCTTACGTACTATAACCATGTTCGCTCAGACCAACACAATGCTGACGTTAACTAAGAGACTGCGGTATAATTTCAAAAGTATGTAAGTTTGTTCCTCACGCAACTGTTTTTCAAGACTTGATTATTAGTGTCATATAGGGGTAAGTTTATGCAATAACGCCATGTAAAAATTGCATTTTACTCAAAATATTTAAGAAATTTCAATTTATTAAGATGAGTACACATACAACAACAACATAATCAACTGTATCAGGTGTTAGAATGTACTTTTGAATATTGGTTCCTTAGAATTTTAAACAAATAATAACAAATTTATAGTGGCGATATTGCATCCACGTAGGCTACAAAAACTCCATGTGAAATAACGAAGCCTACACTATATAAAAAGAAATACACTTTAAGAAATTACGTGTTAGTTAATAAAGAACGCTTTAAAGTTTCAAGATATTAAGATGTTGATATTATTCACTGTCATAGTCAGTGCAGATATCACACCAACCAGTTTTCGTGGAACCAACGATTGCCTTTTAAGCACTGAATCCAGCTTACTTTCTTCCATGCGTCGTAAAAGTAGTATCCCTCGCCATCTCCACAATAATCGTCGAGGTCTGTGTTGCAAACTGAACGACTAGTTCCAGGTGCTACAGAATCAGACGGCGATGTAACCGGCTTAGGCGGACCAGGAAATGAAAGTTTTCGTGGCACTCTTGCAGGGACATTTGTAGACTTGTGGTGCCTTGCCAATGTACTTAATGACGGCACCGTACTGCGAAGAGGAGAAGCAGACTGGCCCTGCTTCGGTTGCGGAAACTAAGTGCGATTGGGAAGATTCTGGCGCACATGGGCTGCGGTAGAGGCCAGTTGAAAGTTGGGTTTGTTTCCTTAAAGTGTGCTGGGGGCAAATGCAATTGGTGGAATGACGTGAGGGTTACATGGACATATCCCCGTTGCACGGAAGGACGAGACAGCATTATTAGGAGTTGCTGATCCAAGCCCAGCTCCACAAAAGTTTTTAGCAACTTGAAGTTTTCCAATAGGACGACCCGGATTCGCTCTTCGAAATGTGTCAACAGCTTCCGCCCAGTAAACTTTCAAAGCCTTAAAAAAATCCTTTGTCCATAGGCTGGAGCTCATGACTGCAATGTGCAGGTAAAATTAAAAGATGAATTCCAAGTGGTTCAGCTGTGTGCAGCACACTCATATCTAGGTGACTTGCATGGTCATCCAGAATTAGGAGAACATTCCCCGGTAAACGATGCTTATTGAAATGATGAAGCCAGTTGCAAAAATCTTTCGTTTGCATGTAGCCCTTTCCAGTCATCGCAAAAACTGAGCCAGGTGAAGTCCATCCCCACATTCGAGTATCTTATTTTAAATTACGAAAGGAGGAATCCAGTTGGTCCCTGTTGCATTTACACAGGCTACAACAGAAACGGTTTCCCCTTTATCAGCATTTGTAGCTGCATAGATCCTTTGCTTCCTTCCTGGGCAAGAACTTTTTCAGGAGAGCCGTAACACAAATTAAGTCCTGTCTCGCCAACACTATAAATTAGCTTTGGTGAATTAGAAAGCTTCATTTCAACAATAGTTTCTTGCAAAAGTTGGAAATATCGCCCTTCTGTTTCTCTGTGAAACGCATCAAACTCCCATAGCTGAGAGATTCTTGAGTTCTCATTGACAGTTCAGGGTGACGAAGCATAAAAGCTTCAAACCGCCTTCTTCCAGCTTTCCCACCACGAAACTGATTTTAAATTTTATTTGAAGCACAGTAATTTAAAAGTACTTCACAAGCCCGCTTTCTTGTCAAAAACGAAACCAACTGCTTGCATTTTCTTGAAATTCTAGCGACAAGGTGATTTATTGTTCTTGTGTCAAAGTTCGGTCACGTCCAAGTTTCTTAACATAACTGTTACGTAACAAGTGGTTAGCAGCAGTTGTTACATTGGAGCCCTGCCGAACAAGTTCTACCGCCCTGAAGAGCTGCTCTTGCATCCAGTTGCCTCGAGTTTCCTGTGACCTGTATCGCCCCATATTTCCCCAAAAACAAAATTACCTTAATTAGATATCTTTTCTAACATAATTGCTCGGTGCGTCTGATTTTGGCGCTGTCCCGGGCAAGCCATTGATGTAAATTAAAATTTAGCTAGTTTATGAACCATTCCCATGCAGCCCATACGGTACTTTACGCAAGCAAAAAGCAAATATTTTGTAAATAAAATTGCGATTGAGAAATAAGTTACTTTCATTGATACGGGCCCCAAAAAGATTCTCGCCATGAAGAACTTGCTAATCGTTGAACTAAATAAGTCATGCAAAATTATACGCTGGGAGGAAAGAGGGAATGGAGCAAACCACCGGAAAACATTACGTTGCTATGATCTCTTGAAAAATACTTCACTCCAAACATGTTTTTATAAGTTATTTCTTATTGACGTTACTCGCTTAATACCGTAGGACTAACAGGGGATGGCTTGGATTGTAATGCAACTTACAATTAAAATTGCCTTACAAAGACATGCCTGAAATTGGACTGGGACCCACGACCTCCGAGCTGGCAAACAACCTTAACATTACGCCACAGGTCAACCTATCTGGTCAGCTATTGAGCAGTACTTTCTGCTAGTAAACTATGGAATTATTTCTTAAAAACATAGAATGAAAATTAAATTTTATGCTGCTGAGCAGTATTTTCTCCAAGTAAACTATAAAATCATTTATTAAAAAAACAAAGAATGAATTTTAAATATTCTTCACATTATAATTATGTTATTAAAATGCAGACTTTTTCGATAAAAAGTTTAACAAATGAATTTTTTAAAACATTGAATGATTACACGACGTTTGCACCTACACAAAATATAAAATGTTTTATATAGTACATATTTTTAATGATATATCAAAGTCTTTATAACCAAAACGTATGAAGCGTGCAGACGTAACATTCTTAATTTAATAACTTGAAGACAACGTATATTTCTACTCACTCGGATCGACGGTATACAGCAAGAATGTGGTTTCTGAAGTCCTGTCCAAATGAAGTTGCTATCTACTTACACAAAGTGTGTAACTCAACTGAAGCCTCGCAAAGGGAGGGTGAAAACTACCTGGGGCAGGTAGTCGGGGTTGCCTGCGAAAATTAGACATACACACAAACAAAAAAAGTGGTGTTATTGTAGTCATGGCTTTATAGCATACCTTTACCCCAAACGTGCATTTCATAGAAGACAGTACGCGGTTGATGGTATAATAATTGTATTTTTACACATACCATTCGAATACGGTTCCCCCTCCCTGCTCCGTAAAGAGCAAGTAAACAGACGCAGTCATTTTTAACGGGTCACGTCTATCACTTCAGGATGCGGAAAGGACGCTATTTTAAATTTAGTACTCTTCTCCGGCTCTTAAGTCTTGTGAAGTATTTCNTCACTTCAGGATGCGGAAAGGACGCTATTTTAAATTTAGTACTCTTCTCCGGCTCTTAAGTCTTGTGAAGTATTTATGAATCTCTTCTAACGGCCACGTTTAGGCATCGCGAGAAGCCATAGATCAAATACGAAGTAGCCAGATGTTCGTCTGCTGCGCATGTATGCGACACTGACTCACCCATCGCCAGTAGAACTGTTATAATCCATTCACGGTTACTTCTCATTTTTTTCTGGAACCACCCGTAAGTTCTGCTTTCCTCCGCCTCGTGCAAACAAAGCTAACCAAGTCTAGAAAATTACACCAGGATGACAACGCACCACATTCGTGTTGCGCTCAGTCTGATATTTCGCATAATAACTATTTCTTACGAGGCATTAACCGCACACCTATTTTCTCTATGTTCTCATTCATATGAATTACAAATTAAATATTATAATTTATAAACAAAACATATAAGTAAATGATTAATGGCATTTTGTATGTTAACAAAAGTATTAAACGCTTGTGATACATGACTTGGGATGGTGGTTTATCGCGGGAAAAGTTGACTGTTTGCTAGGATTCNTCACTTCAGGATGCGGAAAGGACGCTATTTTAAATTTAGTACTCTTCTCCGGCTCTTAAGTCTTGTGAAGTATTTCAGAATCTCTTCTAACGGCCACGTTTAGGCATCGCGAGAAGCCATAGATCAAATACGAAGTAGCCAGATGTTCGTCTGCTGCGCATGTATGCGACACTGACTCGCCCATCGCCAGTAGAACTGTTATAATCCATTCACGGTTACTTCTCATTTTTTTCTGGAACCACCCGTAAGTTCTGCTTTCCTCCGCCTCGTGCAAACAAAGCTGACCAAGTCTAGAAAATTACACCAGGATGACAACGCACCACATTCGTGTTGCGCTCAGTCTGATATTTCGCATAATAACTATTTCTTACGAGGCATTAACCGCACACCTATTTTCTCTATGTTCTCCTTCATATGGATTACAAATTAAATATTATAATTTATAAACAAAACATATAAGTAAATGATTAATGGCATTTTGTATGTTAACCAAAGTATTAAACGCTTGTGATACATGACTTGGGATGGTGGTTTATCGCGGGAAAAGTTGACTGTTTGCTAGGACTCAACATACTGTACGCACGTACAACAGTTTTCTTTCCTTATTGGCTGTCATGCATGTATGGAGATACTGCCCAATTTTACTGGACCAATGAGGGTTCTGATACTATAAGGCAGAACGTTCGTGATTGGTCTGCAAACAACTTAGCCGAGTCAAAACCTTCTTCATCCAAATAATGAATTAATAAACTAGTTAGTGTGTTATAAAAGATATCTTGGCTCAAAAAATTCTCGTAATTTTCCACCATCTCTCTACATGTCATATTTAGGAAACAACAAAACACGCTATACATGGTTTTTTTTTCTCAGGCGTTTGATTAAAAAGGTGTGACGAAACCGCGAATAGACTACATTGTAAGTATATAGGATTTCAGGACTGGTTTCCTTCAGAGGTTCGCATACTAGGAGGTCGGGTGAGGCAGATAGGCTGTTCTCAGCAGCTGCGGCCCGAGCTCTGGAATCCGACGGGAAGCGGGTTATGGACGCAGGTCGGGGGGGCCCTCCCACGTCTCAGTGGTGGGCCGGGGACCCCCTGAAAACATCTTGCGAGCCCGGTTTTAATTAGAATGTGGAGAGAACCGGGGCCCCCCCTCCGCAGCCCCGCCGCCGGCATGTAAATTAGGCGGGTGGCTCTGGCAAGGAGGCGGAGGGATGGAAGGACGACGTTAAGGAGTGCCCGGCGGGTGCAAACAATGGCACCGCGATGCGCCGACGGGGAACAATGCCCGTGTGTATCCTCGCCGGGATCGTTCCTCGGATAGTTTTAAAGGAGGCAATTATCGCATCNTTCCCGTCGTCCTTCCTCCTTCGAATGGCGAAAGGACCCGGGCGGCAAGTCTTCTTCCACGCGTGCCTTCGGCCTTCCGTTCCACCACGGCCGGAAACTGCGAACGCCGGAAACTAAATTCCCGCCTCACTTCTGCGCGGCTCGATGTATCTCATTGACGAGGTACAATTTTTTTATTTTTACGATTGGTTTTGCTAAGCACCCAACGTCAACCCTCTCAGCCAGGGGGCGCGGCAGTAGCCCTTAAGTCACGAACCCTAAAATATTTTTAGGGCTAGAGACCTCAGGCCAAAAGTCAGTAGCCCTAAAATTCATAAAATTCACACCTCTCAAAACTAGCAGTAGCCCTAAATTCACATCTCTAAAGTCACTTCCCCTAACGCCACTAGTAGCCTTAGTAGCCTTTAGCTGAACTCTAAATTTTTCGATAAATCAAAAAATCACTGCACACGTTCTGAGTCTTAAACGCCCCCCCCTTTTTTTTTTCCCCAAACATTTTCACAAAAGCATGCAAGCTTTCCTACAATTATGAAGCGAAAAGTGAAATACATAGTGAAGATCTCAATGGTATATAGTCCATTTACCGCGGTTACTTCTAGCCTTTCTGAAGACCAGTTCTACTTTCACACCACGAGAACTATATCTGACTAGGCACTTACAACCACCCCCCTCCAAATCATCCGTTTTTATTCACATTAATTATAAATGAAAGATTATAATTTATAGTTAAAATATAACTTAAAGTTCAATTCAACCCAAAAAATTAAATACTCCTATGCTGACAAGTAAGAAACGATTGTGGTAGGCTTACATGGCATATTTAGGAAACAGGTTTTACGGCTCAAAGGTCGGCACACCTTCCATCCATCCTCCCGCACTGTAACTGTACTCGGTTGAGTAAGACAGTGCACAGTACTTTCTTCTCTTCTGTTCTTCGTGCCATTCTCTGTTCTTAGGGCCGTACTCTGCATTCTACGGGTTTTCTCAACAAAACTTGCCCTCGCCAATCAAGGATATTCCGACTTCTTACATTGAAGCCTTTACCCGAAAACCCCATCATGAGTCCTCGGAAAGCTCTTCTCGCCACTTGTATTGTTCCAGCCAACTCATTCGATATCTTGTGAAGAGCTAGATCTTTTAGTATATTTGCCGAATCCAAGTGAATGAGCTTTATTTCTGTGATCTCTTGCCGCCATTGCCTTATGTCTTCCGGTTTCAAGCACTCTGACGACGCGCTGCATTGTGTGATCCAATCCACACACATCGCACAGAGGTAACTACACCGACCGTAGACTAATATGAAGTTTGGCCTTGAAGTTCCCGTGGCCAGTGTATATTTGTACACTGTAATGGTTGAGAGTGATCCATTCAATTTCTAGTCTGTTTTCCATATTCGGTAACAGCTCGTTTGTGACATTCTCTTTCTCAGATGCTTCCCATTCTTCTTGTCAATTCTGGAGAACTTCGTCCATTAACTCTTGTTTTTCAATTTTCGATAATCTGCCAGTCCATTATCTCTCCGCCACAATGCCCCTGTATCTAACCAGTTCATCCACTGGCAATACTCTAGCCAAGACAGGAAGCGAAACATTGGACACTGTTCTATATGCCTTAGTGCTGCCCTTTCAACACTAATTAACTTCCTTTTATACCTCACAATCTCAACTCTTTTATGTCATATAATGGCCCCATATGACATAATGGCATCGAACACTGCTTTATATATAAAACTCTAAGTGTTATAAAATTTAGGCCCCAGCTTGTGTTAACAAAACTCCTTAATCTCTGAACGACCACCATAGCCTTTCTGGCAACATACTCTTTGTGGTTCAGGAAGCTTATATTTTCATCCTTAATGACTCCCAGAAATTTCATTGCATGCACACACTCCACCGAGCCACCACCAAAGCGTACAGTCGCCGGCCTCTGAAGTTTCCCTTTGAGCAGCATGGTCTACATCTTAGGTGTGGAGAATTCCATCTTTACTTGTTCAGACCAAGTCCAAATCTTCTCCATTATAAATTCTGCCTTCTCTTCAAGCTGCCACCTTGCGCTTCCTGATATGAGGATGAGGCCATCATCTGCTTGGTCAAACGCCATATGCCCTAGCAGAAGACCCAACTCCAAGAATTCATCAGAGTACTTTCCATAACATTGGACTAAGGACCAACCCCTGAGGACATCCCTTTGTGATCCTTTTCTTCACTTGCACATTCTGGGCAAAGGAGGTTCTCTCTCTGTCTGCGAAGAAGTTCAAAATTATCCTGTAGATTTTCGCTGGACATCTCTTTGTCTTCAGCTGGTACATTACTTCCTACCACCAGGCATTGTCAAAAGCTCCTGCTATGTCCAGGAACACCCTAAGTATATACTTTGCCTGACTGTTCTTCACATGTTTCATTACATCATGCAGAGCAAAGTCTGTACCAATTCCTTTGCAGAGACCATAACTGTTTCTTGCTGCAGGTTCCTTCTGATTCCAAAGCCATTATGAGTCGCCTGTTTATTGGCTTCTCATAGATTTTGCCAAGTACTGCAAGCAATGTTAGAGGTCGGTAGGATTTTGTATCTTCAGGATCTTTCTTGCATTCATTTCGCGAGATCCGCAGACTTCCCTTCTTCAATGGGATCGGAACCATGCCATAGTTTAGACAGTCATTGTAGGTCTTCAGCAATTCCTGTTTTGTTCTTGAGAAGCATCTTTTTATTATTTCTGCTCCCCAAACGATCATAGCCTGGGGTTTTTCCATTCTGCAATTGGTACACCACTGATGTTAGTTCTTCCATATCAAAAACTGGTGCATCAGCTTCCTCGGGAGGTCAGTTCATGTCTCGCCATTTACCTTTATGCTTGGTGGAGGTATTGCCTTCTTCATTTTGCCAACTGCAATCTTGTAGACCACACTGAAAGGATCCTCGTTACTCACTTGTGTTAGATAATCCACCCATAACTATACATTTTTGGACTTAACACTGTTTAAGTAATCCTGCTTTTTTCGCCTTTACTCTTGAGCTAATAGTTCTCTCTTGCTTAATGTTGTATTCTTTCGTTACCAAAATAAATAACGGAATCGAGTAGGCAGGTGATAAACATGCTATATCAAGAAATCATTGTCCGTAGGTTGTACGGGCATCATGTTGAAACTGTTAAAAATTTGGAAGTTGACTGGAATNAAATCATTGTCCGTAGGTTGTACGGGCATCATGTTGAAACTGTTAAAAATTTGGAAGTTGACTGGAATTATTTTTAACAGTGTGCAGATATATACATAGTTTTCGGCGTTGCAACGTACAAACGGCTTCGTTCCAATTTTTTCCAATATAGGTGTAACGCCACAGAATAGATAAATATACAGGAATGAATTTTTGTGTGGTGGTTTCTTTGATGTGGGCGTATTCATTTGCTGACTGGCTGCGCGTTATTCTGGAACGGGTCTTGCGTTTGATTGGCTACCGGGTGCTGCGAAAGATTCCGTATTGGGTTGTCTGTCGGCTGGCGAGTAAGCCGCCAGACGCTGATTGATGAACGGTGTTCCGATATGTTGCTAGCCAGTAACGCCATATTGCAGGCGTTTATCGAGGATATTTTGTTATTCCGTGATATGACAAACATAATTCATTATGCTCTCTAACGTAAACAGGAGAATTTTTTTTTACTCTAACACCTTAACTTAAACATTAATTTTTCGTCCCAGGTGTCGCAAAAGAGAAGATTATTGGTGTCAACTGTACTTGCGAATTCCTTGTAATAATTTACTTGGTGGAAACCGTAGAAAGGATATTCATTGGTCTATTGCATCAGCAAGAACCAATAATAAAATTCTCGTGTGCTACCAGTAACTAATAGCATGAACCAGTAAAAGTACGCGGTCTGTGTTAGTGCTAGCTTCTGACCTTGTACAGCACTCACCGCGATGTTATATATCTTGCAACACGTCATATGTGAACGAGTATACTCGGGGTAATATGTTAAGCGGCTAATCTCGTCTCCTGAAAAATTTATGTTATTTAAACAAAAAATCTGTATCCATGTAAAACTTTTCAGAAGAGAGGCTTGTTACAGATTATGTGTAGATCGACACTTGGTTCACCTTATAAAGTTATCTCCAAAGTTAAAATTGAAATACGTGCGAATCACGTAACAAATTTCCAAGGAAGTATTTCTCATGGCGTGTTGGAATGGACAACTACGAGATCTTGCCTAGCGTATTTACTTTGTTCAGTGTTGAGAGTCGTATGACATAATATATATCCTAAACGTGTAATTCTTACAGTAACTTTCATACGTTTTCGAGAAATAATTTGACACCATAGTCATGATTTTTTTCTTCAGACTTACAGTTCCCTACCTCAACGACAAATTTTGTAATATTGTGATAAAATGTGGAAAGTAATTTCCCACTCTTGAACTCCCTTAAGGGTTGCGAGATGTCTATCACCGTTAGATATATTCCCATCGCCGATATTTTCCTCTTCTACCTTGAGGGCTAGCGTGTTTCGAGAGCTAAGGGCTCCATCATTGTTGCCAACTGAGCCGCAGTAGTCACTCGGCAGGCGGGGGAAACATTGTTCCCTCGGCGAGAAAAGGGCGTAGCTATCGAGAGCAACGGCCTTTGTGAGGCGAAAGGAAACTTTGTAACCGGTTCATTTCTTCACTTAAAGCACCCGGACTCCTTCCCATTTTCCCCCGTTTTCTTTCCTTTCATCCTTCCTCGTAACGGCGCTCGTTTAACGTAAATAGCCATGCGACGCAGTGATGTGACGCAATAATTTGTATCACGCCAAGTTCAAAAAAAAATATCCCGATCCCTTTCTTTACGTGCTCTCTTTTAAACTCTTTCTTCTTTCCGTATTTTTTACCTCTCTACCTGAACAACAAATTTTTTCTTTTAACTTTATTTTAATAGTTTTTTATTTACGCAATACGCGTTTGTGCACAGAGCTTTTTTTTTTTTTTGCGTTAGCTCAGTTTCTTGTTAATGTGACACCGGTATCATATTCGCATAATCCAAATGTACTCGAAAACGAATTTATTATAGGCTGTTAACAATCCCAGCTTAAGATCTACTTGTATGCACAGTGCGTATTCATCCTCCATATGTGAAATTGTAAAATTAACATTGCTTTGGACCTGATCACTTTATTCATGGGTCGGTCAAGCTGAACAGTGAAATAAATAGAAATGTAAATATTTAAGACACTTTTAAATCAACATTAAGAAATAAAACTACTGTCCCTCCGTCGTCACCAACTTTACTTGCCAGTCAGTGCGCCTGGTAAAATATGTGCAAGTAAGGGCAGTGACATTTTTCAAAGGTTGATTTCATAAGTGCTCAAATAATCGTGAACAGCCTTTAAAACTATTCATATGTAGTATGTAGTAAATAGATGCGAATAAAAGTTCTAATATTATTTTGATTCGTGCTACATTTACACTAACGAGAAATAATATCTTTTCAGGAATTGGTTTTAAAACTTAATGCAAGTGTCGTGTTACAGTCATATTAAAATTTGGTGTCTACAGCGCGTAACAGTTGTCTTTTGGAAGTTTCTTGGATGTTTTACAGTACGTTAATTTCTTATGTTGCAATTATTTCCGTGAACTGAAAGGTACGCTGGTACCAGCTAACGAACTATCTTTTTTTAAAAGGAATAAATAATACTTGCCTCGTGCGAATTTTTTTCCCCCTACCGAAAGAACGCAATTATATGAGCACATTTCAAAAGCTTTTGGGCGGTGGATTATCAGTGTTATTTACAGGATTTTTCTGCACTGCGAGCTAGAACATTTCCAGACCACTTGTAGTGCTCAACACTTCAGATTTCTTTCTTTCTGCGTAACAAGGTTGTTATCTCCTTCGGCTGCGGAGTTTTTCCCCCCGGACGCTAGTCTCGAGTTTTACTCGCAGTTGAAAGTAGCGACGGAAACTTTTTTTTAATAGGATGCATGCTTGTCGATGTCTACTAGAGCAGAGAAAATTCAGTCTCGGGCCCAGTCAAGCGCACTTAACAGATAAGGAATTAACTGGATCAGAAGATAACGAGGCGAGTTTAGAAACTTTCAGGTGCTTGAAAAAAAATGGAGACGGAAAGACTCTGTAGAGATAGGGACGGCGAGGAAACGTTTTGTAGGGCGATTATTTGTGCTTTTATACGCGTACATTGTCATTCCACCAAGGCATTTAGTAGAAAATCTCTGACATTAATACTCATTTGTAGCAATACGGGTATCCACTTTGCAACTCGACTACGAAACTCCGCATGAATGCAGATGAAAGTGCTCTGCAGATGCGATTTGCAGGATGAGTATAAAAGAATACCCCAACTTTGAAGGTCTATAATATCAAAACCAAACAACCTACAACTTTGATTGACCAATCAAATGAACCGTGGAACCATGAAGTTTATTTACAATACATTCACAAATGTTCAGTGTGACCACCATGAGCGGCCCGAACGACATATACGCGATAATCAAGCTCGTTCCACGCTCTTGTCAGCATGTCCAGTGTTACGGTTTATTTTCAAAATATGCAACCTAGCTACATACAATTATGTAATTCATGATGTCTGTAGTACTTATATTGATAGGCATATGTTAACTTTCCTGTGATTCATTTAAGTATTTTGTTAAATATGGCGTTTTAAATTTTTAATTTGTACTGAGTCAACGCTGTCTTACAAAATTGTGGACAAAAAGATGCTAGTAAATGAATTTAAAACCTAACTGCTTACTACCAGCATACATGATTTTGCTGAAATATGTCTAATTGTTTGGTATACACGCATACCAACATAAATTATATATATCCTCCCCATTTTAAGAATAAGAGCCTGGTATGTTAGGTTCCCATAGGTTTAGCGTTGTCTACCTTAGCGCTACACGCATGCCGAACTTCGGATCAATAGGGCGAGTAATACTCGAGATGGGTGGTGCTATCTTCCAAAATGGCTGACCAGTTAAGAAATATCTTTTTGTAAAGTGCTAACATTGGAAACTATCATAACGCTAATTTTTTATTCAAACTCGTTGAATGGTTCCCGATATGACTTATCGCCAAAATGTTGATGCCGTAATTTGAGGAGAGAGACAGAGAGAGAGAGAGGAAAGAAAAAAAAAAAGCATCCTACATGGTCGAAATCTCCAAGCGTGGAGTGGTCACTAAGTAATTTCAAGTCTACCGAGTTCGAGCTACCTGCTTGCCTCCTTCCTTAGGTGATTCAGTATTTCCACCGGCAAAGCGTGGATGTGTCGCGTGGGATACGGCGAATGGCGATGGTTGTCCGCAGCTCCGAGTTTATTGTCAACTAATAGGTGCTGTGCGTTGTGGTAGGATATCCTTCTAGCAGCGTGTAGAAACTGACAGTAATGTGACATGGAACACCGAAACACACTGTCACTTTTTGCGTCCAGCGGGTTCTGTGCACGCGGAAATATTTTACGTCGCGCAATACTTGATTATGCCCGCGATCTCCAGCCGCACAGGCCAGCAAAATGGCCTCGCCGGTGGGAAATATGGAGGAACGTTTTATAGTCTACTTCCAGTTTCTTCGCACATTTTAAATCAAACCTCCGAAAAATCACTCCAAGAACGACGTGTTCGGGTGTTTCCTAATTATGTCATTTATCACAAGCGTTTTATACTTGTGTCAATATAAACCTGCATTATTTTTAGGTTACGTTCACCTTTCACTTATGTTATATTTATTTGACCCTTTAATGCCCTCTGTCAACATGTTGCACAGGAAGCCCATATTTGACAGGACTGTACTGTGCAAGGCTCAGTGACCAGTGATCTTCCAAGTGGGTAACTAATTCCTAAACCGTGCTACTGCGCTACGCCACGACTGGTTCATATCTCTTATCACCAAGATAACGAAAAAAGTTCTTTGCCAACTTAAGTACAGCACGCATTAGAAAATTTCTAATTTGCGACACCATAAATGATAAACTAATGTGGGAATGAAAGGGATAAATTATTTTATTCCATTTGTAATTAACGTGAATCAAAACTGAGAGAAAACAGACGTGTAGGTAATGCCTAGTAAGAAATATTTATTTAAAAAATAATACTAAATTGAGTGCGCACGAATGCGGTTGCATTGTGCTTTTGGTGTGTTTCCCCAAACTCTGTTAAGCTTTTATTGCATGAGGCGGAGGAACAGTCAGACAGCAGAACTTAAACAAAGCTACAGAAAAGTTTTAATTAATCGTGAATTGACTGTAGTGTATCCGACGAAATGCCAGTTTCCAGAGCCTCGAGTAGCTGATCAGGNGTTTTAATTAATCGTGAATTGACTGTAGTGTATCCGACGAAATGCCAGTTTCCAGAGCCTCGAGTAGCTGATCAGTGTACGAGTACGAAGACGCGGAAGAGGCTGCAACGCCATTTCACTTATACGTACTTACAGGCAGTTCACGATTGACTAAGCACTTTTGAAATCAACCATTGAAAAATGTCGCTGCACCTTCCTGCATATATTTAAACCGGCACACTGAGTGCCATCGGCCCGATAAAGTTGGTAGCGACGGAGGAAAAGTAGTTTCATGTCTTAATGACGAAATTATTTCAATATTCATAAATNGCCCGATAAAGTTGGTAGCGACGGAGGAAAAGTAGTTTCATGTCTTAATGACGAAATTATTTCAATATTCATAAATGTCTTCCTAACACTTCTAGTTCTTTCTGGTTCTGTTTTTTTTTTAATGCATATAAGCGTAAGAATCAGCGAACTTGTCAAATATATACTTCTATAACAATCTCACAGAATCACTTTACCGACGCATGAATAAAGTGACGTTGGACGTGGAAATGTTAATTTGAAAGAATACGCAACGTGCATACAAGAATATCTCAAGCAGGGCTTTTAAAAGTGCTTGGTTTACCATGAGCAGCCTTTATAATGCATGCAAGGTTACTTCCATTTTTTTTCCGAAGCCCTGCTAAAGTTCTGCTTTCAAGATAATCCTCCGCCTCATGCAAACAAATCTAAAGTAAGTCTAGAAAAATTACACCAAAGGGGCAACGCACAGTGTAATATTAGTTTGCATAAGAAATATTCCTTACTAGCCATTACCAAGTTACCTTTTTTCTCACTGTTTTTATTTTTATTCATTGTTAATGAAACATTTTGATTTATAAATAAAATATATGTTAAATTCAGTATAACAAAAATAAGATATTTTATGTTAACAGAAGTATTAAACGCTTGTGATGAGTAATANAAAAATAAGATATTTTATGTTAACAGAAGTATTAAACGCTTGTGATGAGTAATATATTTAAGAAACAACCAAAGACTTGATGCATGGGGCGAATTCTAAAAGGTTTGAATAAATAAGTGCGAAGAAACAGCGATTAGACTGTACTTATTATGTGGTTATATTCTTAGTTGGGATCAAACAGTCCTAATGCTTCCCTTGCAACACGTCCACTCCTCGCCCCCTATGATTGCTCTCAAATTTGACCACGGGATGTGTTTTCTTGCTAACACTCCTTAACACGTTCAGTTACAGAGTCCACTGTCGTGGAAATGTTGCACTTTGGTTATATTTGCGACCGGCACTGTACACAGCAAGGCATCAGTCTTCCTTGTAGTAAATCTGATTGGTGGAATTTCTTACACTTCTTTGACATGATTGGTTAACGCCAATATCATCGAGCTCAGAGCACGCTGTTCACTGGTTGCAAGACAGGTGCTGAACACAAGTGCAGCGCTTACCATAAATAATACACGTTTCTGCAACACTTGAACTCTGGAATTAGTTCTTTCTCGAACGGGTTAGTGAAATGAAATGCCGCTTTGACGCGGCAGTTTGCTACACTCGTTAGATTAAAACATTTTATTTTAAGTTATAAATTTCAAAAACACACCCGCGCCACACAAGCACAACGACGACTAACGAACAGAATTTTTTTTACTTTTACCTTAAAAGCGTTTCCCACAAGTAAAGTTTAATGTTTTTTTTTATTTACCCGCTTTCGGATTTGAGAAAATTTAATTTCCGAGTAAGCCACCCTTCATGATATTTTTTTTTTTGTTCCCGCAGTTTCTGCCTACACAGAGGAATTTATTAGAGTTGGAATTTCCTCATGCGTTTATAATTGAGAAGGGTTCCTTGTGGTCAATGCCTCGGGCATTACATGGAGCTTAGAGCGCAATTTAAATTCCTTCGTTTCATTTTTCCCCCCGCCCTTATCGTCCGCTTCGTAGACTACGGTGTTATTTACAAGTGTATGAATATTATTTGCGATCTAACGGAATAGGCAGCGTGATAAATGAGCTAAACCGAATATTCTGTTCACTGATATAATATACTGCTGCCTAGCTTATCATTTATGTGTGAATATTTGTAAACTATCGAAAGTTATTTCGNGGTTAGTGAAATGAAATGCCGCTTTGACGCGGCAGTTTGCTACACTCGTTAGATTAAAACATTTTATTTTAAGTTGTAAATTTCAAAAACACACCCGCGCCACACGAGCACAACGACGACTAACGAACAGAATTTTTTTGACTTTTACCTTAAAAGCGTTTCCCACAAGTAAAGTTTAATGTTTAAAAAATAAATGGGCGAAAGCCTAAACTCTTAATTTAATTTCCGAGTAAGCCACCCTTCATGATATTTTTTTTTTGTTCCCGCAGTTTCTGCCTACACAGAGGAATTTATTAGAGTTGGAATTTCCTCATGCGTTTATAATTGAGAAGGGTTCCTTGTGGTCAATGCCTCAGGCATTACATGGAGCTCAGAGCGCAATTTAAATTCCTTCCTTTCATTTTTCCCCCCGCCCTTATCGTCCGCTTCGTTGACTACGGTGTTATTTACAAGTGTATGAATATTATTTGCGATCTAACGGAATAGGCAGCGTGATAAATGAGCTAAACCGAATATTCCGTTCACTGATATAATATACTGCTGCCTAGCTTATCATTTATGTGTGAATATTTGTAAACTATCGAAAGTTATTTCGTTTCAGTGCAACAGTGCCACAAAAGCCACATTTTATTTGCGCTGCACGATTATGCGTATAGTGCGCACAACACATATCTAATGAACGACTTTACTGGTTAGCTGCTGTATGCGTAACTACTCGAAGTATGAATTGCGACGATCACAACTCTGACAAGTGTCCACATCTTTTAGTGCAGATGTCCTTCTATCCGCAGGATTAACCCTGCCAGCCTGACGAACCGATAATAATACTCCGAATTAATTTTATGCAGAAAGGTTAATCAGGGATGCGATCTAAAGGATTGGGGATCGGGAAGGTAGAAGCTACTTATCTGAGCCAGGATTTGCCTAAAACTAAGATTAATAAGAAAACAGGAACCGGGACAGAAAATCTCGTGGAAAAAGCCACCGGATCAACGATCGCATTACCATCCACACATACACACACACACACGCTAAAGAGGTGATACGCTGAGATGAGGGTAGGGCGAATCATCGGCAGAATAAACTCGCGATAAGAAACTGTAGCACCACGAGAAACCTCTCAACACCACGGTAGCATCCGTCGCATCACCCGAATGAGAATATTCGTCCTGGAAGTTACCGGTTGTTGGGGTCGTGGAGCCTAGGAGGAGACTCCACTGAGAGGTTAGTAACCAAGCAATGAGCCATTAAGCAGCGGTTCAACCAAAGATACCGTACGTGTATTGCCCAAGGCGTGAAATGAATGGGGAGTGTAATGAAGTATTCTGGGCAGGTATCTACTGAAGGGCACACGCTAGTTGCATTAGAGAAGTTGTAGCCGGGTAGGTAGCGAGGCTCTTTACGAACGGAGTAAGTTGCACATAGAAGCAGGAACAGATAAGGAATCTCGGTCATGGCCTTTAACAAGGAACCGTCTCAGCGTTCACCTGGAGTAATTTTGGGGAAACTATTGACGACCGAAATCAGAACGGGCGGACCGGGATTTGAACTCGGGTCCTACCGAATGCGAGTACGAAGGTTTACCCCTGGTGCCACCTCGCACGCCCACAAACCTTCGGACGAAATGAATTTCCGAAATTAAGAGGGCGTGGGACGTAATTAAAGCTACAACCGTCAACTGTATTCTCCAATTTTAAGGAATCAAATAAAGAACCGAAAAATTAATCTTAGATAATTGTTTTTATTAACTTCGTGAATAAAATTTTTACTCGAATGATGTATTTCTGCCGAGCCATTTCTTCCGCGTAACTAGCTCTAGAAAATCATACCAAAGGGGCAACCTACCGCATTTGTGAGCACTGATAATAATATTTTGCATATGAAGTGTTCCTTAATTTGCGGACGAACATTTCGCAATGATTTCGACGTGCTTTAGCCATGTTCCTGCAGGTTTGAACGATATTATGAAAGGGAAGGGTCGGTGATTAATTCAGCTTTGGAGGAGGATGGGGGGAGGAACTGTGCGAAACACGTCGCGGGCCAGTGTGTCCCCGAACAAAACAAACTTAGCTCCCCCGCACCGGCCAAGTTTGCGTCGCGTAGCGAATCTCTACGGCCGCCCCTCCCTCAACAGCCCCTTCACAACCACCCCCTGGACCAACCCCCGCAGACGCAGCGCCACAGGCCTCTCCAGAAGTCCATCGCCGGCCAGCGCAGTCTCGCCGGAGAGTGATGCGGTTTGTTGCTGGAAGTTGGCGAACTAATCCACTTCGGGCGGCGTTCCCCTCAGCACGGCCCGCGACCACGCCGCACTCCCACGGCGCCTTGCGGCCGCGGAGGCCTGGGAAGTGCGCTCCCTGCGATCATGGCCGCCGCTGTACAACCCGCCTCCGAAGCACGTCGCCACGCTACTTCAAGGCTGGCTGCCTGCTCTCCCGACACAAGTGTGAGAGATCGTATCGTAACGTGACGTGCGCCCGGGCGTTGCCACGTTCCTAGACCACGGAGGTCGCAACTAAGTAAAACAACTGAAACTAAATCTCTTATTTTAAACAGGGTTACCACCTTTTAATCCTGAGATTTCCTTGATCTCCAGACAAAAAAAAATCTTTTTTTCCTTGACTTTTGATAATTTTATTTTCTGCAAGGATTATTTCATTTGCATAACAGCACACTTCTAACACCAAAATACTTCTCGGATCTTACAAATTTGCTTCCTGAACAAATTCCAAAGGGAAATGCCATAGCATTTTGTCCACAATCATCACAACAATTTTATACGATTCTGGTAGCGGTGCACGATTGATGATGGAACTGCCAAATATAGCGTGCGTATCACGGCATTCCCTAACATTTAGTTAACTTGATCGAAAATTTCTGGCATTTCATTAAATTAATAATTTAATTACAGTTCTAACAAAAAAATTCCTTCACTGTTAGAAATAAATGCTCTTAAAATTACGAAAAGTACCGGTTACAAATTGCCCAGACATCTGCGTTAAATTACGAACTCTTAGTTTATTTCAATAACGTTCTCGCCGTAAATATGATCACTGTGTATAAAAATTTAAAAAAAACTTTAAAAATTTTGCCCGGTAGTGGGATTTGAACTCGAAAAAATATATGATAGTCCAACACTTTGTCCACTGGCCTATCACGGTTTTACATAAAGTACTGTTGTAAATACAGGATTGATGTAGAACGATGCATGTAGTTATTTTCTTAGTTTCTAGTCATGTTACAGTGTTTGCGAGATTGTTCTTTATTTCAGGCTTACAAACAGGGGTACTAAAAGCAGTTTTCTTTTCGGGATGTGTTCCACGGTGTATAACAGAGAAAATTAAAACGTTAAAATATTTTGTCCTATAGTAGTATTTGAACATGAATCGAAACACTAACACTTATTAACGCGAAGCGCTCACCTACCGCATATTTACACAAAATATTTTGTAAATATGGACTTTACATAAAAGTGACGAACGCGCCTCTTTTAGTTTCAAGTCGTGTTAAAGCGGTTGCTAATTTCTTTTATTCGCAGTTTATAAAACGAGGTTACAAAAATTAGTTTTATTTTCCTTATGTGCGTGTTTCACTGGGTATACAGAAGGTTTTGTCATGTAGATGAATTTGAACAAGAATATACGAATCGACACTCCATGAGTGGTTCGCCACTCACCTACTACTATTTTACACGAAGTAGTATTGTAAATATGGGATTTTTATTTGTTTCAGGTATCATCACCATTGTTCGTGTCTCAAATGGGAAGCCGTTAGAATACGGAGAGGGTCCGTATTTTATATTTAAGGAGCTCATTTCCGTTATTCGTCATTACGAAGTGCCTTCCCGTAAAGTTTCCGCAAATCTACAGCAATTTTTAACAGTGTACAGAGCTTTATTTCGTCCACTGTCTATTGTAGCTCACCCAAATACAATCCTCCGAGAAACCAATAAACTACTACTTAGTATACAATTTCATTAATAAATTTAACAAACAATTAGTCCTGCTAATATAAACAATGTGTCGTGATTCTTCTAAATCAAACAACATGCGCAAATGTTCTTAGTCTCCGTTCCGACGCCCTGGTAAACCAAAACGTAGAGCGATCTCGCTGACTGCGCAGAACCAGTCTCCGGAGTTCCAACATTGAACTGCTTTTCTGCCAACACAACTGTCGTAAACGACGTGGATAGGATTTGAGGTTAGAACACTGTTTCAGTTAACAGGTGTTTTATTAGATGTGTGTGTACTTCCTCTGACCAAATTGTGATGCAGTTTGATGAAATTAAAACTGGTTAAAGTAGTTCATTCATATAAAAGTGCTTCTTTCGAGGATTAAGAAATAGACAAACGCATTCACCAGTGTCGCCCACGTGACTTCGACAGTTGTGTTGGTATGGGATGGGTCAATGTTTTGTGCATGCGCAGAAGATGAAAACTCGGGACTACCACGAACCACGCGAGAACGTCGACGTCTCCCCGCAGTCTCTGCGCCTCCGAGGTCACGGCTGCACGTACTGCGGTGCATCACACGTGCGACAACTCCCGCCAGCGGAACGTGGGCTCTACTGTATTTACACCGGCGCTGATCTTTCCTGGACATCTCCGCACATGCGCATGTCTCAGACGACCCAGGTTCAGAGTCCAGTCGGGATGTTGGGAAAATATCGATACATCGAAACAAATATATGTCAACAATACATCGATATAAATCGTCGATATATTCCAACGATATTTTATCGATATCGATATTTTGTTCCAGGTATCGATAATAAATACGTTTCAAATTATATTTTAATAAGCTCTGTTTTAAATATAAAAATTGAATTAAGAAGTTACTATTTTTACTTTGGCAACATGCACCAAAAATCCGTAATGCCTCGTGTCCTCAATATGTACTATTCGAAGCAATTTTACATTTGTTGATTCTATTAATACATAAAATATAGGATTCCGATATACCGAAAATCGATATTTTTCTTTCGATAGATCGTTTTGGTTTTGTAAAATAATACCTTTATCTACAACCAATATAAATAATATATAGATATATTCCCCCGATATCAACAACCCAAGTGCCCGAAGGTTTCTTGACTTTGGGAGGCAATCCCCGACTTTCTTGAAGGTGTTGGTCGCCGCCAGGTGGGAAACGTACATCACAGGCACGTTGCATCTCCTTCTCCTCACACTCCGCACATCATCAGGAGCCGCTGTGGTGTAGTGGTCAGACTACTCTCCCCTCACCTAGGCGAACCGGGTTCGATTCCAGCTGGGGTCGCTCCCGGATTTTCGCATGCGCGTGGGAATCGTGCCGGACGATGCCGCTGGTCGGCAGATTTTCTCGGTGATCTCCGGTTTCCCCGCCCTTGCATTCCGGAGATGCTCCATACTCACCTCGCTTCACCCTCATCAGCTCTCAAGATCCCGATGTTGCTAAGAGCCTCCCAAGTCTCTCCGCTCCCCCGCCTCAAGCAAACGAAGCTTAACTAGCTCTAGAAAATCATACCAAAGGGGCAACCTACCGCATTTGTGCGCGCTGATAATAATATTTTGCATATTAACTATTTCTCACTATAGCGAGTTTCACTCGTAGATTGCAGTGAAGAGTACATGGCGCGCTCTGCTCCCAAATGACTCCGATTATCAACACTCACCCGTTAAGGAGTTATGCTGTGTTAAAGTGATAAGTACGTATCAAAAATTGTCACACTGTGTACAAGTGTCCAAATATAAAATTGGTTGAGAGCTACCCACTGAAATCAAAGAATGAAACGAACTACAGGCATTAACAACACACCTATTTTTTCTCTTTTTTTATTCACATTAGTTCTAAATGTACCTAAGTACAAGGTCAATTTAACAAAACATAAGATACTATTATGTTAATACAAGTANTCACATTAGTTCTAAATGTACCTAAGTACAAGGTCAATTTAACAAAACATAAGATACTATTATGTTAATACAAGTATAAAACGCTTGGAATACATGACATATTTAGAATACAACCAAACATGTCATACATGGGATGATTTTTTTTTAAATTTGATTCAAAGGTGTGAAGATACTGGGATGAGACTATATACTCTAAAGGTGGTGTGTATTTTCAAGCCTCAGCTTTGTGTTTATTCACTGTTGCGCCTGTGTGTTGCCAGTTTTCCTCAGACCACAGTTTTCAGTGCTTTTTTCTTGCAGGCATGCCATTTACTCAAAGAGATCGTCTGGATACGTCTAATAAACTGTAATCCAATTGCTAACAAAACAAATGTATACGCACTTCTCGGTAAATTGAGCCCTTTTGAAAGTTTGCTTATAATCTGCTTGCATGGGAATTGTTTATTCTTATACCATATTAAAAAATTGAAATTCTTAAGGGCCTGAAAGAATTATTCATGCACCGATCTAGTAAAACGGGGAAATTATTAGAAAAAGTAATTTTTTATACATTTTTTATTCTTGCACATTTGCAATAAAAAAAGCAAAACAAAATATGTAATTTTAGTCTTGCCGAATCCTTACCTGATACTTGGAATCCAAAGTTAAGGCATGGAAGTAATTTCTCCTTCGTCGTTACCAACCTTACTGGGCGCATGCCACTTAGCGTGTCCGTTAAAATATGTGCAGGTATGAAGAGTGACATTTTTCAAACGTTGCTNTTACTGGGCGCATGCCACTTAGCGTGTCCGTTAAAATATGTGCAGGTATGAAGAGTGACATTTTTCAAACGTTGCTGTCAAAAGTGCTCAATTAATCGTGAATACGTATATAGTATATTCGCGATATCATCACACTTTTTTGATCAAACCTTTCCAAAAATAACCCCATGTTGGGCGTGTTTAATTGTTTCCTAAATATTCCATGTATCACAAGCGTTTTATACACATGTCAACATAAAAGCACCTTATTTTTAATTAAACTGAACTATTGCTTATATTTTATCTATACATTATATTTCCTTTATAATTAATTTGGATAAAACAGAGAAAAAATAGGTGTGTTGGCAATGTCTAGTTAGAAATGGTTTCCTTGTAAAATATTATTATACAGGATGCGTACGAATGCGGTGCGTTGTCCGTTTGATGCGATTTTATAGACTCGGTTAAGCTTTGTTTGCATGAGGCGGCGTAATATCAAGGAATTAGAACATAAGCAGGGCTTCAGAAAAGCTGGAAGTAACCGTTAATTGACTATATACATGTGCTTCAAGCCTAGCGTGTCCAAAAATTAATTCGCTAACACTTTCAGTCCTCGGGCCACACGGCGAGTTTGTTGGGAAGCAGACTGTAAGGCATGGTTGCGCGGAGGATCCTGACCTCAACCAACCCTTCAGCCCACAGGCCATCATGCCGATGGTCAGAAACCTGACCTCTAGGGGTAGGCGGCGTCGTAAAGCGAAGATTAACCCCCCGCGCAGGGGGGGGGGGCGATATTCAACTTGGCGGGCGGGAGCGCATACATTATGCACGAGGCTAATATCAAAGTTAATATAGAGGGAGGGGGAGGGGGAAGGGGGCGCTCC
>NQII01002055.1:199193-219919 GCA_002778355.1 Clitarchus hookeri
TATAAATATTCTTCATGTATACAGTTTTGTTTCACTATAATGGAGGTACTCGAGCAGGACATTAGTCTCCCCGTGCGTATCACCGGGGAAGATGCCGAAACCGAGCACAAATCACGTCATGGTGCCGTGCTGCCTAATAGCGTGCGAGGCCTGATGTGTGGGCCGTCCGGGTGTTGGAAAACATGCGTCCTACTGAGCTTGCTGGAAGAACCGAACGGCCTTCGGTTCGAGAACGTGAACGTTTATTCAAAATCGCTCCAGAAACCGAAATACCAGCGATTGGCACGAGTACTGCAGGCCGTGGATGGCGTGGGTTATTTCCCCTGCGGCGAGAACGAGAAGGTGGTGCCTCCGAACGAAGCTCTCTCAAACTCGATATTTGTCTTCGATGACATAACCTGAGAAAATCAAACTTGTGTTCAAGAATACTTTAGCATGGGAAGGCCTGCAAACGTGGACTTCGTGTACCCCAGTCAAACTTATTCCCGTGTACCCAAACAACTGCTTCGCGACAATGTGGATTTCCTCGTTTTGTTCCGCATGGCCGACACTAATTTACGCCACGTTTACGACGATCACGTAAATAGAGACATGACATTTGCAGAATTCAAAGATTGTTTTCTTTGTGCTGGAAAGACAAGTTCGGTATATTAGTAATCGTAAATGACTGCTCGCTACATAAAAGCAGGCACAGGCGTTGGTTATATCAGTTTATCCTACAAACATAACCACGAGTCACGGAAGCATTTCCAAATTTGGCGGCATCGATTGTCACGATGACCTTGAACGTAGGAAAAATCGCTCCACCAATGCACGCAGAGAAGACTTGTCCCTTACCGGTAGAAATTTGGAAAGTGTGAAAAATGAAGTGGTAGAAGATTTGGTGACGGTCGATAAACGCATAGCGACCTTGGAGGCGCAGATAATCGACTTCGTCAATGTATCGAACGCGCAGAGACGAGAATTATTGAAGGGCCTACAAAATGCATTAATGCCCAAACTGGCTGTGAAAACTCATGTTGCCAGGCATAGCAAGCAGATATTGGATACGTGTATCGGACAGCTCGAAAATATCGAAAAAGCGATTTCAGAATATCGCGAATGATTTCCTACAAAAATGCGAGGTCGATATATATAAATGTACGAAACGCCTTTTCCTCCCAGTGAACGATGGATAACCGAACCTAATTGGTGAGCGAGCTTGAGCGAGCGACTGAGGTAGTACAGACCAAATACTCGTACTGACTCGCGAAAAATAACAGAACGGCCGTCGAGAATCGAAGGGAGGGCGCTCTCGAACATATTACCCTCCAGCTAGACAAAATTAGAATAAAACCGAGTGATGTGGACGATGCCCGCGTTGAAATCAAACGTGAAATCAAGGTGGGAAGAACCCGATCCCGACGCGTAAACGGAAAAGAAGCCCGGAATTGCCCAAATCGGAAGGTTGCGTCACTAGCGACGAAGACGATTTGCCACTGATCGATTTGCTGCGTGCACGAGAACGGAAACTAACAGGAGAGCACGGGTCGGATGTGGGCGCTCTTCTATCTCATTACATCGCTTCCTACTCTGACTGTACTGCCGACAAAACTTACGGTTTGCAGAAAGGGGTGAAAAATGGTGCCTTGAACTAAGGAAGTTTTATTTTTTCCCCGGGGATGTACTGCAGATCGGCAAGCACAAGGTGAAAATCACGCAGGGATTGTGCGAACTTAGGTTTCGTAGGCGCCCTGGACACTACACCGAATCGTGTTTGCGTACGTACCGCCTTTTGTTAAAGAAAATTCGCCCATATTACGCCGAGAATAACCCTGCATCACATCGATTTTAAGACACGGCGCACGAAAAATCCCCCATTATAGCCGGNCATATTACGCCGAGAATAACCCTGCATCACATCGATTTTAAGACACGGCGCACGAAAAATCCCCCATTATAGCCGGACTGTTTCTTAGGGTACATGAAACTGGTGGTTCGTGTTTGACTCAGAAATTGGAGAGCGGAGAAAAAAATCAACTATCAGTATTGAGATGATCCGAATGAGTTATTAGATAGGCTGAGACTTCCGATTGCTTCTCAGGCAGCAGGAAACCGCTCGCACACGAACGAAATAATTTCCATCATNATAGGCTGAGACTTCCGATTGCTTCTCAGGCAGCAGGAAACCGCTCGCACACGAACGAAATAATTTCCATCATCGAAGAACTGGCGAAGGCGGGCTACATTTCGAAATAAGCAAGTATGCAGTTGCTGACGAGTTGCACTAATACACTAGGAGAAATAAACTGCGCAGTAAATACGCCATGAAAGGGCTGGACGATACTTTCCAATCTGACCTTATCGAAATACAAGACTTTGCTCGTGTGAATAAAGGTCACCGCTATATTTTAACCATAATCGATACTTTTTCCACGCATGCCTGGGCCAGGCCGCCCAAGTCGAAGAATGCGCGCGACGTCACGAAAGCAGTGGCGTGTGTGTTGCGTGAGGGACGCATACCGTAAAATCTCCACACCGACGATGGTAAATAATATTTTAATGCAACTTTTCATGCACTGATGAAAAAGTATGGCATAAATCATTATTCTACATACTCTGGGCTCAAGGACAGCATCGTCGAGCGTTTTCACAGGACGCTCAAAGCTAAACTATGGAGACATTTCACGGGGAACGGAATCTCCAAGTGGTTAGATATACTCCCAAAACTCGTTCGCGACTACAATTCTACCGTTCATTTTACCAAATAGCATTAAGCCCGAAAACGTGACAAATGACTCTGTGGTTCGGACCATGTATGCTATTCCGAAGAGGGACCCACGCAATTCTAAAGCCAAGATCGGCGACTTGGTGCGGATTTGAAAAATAAAACGGGGAGTTTTCTACAAAGGCTTTCATCAGAACTGGTATACAGAGTTGTCTAAGGTTGTGTGTATACGAAACTCGTACCCACGCATGTGTTACCCCGAGTACCTACGCGGCGAACCCATAATTGGCGGATTTTACACCGAAGAGGTCTGGCCTACGCAGTTTCCAGACGAGTATTTGGTGGAGAAGGTGCTGAAATGACGTAATAGTTGCGTTCACGTGCTGGGGCTGGGACACTCCAAACATGANAGTATTTGGTGGAGAAGGTGCTGAAATGACGTAATAGTTGCGTTCACGTGCTGGGGCTGGGACACTCCAAACATGGTGACTCTTGGGTCGCCCAAAAAGACTTTTTGGCGTAAAAACCTTGCTAAAAGTTTAATTTAATGTAAGCATATAATTTTTAATATAATAAAAAGTTACATGTNTTTTGGCGTAAAAACCTTGCTAAAAGTTTAATTTAATGTAAGCATATAATTTTTAATATAATAAAAAGTTACATGTGTGCTGAGAAGCTCATTCGTTCATTTCTATCCCTGTTTTCCCCCCAAACGCCTGCGGGCTGTTACGTATGCGCGCATGGGTGCGATATTAATTCTCTAAATGTTTAAATTTGGAGTAATACTATGAATCGTTTCATACATATATATTTTTTAAACTTGGCGTATGCATGTTTTTTTGGGTGTACTAACGAGAATATTAGAAATTATTTTTACTGTTTGTTGTTTTACATTTGATTTGATAATAAATATTTATTGTATAATTTATATTTCGCGTGCGAAATATTCCAAGCCTTGTAAACTATCGTGAAGCTGATTATGAATGGATGGGGTGCAGATACTTTTATANCGCGTGCGAAATATTCCAAGCCTTGTAAACTATCGTGAAGCTGATTATGAATGGATGGGGTGCAGATACTTTTATACATCATATTTTCCCTGTGCGCTGGGTTTAATTTTGTTTTAAAGTCGTTTGGAATGTATGTGACGGAAGTTTTATTTTTTTAAGGAATGTTTTCTCTTTTTTTTTTACAAATCAGTATGTTAACGGGTATAATTATTTTCATCGGTGTGTTCTGTTTGTCCCCATCAGTATGTNCGCGTGCGAAATATTCCAAGCCTTGTAAACTATCGTGAAGCTGATTATGAATGGATGGGGTGCAGATACTTTTATGCATCATATTTTCCCTGTGCGCTGGGTTTAATTTTGTTTTAAAGTCGTTTGGAATGTATGTGACGGAAGTTTTATTTTTTTAAGGAATGTTTTCTCTTTTTTTTTTACAAATCAGTATGTTAACGGGTATAATTATTTTCATCGGTGTGTTCTGTTTGTCCCCATCAGTATGTAATGTGTGTTTCTCATAAATCTCTATGTTATGTCTGTTTTTCATAAATCAGTATGGTAACATGTATATATTTTTCATCAGTAGGGTAACGTGTATATTTTTCTCAAGTGTCGAACCTGAACCCTCCTCTCAGTGAGTCGACCCCTACCATACTTCATGCTCTTGCATTCACAGCCTATACTACTTATAAGCATAGTTGTCCATAATTCCCAAACCGTTTAAGATGTAGGCGCCAAATTCGTAACATAGGCCTCAACGCCAACAAGGATAATTACCATATAGGAATTTAAGCCTTATGCTAACAGATAAACATAGTTGGCCGTTATTTCAGAACCGTTTAAGATGCAGGCGCCAAATTCATAAAATAGGCCTCGGCGCCAACAAGGATAGTTACCAAATAGTAATTTAAGCCCTATGCGAACTTATAAGCATAGTTGGCCGTAATTTCCGAACCGTTTATGATGTAGACGTCAAATTCGTAACATATGCCGCGGCCCAACAAGTAAAATTTCTGAATAATGAATTATATTTTACTGGAGCGAAGTCGTTTTACTTAATAATAAACTAAACATTTTGAAGTCATTTTCTGTGTTGTGATTTTGATAAACTGTTTGTCTATTTATATGCGAAATGTATTTAATTTATAGACATACATTGAAATGTATTCTTTCTTATTTACAGTTGAAAAATTATAATTTTTTTCGCATCATATTGGTGTATGTAGAGAGCCATTCCAATAGAGAACCCAATGGCTAATTAAGATGATGATTTGTAAAATTCTACACACTTCTCATAAATAACAGAAATTTTAACGGATTTCCAAGAGAGGGTCGCTATTTACAAACACCAAAGTGAAGCAAATATTTTAGAGCTTTGTGATTTAGCAGAAACACTGAATTGGCGTGAGTACGTCTGTTAACATTCTTCTGTTTTGTTGCAGGTAAGCTCCCAAACTTGATGAATGACAGTGGAATCATGCAGAGTGTTTCAGGTACGTATGTCATGCATGGACTCCCTGTTATTTCTTTTTTAAGTTACGTACCTCCAGAATGCTACCTTGACAGAGTCTAGCAACGCAACTTATTTTAAGAACTTCACATACCCCAGTACCCGAAATAGAAGTGTAACAGAATATTTTTTCTTTGTCACTTTGTCATTTCGAAACTTATCTCTGCCCATACGAACATTGGCGGTTGCTTACAATGCATAATGCGAGGAAAGTATATGACTGTATACCACTTGTATAGTCGTGTAGTACCCGGATTCCGAACCCGAGAATTCCAGGGTCGAAAGCCTCTACGTAAATAATCGGACAGCACACATCATTGGCAGATACGTTGGGTGTTAAGGTATGACACTAACGGCGACATTCCTTCCCGCATTAATTTCTTATCTAGCATTTACGAAGAATATCTTGAGCCAACGAGTGGTCGTTGAATCCACAACCGTAAATATTTATCAGGCGACTGATTTCTTTAGAATTATAATGATGATACGGATTTCTGTGCATTGTTTGCTAGTTCCTTTGTGCAAAAAAAAAAACTAATTTAGTTGGAAAAATAAGCTTACAATGTTTTGTAGTGTTTATTTAATGTTTGTATTTTTAAAACCATTTTCAAACACTAAAACAAAAGTTTAATCACTGATCGATTACACAAACTCCGCCACCATTTTGTTAATCACGTCTGCGGATTCCGTTACCGCAGCATCCAAAGAATTCCAGTGTGCCAAGTTTCTCCGACTTGACCCTCTGCAAATTGTTAGCTCTTCAAGTACAATATCAAAACCAAATTCTCCGCTTTCTTTTATAGTCGGCCACGTTCCTGAAGTAATTTCAAATATAATGTTATTCGCGCCTCGCCAAGGCTATGGTTTCACGTGTACGGGGGTTGCACCTTACTGTTGGTGTAGCAGTCACCCCTCAGTGACCCAACCGACGTCATTCCTCATTCTTCCCCCCTTACATTCTCCTCTCCCTACTCTCTTCCGGGGAGAGGGGAGGGAGGGGAATTTAAAATTTAAATTTTTTTGGAAAAAGTATGAAAGAATTATAAGTTCAAAAAATGATTTACAGTCAATATGCTCATATACAGGGATGAAATCACAAAATGCCATAAACATCCTTCGTGTCCGTATATTACAAATAATAAAAGTTGTAATTTTTAATTAAATTTTATTTTTGAATAATTCATTTTTATTTCGCGGCGGGAGGGAGGGGATATGTCCCGATACCCCCACCCACCTTGACTAAGCCTATGCTCTCCCCCTCACTTCGCTCAGAGAAGTAAGTACATGCGACCCGCGGCATACACTCTAAATCCGAATCAGTGATATCTATCAGTATTATTTTACCGGATCTTCAGTTAAAGAGCCGTTGTTATCTACAGGGGGATCGGTGGAATGCACTGCCGCTTCACTGCCAGGCCACTGCAATTCACTGGGGATCAGTTTGAATCATTGTTTCGTCAGTTAATGCCTGCAACTAAAATCATCAGTAGAACTGCATTATTTTGTTCGCCAAAGTGGAGCAGTTACAACATAGCTGCAGTCAAATTCACTGGTTTTTGGGGAATTTTTAACTGTTTCGATTTTAGGGTGTGCTTGGCCAGCCCCATAATGTCAGCTTTGCACTAGCCATTTCAGTCATCGTGGTTTATACGTTGGAAAATGCACAGGAAGTAGATTTGATGATGTACTCTGCACACAGCAGAAAACGGCATCCAATAAAGGCAGAGACTTTACTTGGTGGGAAACATTGTTCGTTGTTTACACCTTATTCCTTAGTCATCGTATTAACAACTCATATTAATAACATCAAACACATACACAAATTTCATTTGTTCCGACGTATGCCAGAGTGACACGCTAATACTAGTACAGTTCCATGAAAAAAAATTGTTCGTAAAGACGGGCGTCTTAAGTTAAGTTTTATTACCTGGAAGAGTTAAGAGGGCTAAAGAGCATTACACACATTTACAGCGTAGCTCACTTCTGGTAACATCAATAAACTTTTTTGTAGTGTCTGCATAATGTTGCCAGTACACGCTTACAAAAATTTTATGGTGGCAACAAAACTAATTTTCGTTTGCGACAGTTGAGGACCGGCTTATATTGTAGTCAAGAAAACAATTAGATATGTATCCAGTCAGAAATATTTTTCTTTTTTAAAACATAATGACAAGAATTTTTACATCTTGCCTGCAGAAATGAGGCTTTCAGGTTTATAAAGATGGGTCTTTTCACTCAGAGATTTTATATGAGATAACATGTTAGATTGAAAAATAAATCTAAGAATTCCTTGAGTACGAGTGTGCACGATTATTTTTTGATTATAAATTCATTTTCCTGGAGCAGTAATTGTTTTTTTATTTCGGTCGTCGTGAACGCCATCCAAACCGTAATACCAGACATGCTGACAAAAGCGTGGAACGAGTTTGATTATCGCGTAGATGTCGTTCGGGCCGCTCATAGTGGTCACACTGAACATTTATGAACAACTTTACGGTTCCACGTATGATTTGATTGGTCAATCAAGGTTGTAGTTTGCTTGGTTTTGATATTATAGACCTTCAAAGATGGGGCTTTCTTTTATACTTATCCTGTATAACGTGCAGCGAAGTCGAAAAAAAAAAAAAAAAAAAGCAAATCACAGTGACAGTCAATTAATAACTGTTCTGGTCCGAGCATGTGAAGAATTGAAGAGTCTTTGCTGCTACGAAAAGAATTGGCGATATTCACGTATCTCTCTACCCACGAGAGGTAGCAATCACCTATCCGCACGTCCGTGTCCTAGAGGTCAAGGTCGCGGACGTGTCGGAAGGTAGCCGCCGGTCGTGACGGCCCCAGAACTACGATCTCTTGCGTCGGCCCCGACACGTGACGTCGACGGCGATCGGAAAACCGCAGCCGGTAATCTCCATGGGATCGCCGTAGGCCTGCGTATGCGGCTGGTCTCTGGTCGGGTGGCCAATTCCAGGCTGCTCGGGAGACTGTGACCAGGTGAAGGAGGCAGGGGCTGCCTGTATCATCTCAGGTGTGTGTGTGTGTGTGTGTGTGTGTGCGGTGGCGGCACGTCGTGAGCTCCAGGGTTCACCCGCGTGCACTGCACCCGTCCGTCCAAACCGCGAGAGGAAGACCGACCACTTCCTGCGAGCTGCCGGTCAGCGCGCGACCTCGACACCTGCGCCCGCGGGACGCTCCTCAGGAAGCCCGCCTTCACCTGGTGCTCGAACTGCGTTGTACAGCGCTTGAAATCAAGGGTTCTTTTTTCACTTAACTATTTAAGGTGTCTGCGATGGTGTAGTGGCCCGACTTCTCGCCTCCCACCTAGGCGAACCAGGTTAGGTTCCAGTGTGGGGTCGCCCCGCGGATTTTCGCATGTGGAATCGTGCCGGACGATGCCGCTGGTCGGGTTTTCTCGGAGGTCTCCCGTTTCCCTCTGCAATTTCGTTCCAGAGCTGCTCCATAATTACCGCGCTTCACCCTCGTCGGTTCTCAAGACGTCGATGTTACGAGCCGCCCAAATGTCTTCGCTCCACTCCACCAAACTATTTAACGTGCGTCCAATGTGCTGATCTACAAAAAAGAACACTTCAAACTTCGCCTGTCCGTTACTCTCGAGACATAAACATACCACATCAAAACAATCCAATACAGTACAGTAAAAAATGCTGTGTCTAAAAGTCTACACTTCATATACCTTCAGAAGTACTCTAGGGGCATGCACTACATGTTGTTGTAGTCTTTCAACCACTAAAATTATAGGCTCACTGCTGGAAGCCCCATAGGTAAACGCAGTACAACGATAACATTGCACTCGTCAGAGCCTTGCACTTAATGGCGATTGCGCGCTTGATGCGCGTGACAGTGTGACCCTTATTGCTCCATTGCATCTCGGGTTTAAGCGGTAACCACCTCCAGGTAGGCCATTTAAGGGAATCCATAGCAAACATTACGCCCCAGGGTCACGTCCAGTTATAAGGAAGCATTGCGGAGGGCGCACTCACGGCTGCAGCATGCGTTCCCGGGTACAGTCTATTCGCGGTTTCTTCCTACTTTTTGAATCAAACCTTTGAAAAACCACCCCATGGTAGACGCGTTTGGTTGNCCACCTCCAGGTAGGCCATTTAAGGGAATCCATAGCAAACATTACGCCCCAGGGTCACGTCCAGTTATAAGGAAGCATTGCGGAGGGCGCACTCACGGCTGCAGCATGCGTTCCCGGGTACTGTCTATTCGCGGTTTCTTCCTACTTTTTGAATCAAACCTTTGAAAAACCACCCCATGGTAGACGCGTTTGGTTGTTTCCTAGATATGCCATGTATCACAAGCGTTTTATACTTGTGTTGACACAAATCTACCGAATTTTCAGTTAAATTAAAATTGTANAGTTTCCTAGATATGCCATGTATCACAAGCGTTTTATACTTGTGCTGACATAAATCTACCGAATTTTCAGTTAAATTAAAATTGCATACGTATATTTTTTATGAATTATATTATTGAATTTATAATGAGCATGAATAAAAACAGCTAGAATATAGGTGTGTTGGTATTGCCATGTAAGGAATAGTATACTGCAAGATATCGTTGCAGTGAGTGCGCAGGAATGCGGTGCACTGCTCCTATGGTGTCATTTTCTAGGCATGGTTAAGCTCTGTGTGCACGAGGTGGAAGAATATCCTGAGTGTGAAACTTCAGCAGGGCTTCAGCAAAGTTGTAAGTAACCGTTAATGGACTATAGCGTAATTTCTCGCAAATTAGATATGTAACAGTAGTATATTATTGCACGCAACGAGAGTCAGTGGATTTTTTTTTTCCTTTCCCTTAAGGAAACTGCGTAGTAAAGCCAAATAAATGCTTATTTTAACAATTTTCACTATTTTTGTTCTTTTTAAATATATATCGAATAGGATAAAATTAAAAAAGTTGTGGCTGTAAGTCACTGTTTTTTTTTTATCTTTCCAGAAAAATTAGTGATCACAGAGCCTTATATTTACTTAGGCACGCGTGTAGATGTCAACAATGATTTTATAGACATTTTACTATGCAGTTCTCTTAAGGGACCCGCCTACCTGGTGTTGTTTGCCGCGTTTGAGTTGGAGAACGGCAGGAGCGATAAGGACGACACTGCCACTTACATCAAGTGCGCCATCGCCGCTACGCGCAAGGCTCTGAACTGGCGTGCAGTGTTCTCGTCGTGCTGATTGTATCTATGGGACTTTAAGCGGCGACTCTGTTATTTTATTACTGGGGAGCGTGCGGCAATGCCCAGTGCGGGATCATCGAGTACTTTAGTGTGTATCTGATCCGAATATTTTGAGATGCAGCGTTTTCAAAAATATGTTTTTACCTATGTTGGAGTTCTCCGAAATCGTATTTCTAATGTGCGTGACGTCTTCAAAGTAATCGACAGACGTAGTCTGGAGTGTGTGTCCTTTTCATAGATCAGCACATTGAAACGCACGTCTAATAATGTCGGTTGGTGAGGGGGGGGGGCGAATTTCAAACTCATTGCAATGCAGTTCGAGTGACAGGCAGACGGGCTTCTTAAGGCCATTTCCATCGCCTCAAGCTACAGCATAGCGAGTGACTTTGCCATCCCTAGCAGTTCACACATACGCAAGCCACATATCGCAACCTGTAATGAATTTTGGTAATTTTACAATTTTTGATGTCGAATTTACAAAAAACTACGTGTAATTTTACACAATACCCTTACGAATCCATAGAGTACTTACTACAAATCTTTAGTGAAAATGTATAAACGTATGGTTTTATGAACATCATGTTGATGTTAATTTTCACATTATTAAGTATGTGCAAAAACACACCCACTCCCTGTACTGAACTCTTAAATTGTGAATTTTTACTGCAATATAGTCGTTGCATACACACTCAATGTCACGGTAGTTGTACGTCTTCCATTGTGTAATTTTACAGTGACCATGTACGCTTGAACTTACATTACATTCTGGAGTGTCTCAGAGTGTATAGTTACAAATAAAAAATATCTTGTGTTTATACATTTTACGTGCAAATTTCAAAAAACCTTGTCAGTATTTGCAATTGTCCGCTGATGTTCCTTGGAATCCAAAAAGAGATGATTACAAAAATATGAATTTGTTGGTTACTAAACAGTAACATAGGACTTTAAATTAATTTTACAATTAGAAAAATGTGCAAAATACCAATACTTCAAGTAATATCAACTTTCTGTAGTTATGTGCAATTAACGAAACAAAAAAATAAGAAGTATTTTATACGAGGTCATCTAACGGCAGGGAGTAGAACTACTTCGAACTTTATTTGTGTACTCAAACAGTAGCTTAACTCCCGCTGATGGAATACACTTGGTGTTTGAATAACGACCTAACTATCATGCATCTTAAGTCAATTGTTATTCACATTTTGAAGACAATTTTTATTGCTCTGCATCTAACTACAAAGTTACACAACACAGTAGGTCTGCGATAAAGTTAAAATGGTAAAACTACATACCTATAGTATGCGGATTAATATAATGCCAGTATTTTAAAGGAACTTATTAGGAATTTGCTAAAGTTTGTTCACGGATATTTGAACACTTTTTAAAGCCCTGCTCAAGATAAACTACACTCCTAATTTTGTATACTTCCACGTAAGTGAAATGTACATCGTAATGAGTGTCAGTCAAATGAAAGCGTGAAATTGTTGGGCATCTAAATGCATTAATAATACTCCAAATCGTACTCCAGTGTGCATCAAGCAGTAAAACACACAAACTTGATCTGCCATAATTTTAAAAATCACACTCGCAATACAATGTCATGACTGGGAATTATTTTACTTATTTCGTTGCCAACTTAACTGGTAGCTTGTACGCTAGTGTGTACGGTACCAAGCACGCAATGGGCAACATGCAAATTTCGAAAATGTAGTTGAAAATGATACAAACACATTTGTATATGCGTATGAAAATAAAAATGCTACGTTTGTTGCATACAAATCGGTTTTGAAAAAGTTGTTTTAGTATTAAAATAGTATATTTCGCGGCCGCTGGCACGTGAATGCGGAACCCTCGCTCACTGGTTTGACGTCACTAGTCATACGCCGGCGGCCGGCCCCGGCACGTTGCAAACACGCAGCACTGAAATGGAAGGCAACTTTGTGAAAGCGCAGTCGGACAACCTGCCTCGAGTAGATACCGATATGCCACTTGATTACTTCAATTCCTATTGTTTTGTGGAACCTGAAATAAGAGGTGTAAAATTACAAAGGCAAGAACGTGTCTCATATCGCACAGTCGTGATCTTCAAAGCGACAGTAGGCCTACGTCATATGTTAAAAGTTAAAACTTATTTTTTTGTACGTTTTATTGAGGTAGTACGTATTATTATCATGTGTGTTTATGTTTACAATTGCTAAGATTGAAAGTTGGAAATTAAAATATGGAATAGGAATTACATTCACAAGAATAACAAAATTGTAATGACGGCGACTGCAGTGAGCGTACTGTGTTGTCGCGCGCCGTTCTTGATGTCTGTGATAAATTTAACTGCATTATTTAGAAATATAATGTAATAATGAGAAAGAAGGTTACGTATATTTCCTGAGTCTAAACCACGTTTCAGTATTCACAAAACACTTTTTTTCGCTTTATAAATGTCAGATAACGAGCAGTATGGTGACAGTAGGCCTAAACCTAGCACGCTAGTCACTACCCGACACCGCTCGACTTCTCGAGCAGCTGCGGGCAGAACGCCGCGCTGCCGGCCGGCAAACCTGTATTTCCGCGTTCCACCACGTTTCTATAAACTATATTTGAGGACTCAGATATAGTGTTCAGAAACGAAAAAAATATTTTAAAAATAACTTGCTTATCCTATTTTATCTTATGTTTTGTATACCTAACATGCCGTTCATTATTCTGACGTCACGATATCTGTGTGTCCACTTTCTTTTTAAAATGTAAGAACTGTACACAAGCTGAAAATATAGACATGGTAGTTTGAGAAACACTTAATACTTGGGCTGAGGTTAAATACAGTGAAGGAAATCTGTAATAAAAGCTTAAGAATTTGTTTTATTCTCAAAAGCTGTTTTATTTCTGTTTATTTAAGAGAAAAGGTTATAAAAGTAACAGAGCTTACTTTTGTAAAACGCGTAGGCTATTTAGTGTCAATTTTGTGGACTTAGTCTCGTAATTTTTTGTGACGTCCATCTCAGTAACTTAGAAAAAAGGGGAAGGGCAAATATGAAAGTAAGATCATCCTTGATAAACATGTCTAAAAACATGCATTTTAGTGTTCTGAAAGTAAAAACTAAGTTGCTATTTAACTGAAATTGTTAGGCTTATGAAAGCTACCTACAGACAAATCAAAACAACTTAAATTAATTAGAAATTGCTATGTCTGAAAAATACCATATAATATAAACCAAACCTTTTGCAAGAGGAACTCTTGAGCCCCACCCAAATAATTTAATGTTTAATTTTCATGGCTTAACATTGTGACATGTCATTTAAGCATACAATGTGAATATAGCCTAAATTTGATATCTGTGCTCTTGAAAGAATGTGAGCTATTAAATTAATATAAAAATATCTATACTGAATTCAGTCTGTTACGCCTAACTTGTAATGTATAAACTTAGAAAATATAAAATTTACATGGTGTAGATAATTTTTTTGTTAACATATTTATATGCCTTTATTATTATGAAATACGTTAACGTATTTTATTATGCTCACGTCTGCATCACATACAAATTGCTAAACGCGTTGTGGTGCGTATTAAACAATACAATAATACCGCAATGAAGGTTAGGTCGGATGTAAATACGTAGTAAACATTAAGAAGTTCAGTATTATAACTACCAACATAAGGAAAACATAAACACCTTAAATATAATTACGTACATCAAAATAGTCTTTGAAAACAAAAATAACTGATTTGGGAGAAACATCCTCAATGTCTCGCCTAACTGCGTTAAACCACGTGATCCTGTTCGTTTCGTTTTTTGTAACTAACAAATATTTTATCAGGTGTTTGCAAGATGTACTAGTACACTGCGGTACAATAAACTATTTAAATGATTTTGGTTTACCTGACTACAATTTCTATTTAACCAAATACGCATCACCGCTGAAGCAATCAAACGCAGCGGCCGAGATTGTATCGGACTTGTGACGTCACGGAGTGAGCAGGCGCGACAGGCCCGTATTGGCGGGCGTTTCAAATGCAAAACTTCCATTCAATCACAACTTTTTCAAAACCGGTTTTTAAATCGTGATACTTTGCGAATACATTTCTAACGCATAAACGAATGAAAACCAAGTGCCAGCAAAAAAAAATGTGCATGTTGCCTATTATCGGACAGCGATGTTTCTCAGAGGTTGATTTAAAAGTGCTGACTTTACAATAGCAGCGATATAACATCTGCCTGCTAATCGGGGCTGAGGCATGTTTTGGTATGTTTCCCTATATATAACTACATCACGTGACAGTCAACGTGTTCATCCTTGCTCTTATCTCGGATGAGGCTGGTGGGGGAAGTTTTCTTGGCGAGGACCACCAAACGGAGACGGCTTGGTCGTGGGGACAGGAGATCGGTGTGGACCTAGGGTGCACCGTGACGGGGGGAGGGGGGTTGGATGGTGGTCCGTGGATGAAGGGAGAGCGAGTAGTGGAAGGGGGGAGGGGGGTTACCCGCGGAAGTTAGCTGTATTGATTGCGGGGGAGTGAAACTGCCTCTCCCCGCGGATTTTTACGACTAGCCGCATCCAGTCGAGCACAGCGCCGCACTCCCGAACTTTTCTTTTCTCCTGACGTCATATTCTTCGTCAGGCGGCTNCCGCATCCAGTCGAGCACAGCGCCGCACTCCCGAACTTTTCTTTTCTCCTGACGTCATATTCTTCGTCAGGCGGCTACGTCGTGCCTGGAAGCGTAACGAAATAAAAGCATGATTGTAAATGTCCTTGGACCGCGAACTGTGAAAGAAATAAATAGGGCGGGGGGGGGAGGTGTGGGGAGAGAACGTGAGAATGAAATAGCTGTGGACCCACGGCCGGGTATTCCACACACAAGCCTGTTGTGGAACGAACAATAACTACACTGCCGCCCGTACTGAATGTGAAATATCGTAGCAACGAAAAACATGGCGCCACCCATGTATTTACAACAAAGAACTCCCGGCCCCGTGATGTTGATCGTATCTGTTCGTGTACTTGTTTGTAATTGACCTCTTTCAAAGTTGCATTTTTTGGCACAGAGTTTTTATTTTTTAATCTTTATATGTTTACGGGTTATGAATTTTTCAATAAATTGTTACAACTCTCAAATTTATACGTGTTGCAGTATGTCGAGGCGAGCCAAAAGAAAGATACTGTACATTCGATAACGAAATTCGTTTCATAAAATGGAAGTACGTAAATATAAAATGTTATGCAAAACTAAAACTCAACAAAATTATTATTATTTTTTTTCACAATTTTTGTTGGAAGAAAAAAAGGAAAAACAACACAAAAATTATACGTTCGTGGTATACAACAATGAAAGATATGCTGAGTACTGGTATATTTTCCCAATACATAACCTCTTTCAAATACAAAAATTCTGTCGCTCTACCAATACTACCTTATTATACCTTAGTTCACAACACAAAAACAGCAAAATTTTTGTATGTTTTCTTGCAGTTCGAAAGTCCGTTTAGATACTAAAAAAAGTGTGTAATTATTTTTAATGATTAGAGTTTTGCATAGAATTTTATCGTTATGTATATGCAGTTTATGAAACAAGCTTCACTAGCGCACGTAATTTTTTTTTGTGTTGGAGGGGGGGGGGGGCGCTTTGGGAGGTTTACTGCAAAATGCAGCAATTTGTCAATTATACAAATTTACTGAAAATTTATAACCTGTAAACAAATTAATATAAAAATGAATAATCTGCACCAAATGTAACTTAAAAAAAATACACGAGTAGATGCAATCAATATTACGGGCCCGGGAGTTATCTATTCCAGCTGTACGGGTGGTGCTATGTTTTTGTTGCGACTGTACAGTTCACGCCAGATATCTGCGAGTTCGTACATCTTCGCTAGGAATGGTGACTTCACTGACGATTCCTGGAATCCATAAAGGCCTCTGCTGCCTTGCGCATGAAGTGTGCAGTATACATTTGGTAGAAAAAACATGTTATAAATTTTAGTGGAGTGCAGAGATTCGGGCGGCTCTTAACATCGAGGTCTTGAGAGCCGACGAGGGCGAAGTGAGGCGAGTATGAAGCAGCGCCGGAATGCAAGGGCGGGGAAACGGGAGATCCCCGAGGAAACTCTCCGACCAGCGGCACCGTCCGGCACGATTACCACGGGCGAGAATACGTGAGCGGCCCCACCGGGAAACGAGCTGGGTTCGTCTAGGTGGGAGGCAAGTGGTCTTACCACTACACCACCGCGGTCCACTAGAACGACCTAATATTTAGATTCAGTTGTTACGAAGAATTCGGCACTTTGCTCTCTGGCTCCTTACCCCTCTACCGTACCGCCCTACAAGTGAGAGTGGCATATAGCCATTAGCCGGGTTGTTTGTACCTATAGTTCAGACTCGAGCATAACTATTTAGCGCGCAGTGTAACTTCACGAGTTTCTTGTGGAGAACGTTTTTTCTCAATTTAAGCAAGCTTACTTTATTTGTTTAGAAAATTAAGTCTACATTACAATGCCTATTTAGTGATTCCAGTGGGCTGAACGCCGTTCGCTGAAAATTAATTTCGTTACCCGCTACCTTCTGGCGGGCAAGTGAGTGACGTGAGTCAGGAGCTAGCCACTAAGAGCAGAAATATATGGAATTTAGTTACGGCAGAGGAGCGCGTTTTCAATTATTCCAACAAAACATTTTCCAAGTCAAATTTAATTGATTTGGCGGTCTAATTTCGTACTTTTCTAGTTTCTGAGAAGTGGCAAAAATTGAGTTTGTACATCAAGCTGGAGTAATGTACAAGAAAGTTAAAACAATGAATATTCCTGCACATCAGTGAATCCAATGTCAAGCTGCTGGAAACTCCTGAGATGGACTATAATGGTAATTATATAAACCGTTGAATTTCACGTATCTATTATGTGTAGCAAATTCTACAATCCCGGCCCTAAATATCGGAGTATTTGATTGATTCGCCAGTTGTTTAAATGTACCTAAATTTGATTTCATTGAACAGCAGTTCACTAAGTAAAATCTGTTATCTTCAGGTACAGCAGTAGCAGGGGCGTTAAAAATTTTTAACTTACAATAACAACAGTTTTTCAAAATAATTATGTATATAAATGGAATGAAATAAGAAAGGAAAATGAAAAAAAAAAAATGGTCTTCACATATTGGCTTGGTAAAAAAAANTATATATATATATATATATATATATATATATATATATATATATGCAAACTGTGGATTTATATATATATAAGCAAATAGTGGATATATATATAAAGTCATGTGGATAACTGTACAAGCTTCAAAATAGCAAAATAATTTAACCTTGTCGGTTAATTAAGCAAATAGTGGATTTTTTTTTACTGGGTCATCACAGTTACAGAGTGCAGCTGCTAGGTCAGACATTTCAAGTTCTACCTGCGTGAATTAATTAACTCGCCAAAGGGTTGCGGGTGTGTGAAATGTTATCCCACAGTTCTCCAAAGGCGACTCTATAATAAAAATCTAAGGAATCATATATGTTGCCTGATTGTTAATCTTCCACGTTGGAAAAAATTACTGTAAGTGTAAACAACACAATGCTTGCCTAGCAAGTGGGACCGAGCTAGGGATGGGGTAGAGATCTAGAACATTTACTGAGAGTCAGTGCTCGGGTAAATAAGTCACTGTGGATTTTGAACGACAGTATATTGATAAGATGTTTAAGAGTCTCTTAAACTGGTCGGAAGAAGACAAGTGCATTCAGGTGGATTCATCTCTCTTATATAAATTATTCGCAACGATAATTAAACGTGTTTGTTTACATTGTGTCTGAAGATCCTGGCCTATGAAACCGTGCACCTTACACCAACTTCTAATTCGTTGTATGGTTTCTGTTCGAACACACAATTTATGTCACTTCAGCAGCTGACGGTCATTTGTTTTGCAAATTGACATTTTGAAAGGCTAGAAAGGAATCCCTTTCGAAATGAAAATTGTCGTGTCCACAAGTTCACTTTCGTTGTTGAAATGTACGTTCATAAAATCAATTATTAAAAATATTTGTAAACATAATTACTAAATGTTATTACATAAAGTCGATAGTAAGTGTTAAGATTGATTACCTTACTTCGCGATGGAGTTCTTGCAGATTGTGCTTTCTAAAGCATCAAGAATGGATGTAAGGATTTTAATAAAACGAACTCTTATTAATATATTTTTTAAACATTAAAATAGAGAAATTCCAAAAAAAAATTTTACAATGCCTGAAAATATATGCATTCTTCTTTCAAATTCAACATAAATCATACTTTCCTACCTTTTATTTGGGGAGGACGGTGACTAAGCGGTTAGACTGCTCGCCTCCCACCAAGGCGAACCGGGCCCAATCCCCGGCCGGATCTCACACCCAGATTTTCGCAAGTGAGAATCGTGCCGGACGATGCCGCTGGTAGACGGGCCTTCTCGTTGATCTCCCGTTTCCCCCGCAATGCATTCCTGCGTTGCTCCATTCTCGCCTCGCTTCACCCTCATCGGCTCGCAAGACCTCGTTGTTTAGAGCCACCCAAATATCTCAACTGAACTGAACTCTGCCAATTTTTGGTAGCACCTGTACCACTTTTTTAGTCATGCATTTCCTATAGTCACGTGTAGTTTTCCATTTGAAGCTTCTCTACGCCTACCTTAAACCGTATACAGATGTGTCCGTGATGGTTTTGAAAACCAACATTCCCCTGTTGCTGGTAATTCGTTTTGGGCGTCGTCGTTTTTACGGAAACTAGTGAAAGCATTTTTAGCGCCAGGTGTAATAAGCCAGCTAGGGAATAATGAAATCTGCACATGTCCCTGAGAACGTGCGCGATTTTCGGAAGCCGTTTTCAAGAGCGCTGTCCAGTAGTACCAATGGGTTTGGAAACACAGGGTGCATTCTGCCATTTCGAATAATAATATCATTATGTATATCGCTGATACTTTAATTTTGGTAGAGTGGATTCGTAGGGGCGCTATATGCTGTGTGCTGATCAACAAACATTTACATTTACAAAATTTTAGTTAAAAAGTTTACGTATTCTCTTTACAATTTTTTTTTTCCTCCGCTAGGTTTAATACAGCGCCAGTCTCACTTAGTGCTCGTACATCCCTTTCGAGGAGTTTAGATTATATTATATGCACACTGATTTGCGTTTTCTGCATGTCATTATCTCACAACGTTTCCTTGTTACAGAATCCACGTAAATGTGGAAACATCGTATCCCGTCTATTGTGAAGTAAATAGGTCCTATTCTATTACGATGGCAAGTTGTGTGTCAATTTACTGAGTAAATTTTTGAAAATATTTTCGTGAATCACAAATTGGTGTCCGAAGTACATTTTAGAAACCATTTCTTCCGGAGTGTTTTCATAAAATTAAAATTTGAACACAAGGGGGTTATGGACTTGAACGACGTGCCATTTTATCTCTTTTAGCTGCCAGACTCCTGCTTCAACAACAGCCGAGATTTGCAAGACCGCTAATTATCGTAGATTTATTTATGTTTTGAATAATTTTTTTTTTTGGCAAAACAATATTTTGCCATATGATTACTTTTACCGCAAACAGAACGAAGCCTAGGCGGAAACTTTCTATATTAATCTCTTTTAATACCTTTCTTAACGCCACAAGATGGCTGATCCACCGCACAGTCCCTAATTGTCTTTTCTACTCACGTTAGTAAAACTAACAATTGCGCCAGTGTGGTGGGTTTAGTAACAAACGTGAAAAACCTAACATTTTACGGGAACAAATTACAATAGGTAATGTCGTGTGCCGGTTTAGGGATTATAGCACGATATTGGCTCACATCCATCACCCCCTCACCCCCCCCCCGCCTAGCGCACTTCGCTGGCGCCTACGAGACGGCACGTGGAACCACAGGCAGGTGGAAAATTTCGGGACATGTGGAGCTGAAGCGAAAGCTTCCCCTCCCACCCCCCTTCAGCTTAGTACGCCCCTACCCACCGGGAGATCTGTTGAGAGTACAGGGCTTTCTTGAGTCATCAGCAAATCATCCGGTGTAGTTCGCCCACAGTAAATACGCACCACGGAAGGATCGCTGACGACAGTAGGTATTATCCCCCCCCCCCCCCAAAACCTTCAGAAGGTTAGGCGTCTTCCACTTCACCCCCTCACCCCCTTCCTTCCCCTAAAATGCACCACGTGCCACCGATTCAGGGCAGTGGCTGGCGTGTATAAAAACCCCTTTCCAAGAATAGGAGGGGGTCAGTCAGTAATATCGGGTACGTCAGGCAGTCATATCGGGGCAGTTGTTAGTTCATCTTCACCGCCGAGAGACGTCAGTTCGAGCAGAGAG
>NQII01002055.1:232344-249814 GCA_002778355.1 Clitarchus hookeri
AACTTATCAGCGGGGCCCGCCCGCGCGGCAGCCGACCCGCGGATTACCGCAAATCTGAACTCGTGACGCCGGGCGGGTGCAGCCGGCAGGAAAGAGATAACGAGTGTGCGTGCCCGCCCGGGGCATACGCCGAGCCACGTGAAATGTGTCCGCTCCACGCAGCCCAGTCGTTTCGACGTGGTTTTGCGTTCGCATACTGCGTAACTGCTTCCAATGTTCGTAACGGCGTTGGACCCCGAAAAAAATTAAGAATTTTATATTTGCGCCAAACGTTGTTCAACTTGTGCGCATTGTATGTGATGACATTTTCCCAGAATTAAAAAAGTTTACACTTTACATTTATTAAATAATTTTACGTCAGATACAAAATATTTCTGTTTTAATGCAGTCATAATAACAAATACTAACTAAGTTGTACAAATGAAAAAATTTAAAAAGTAAGCCAATGCCATGGGCTACCGCGTGACATATGTGATTACAAAATAACAAGCCATTATATGAAAAAAAAAAATTCCCATATTTTTAACTTTATTATTTTGACGGTGAATTCGGAATCTGTAACGTTCCATAAGTAGTAGAGGTTTACCCATAAATTTTTTTTTCTCCCATATTTTAACTTTTTTTTTTAATGTGTGAACTGTTATTTGGTGATTACGTATATATCGCACGGTAGCACATGGCATTAGTTTATTTTGTAAATTTCGTCATTTGTACAACTTAGTTGGTATTTGTTATTATGGCTTCAGCAAAACAAAAAAAAATNTTTATTTTGTAAATTTCGTCATTTGTACAACTTAGTTGGTATTTGTTATTATGGCTTCAGCAAAACAAAAAAAAATTGAATTTGACATTAAATTATTTAAAAAAATATAAAGTGTAAACATTTTTTATTGTAGGAGAATTTCATCGTATATAATGTGTACAACTTGAACAATGTTTGGTACAAATATTAAATAAATTGTTTTTTGGGGTCCAACACCGTTAAGGGGCAGGTATATAAATAATCTTGATGTTACACGTTTTGAGCCACAAAATGTATAAAACTTCCATTATTCACAAATTAACTGTAATAACAATGCAATGCCTTAATTTTTTTACCACTTGGGTTAATTCGGGGTAAATGATCGATTACTTACTGAGAATGACTACAGAAGTCACAATAGTACATAGACGGTTATAGTCTCTAAAATATTATGAAATAATATTCCGTGCCCTGATGAAGTTAAATTTTCAAAAGTTAACCTCAAACATAACATTTGTTTGTGGGAACATTACTTAGTAGTTTTGTTAACAATAACACTTCAATCGTGTATTTTCATTATATTGTAGCAGTGTAAGACTTTGTGAACGGTTTACATTATTAACTTTGTCATAAAATTATAATTTTAGTACAATATAAAAGTTTAAAGAAATGTCTCAAATATAGTTTTTTTTTTGTTGCAGCAATATGATACTTTTTTTTTCTTTGTATGAATTTGAACTGAAATAAATCAGAGACGTGTAAAAAAAAAACTATTTTTTGATAACATTTATGTGCCTCCTTTTTTCTGCAAATGGAACGAACTTCCAGGTTTTATATNTTAACTTTGTCATAAAATTATAATTTTAGTACAATATAAAAGTTTAAAGAAATGTCTCAAATATAGTTTTTTTTTGTTGCAGCAATATGATACTTTTTTTTTCTTTGTATGAATTTGAACTGAAATAAATCAGAGACGTGTAAAAAAAAACTATTTTTTGATAACATTTATGTGCCTCCTTTTTTCTGCAAATGGAACGAACTTCCAGGTTTTATATNAAAAAAAAACTATTTTTTGATAACATTTATGTGCCTCCTTTTTTCTGCAAATGGAACGAACTTCCAGGTTTTATATGTGCGCATCTTATATTGCACACATTATGTCACAGAAATCGGGACTTTCATTTTATGCTTTAATTTATTATTGTTTATGTTTATTTATTTACATGAAAAGGATCGTATTATTTTTCATGCCGAGAACTAATTTAATCATCTCTTTCATCAAATATGAAAACTGACACGAACACAACTGTCAAAATACGATAAATCCGATACAATGTGATCAATTGGTCGCCTAAAGCAAACAGTAGATAATATTCTAGTTATTTCATCGGACGATGTTTTATTAGATTATCCGGCACCATTTGGAAGTTCAGCGAGTAAAAGGGATTAGAATTTAAACATGACGAATACTCAAGTGGTCTTTGCCTTCTGTGACCAAACACTTTGTCCATGGTAGAGTCTACGCACTATCACAGCAAATGTACATCTGAAAAATAGCTGCAGTTTCCGCAAACGCAATTTAAACAATTGAAGTTCGATCCCGGGCCTGGCTTTCAGCAGCGACGTCTACACAGGGTGATATTCCCAGCGCCTTCATCAGCGGTGAACAAAGTCCGTTCTTCTGGCTGTTGGATCTTTTTATCGGCTTCACGTTACCAAGTGGGGGAGGGAGGAGAAATATAGAGAGAGATGGAGTAAGGACTTTGAGAGGAGGGCGGGGAAAGTCATTCGAACAAGCGTCTGGGGCCAAATTTTTGAAACTGCCGCAATGGAGATAGTATCGAAGTAAACACAGAAATTTCTTTCCTGTAGTGAGTATTGAAATCGCTCCCTCCTTATCCATCGCCCCCTTAGAGCGAGAAGAAAGAAAAAACGGTGATTAATTTTCGCTAACACAAAATATCTGAGCATGCTTACGACATCCCTAAAAACGTTTGCAATGCTTCCGTTTAGTCCATCCACGGTTACTCGCAACTTTTCTAAGGGCCCTGCGTAAGTACTACTTTTAGGGTATCCCTCCGCCTCATGCAAAAACAGTTCAACTGTGTCTGGAAAATTACAGCAGAGAGACTATGCACCGCATTCGTGCGCAATCAGTGTAATAATATTATGCGCAGCAACAATCTCTTGCTCGGCGCGCCGTGAGACTTTTTTCTCTCTGGTTTTTATTCGTAAAAAATTATAACTGAAATGTAATTTACAGGTAAAATATAAGTAAATATTTAATTTAGACAAAAATAAAGTACTTTTATGTTAACACGAGTATAAAACGCTTATGATACATGGCATGTTTAGGAAACCACCAAACATGTAAAACATGGGGTGGTTTTTCAAAGGATTGTTTCAAAAAGTGCGAGAAAACCGCGAATAGACTATACTTGGATATTGGCAAAGTTCCTGATTTAATAAATAAACAAAACTAGATTTTTCTTATGATTGTTTACTGTTTTACTGTGATCATCTTTGAATTCATGCCGACATTGTAGAAAACTAATCAAACGTTTATTCATTTATATATATATATATATATATTNTCATCTTTGAATTCATGCCGACATTGTAGAAAACTAATCAAACGTTTATTCATTTATATATATATATATATATATTTGAAAACTCTTAATATCTATAGTTTTTGTTAATATTTTATTTTATTGTAGGCAGTAATTTATTTGAAGTGGGAGGTTGCTGTTTCGCTGATATCAGTTTGCCGCATGTGCATTCAAAAAGAAACTTAGGACTTCCGGAAGATTTAATCCGGAATACCTCCCCTTTGCTTGATTCCCCTTATAATTTCTTCGAACGCCTATCGTCTGCAGCGCGGAACNTTTAATCCGGAATACCTCCCCTTTGCTTGATTCCCCTTATAATTTCTTCGAACGCCTATCGTCTGCAGCGCGGAACTGACTGACGTATATTAGTGGAGAGGAGAGGTTCAGTCTGCTGTTAACATCGGAGGTGAAGTGGAGTGAGCATGGAGCCGCGCCGGAATGCAAGGGTGGGAGAAACGGAAAATCCCCGAGGAAACCCACCGACCGGCGGCGTCGTCCAGCACGATACTCACTTGCGAAAATCTGGAGTGACGTCGTGGGGAATCGAACTCGGTTTGCCTTGGTGGAAGGCAAGCGATCTAGCCGCTTCGTCACTGGGGCCCCGCAAGTTATTCACTGAAAGAACTTTAAAGTAGCCGGTACCAAATTAATATACTTGAAAACTATTTGTGTCCTCTGGACTGCGCTTTGTTCACACAACTTATCTGCTGTTGTTCCAAATAAAACATTTATATATAAATTCTTTGAGCTTAAAATCTACTCGGTTCCGAATCTACACATGTATTTAGCACATGCAGTCATTTTTACAAGTATGTTCAACCAGTGGCGTAGGCGGAAATTTATAGTTTGTGTGGGGAGGGGTATTTCATTGATAAAGCAACGCCTTAAAACAATTTTTGAGCTGAAGAACAGCAGTAGGTGGAGAAACCTGTCTTTTTATTTTACCTATTTTTATTGTCTTAATAATATGGCGTTTTATCTACATAAATTTCTAATTTTACTGATTATATATGTGTATATATACACACTCATGTATATATATATATATATATATATTCATGTCTGTATTTTGGTCCAAGAGGAAGAGGAGGGGGGGGGAGTTGAACCGGAAAAACCCTGCCCTTCTAAGCCCTTACATGCAACTAAACAGTTTGCTTGCTATGAACTTATTAAACGTCATTACAAAGTAAATTTTATATTTTGTTTGGAGTTATTAAATATGTTGTTATTCATACCGAATATTTGTCGGCAACAAAATTTAATCATATGGTTGGCATACAGCTCGGGAGTTTGTTTATAATTTTTCTGACAATTAAGGTACTAGCTGTGCTTGTTATTGCATGTGGTGAAACTTAATGAGAAACTAACTGGTACAAACAATCCCAGTGAATAAGTTTTAACAGCAATGCTGGAAAAAATTAAATAATATGTATATGTAATCGTCATGTATTTGGTTATATTACATGTTGCATGAATTTATGCGGGCATCAGCTACCTCTCACGATACTGCTTTCAAACAAAAACAACTTGTGCCCTTTGAAGAGAAGATCTATGCTACAAGAGAACAAGCAGGAATAAATTAATAAGAGTTTATGTTTTTGTGCTTCGTTGAGTCTGTACATCTTAATTCACCCGCAATTTTCAGGGCATTGTAATTTTTACAAAACAACGTTTTGAAGAAATGTGGCCCGAGGAAAGATGGACAAAGTATGTTTTGTTTGAAAGCGATATCGTGAAAGATGGCCGAAAAACGCCTAATACAATTAAACATTGGATTCTAATGTTTANGTTTTGTTTGAAAGCGATATCGTGAAAGATGGCCGAAAAACGCCTAATACAATTAAACATTGGATTCTAATGTTTATTTAGGATTCGAATCTCGGTCGTTATTTTATCATTTCAAAAACAGAAACTCTACGTACAGCTATACGAATTTTCAGNTTTAGGATTCGAATCTCGGTCGTTATTTTATCATTTCAAAAACAGAAACTCTACGTACAGCTATACGAATTTTCAGTTGCGTCAAATAAAAATAACACATTTGGGGTAACCAAATAAGAACAACGGAATAATTTTGTTTCAGCAACATAATATTTCATTGTCCCTATGGGATATGCAAAATGAAGTGGCCGACATCTAGTGGCGGATTTCCGAACCCGCGAAATGGTGATAAAAAAAACTCTGCTTTATGTTTTACGTGCATAGAGCGGAAGAAATTTTTAGATGAAAAATAAATATCTGGCGATTCTGCTGTTTTTCATCATAAAAACAAACAAATGATTAGTATTTCATTACAACATTTTCCTAAATATCCAAAAAGGATAGTGGCAGGAAAAAGAAAATAATAAAATATGGCCACGAACATTGTCAAAGTGCCGACCAATTCCGCGCTCAAATAAATATTCCCTGGAACCTAATTTTTTGTGAGACGCAGCTGGATGCTTGCGTGCAATCTATCGGTTGCCAACTCACATGCTTTCCTGTCATTTTGTACAGTAGTGTTGAAGATAACGGTGTTCTGTACTTTGCACCTCGTTGTGCATTCCGTACCATAGTGCTTATGAGTGAAATTATTATGGAAACTCTCGATTTAACATTTTTCACCTTCGAAAACTACACATAAGATGTTCAAATAGAAAACGGAAACTGTCTTTGGACCTGTAAGCATATATAAAAAAATATTACAATATTTTTTTTAATAAAACTTTTTTTTTGTAACTGAAGCCTTGCTGGCAGACATACAGTCTGGATAAGCGGAAAGACAGACGTCACGAGGAGAGCGTCAACCTGGAGCTATTTCCCGCGTTTTGAGGCCCGAGAAGAGATGGAGCGATAAGGGCTACACTGTTATGCGCATCAAGTGCGCCATCGTCTCTAGCGTGCAGTGTTCTCGTCGTGCTGTGTGTGCCTAAAGGACTTTAGACGGTGCGTATACGTTGAGATGCAGCGCTTTGAAAACGCTGGCTTTAGCAATGTTGGAGTGTTTTTGTAAGTTACGTGACGTCTTTNTACGTTGAGATGCAGCGCTTTGAAAACGCTGGCTTTAGCAATGTTGGAGTGTTTTTGTAAGTTACGTGACGTCTTTAAATCACTCACCAGTCCTCATCTGAATTATATGTGTCTTCTTTTCGTAGATGAACACATTGGACGCACGTTTAATAGTTTCGTGGGAAAACGTGCATTTCGTACATTGTGCAGGTAAGTTCAAGACTTCAAGTGCCAGGTAGGCAGACCCCTTAAGGCTGTTGCCTGGTCCCCGAGTATTTGGTATAGGGAACTACATGATAATGAAATTCGGTTTTTTTGGCGTTCCTATCANTACGTTGAGATGCAGCGCTTTGAAAACGCTGGCTTTAGCAATGTTGGAGTGTTTTTGTAAGTTACGTGACGTCTTCAAATCACTCACCAGTCCTCATCTGAATTATGTGTGTCTTCTTTTCGTAGATGAACACATTGGACGCACGTTTAATAGTTTCGTGGGAAAACGTGCATTTCGTACATTGTGCAGGTAAGTTCAAGACTTCAAGTGCCAGGTAGGCAGACCCCTTAAGACTGTTGCCTGGTCCCCGAGTATTTGGTATAGGGAACTACATGATAATGAAATTCGGTTTTTTTGGCGTTCCTATCAAAGATAGATATATCGGCCTACCACTGGGGACTTTTTGATCAGAAAAACACGTGCTTCGTTGGTATCGAAGTCTTTCGTAACATTTGCTGGTAAGATCAGAAAATTAGTAATTAAATAAAAAATTACTGAAAGAAATTGTTATCTTTGTCCCGATACAGAACTTGAGAGTATAATTTCTCACAATTAGGTTTTTAAGTTTATATATTCAAAATTAGCTTCGAAAACAGAATGTTACTAGCATGTATTTCCATGTAACAAATTCTCGACGATGCAACCGCCTTAAGAGGAACAGGAAGACGCCGCGCGCGAAATGCGAGCTTGCCGGTTGTTCGTCGACTTAGCGGCGAGGCCCTGGCGCGGGGGATCGATGTTAAGCGCCGTGGGCCCCGCAAGGAAGCAGGATGAGAGCGAGAGAGAAGCGACGGCAGGAAACACGTGGTCGGAAGAGAGGAAAAGAGAGCAGCTAGGGAGAGCAAGGAAGGTGGGAGCTAAGCTAGATTCCCGTGGCACGTTTCCAGGGCTGGAAAAGTAGAAAATCTTCCCGGAGCCAAGGGGCCAGGGACGGGGAGAGGGCGTAAGTGGTCGGATGATGGCCGGGCGATGGTTGTCCGGGGGGTGGAAGGGGGAGTCTCTCCCCACTCTTAACCCTGTCTCCGGAGAGACAGTCGCAGCAAACTCGTTCGAGCTCCAGAACATCCGAGACTAAGCGATGCCGTTGGATCCCGCAAGAGGACGCAACAACGGGGGAGATAAACCCTGTTATCGGCGAAACATGCCCTTGCTTTAGGCCTCGAGTCGAGGCGCTTCACTAATATTCAGACGATCTTTGCACCGGCGTTACAGAAAATGTGAGGTAGATAAGTTTTTTTTGGCGTTCACATCGCACGGTGTGGTTTGCCCGAGACGTTAGGGGTAGTACATTTAGGGCAGACGACGTTTTTGGGGAAAATTCCTTTAGGTCCTGTTCTCCGTGATTAGCCAGAGGAGATAAACTTTTTTGTTTAAACGCCGTTGGGCAAAAAAAAAAACACCTGTTGGCTGAACGACAGCGGAAAAGTACTTTCAGGGCAAACGCGTGTAACGTAAACGACACACCCCGCCTCTCCACACGGTCGTGTTGGGAGGCGACAGACAAAAGGCCCTCATGATAATGAACTCCGAATCAATAGGTTGTTCGGTGCTCGAAACTGAGTCTTGCGTGGACCTGCTCCAAGAGTGTGGAATCTTTGACGAGCACAATCACCGAGGTCCCTCGTTCAATTCACGTCAACTGCGCGCTAATCATTTTGAATCCCATAACTGGACAGTGATTCCTTCGAGTAAACATGTCAGTGGTTATTCCTTTGTTACTAGGAAGTTTCAGCACTTCGCGGTCTGAACTGTCCGCCAGCCCACTGTTTGTATAAATAAGTACTTGCTTTAATATAATACTGCACTTCCTATATTTCTACACTGGTTGAGTTGGACAACTAAACATGAGCAAACACCGCGTTATAAAAATATGCACCGATGCTTTTGGCTTCTAGGAACTGAGGCGGAATGGGCGTGCAGCAAATATTTAGGCTGGATCGTTCTTTGAACTAGTCACACATAAGGCCTCGGAAGTGCTGAAGTGGCGGATATTGTAGAAGGCAATGACGTTTCAAGAGAAGTAGTCTACAAAGCCCTCTCCGAATGCGAGTCCTGTGTGACTACTCCGCTCATTCCGGCGCCTGGGTTTTCATCATCCGAGAACATCGACGCCTTTGCTTATTACATCTCCACTCCCTCCTCTCATAACGACAAGCTTTTTGATGCTTACTTCACGACTCGTAATGCAACTACTGGGCGTGGCATTTTGCGAATTGTGTTGCTGCGTGGGGTCACGTCGATGCGCAGGCTGGTCCCCACCCCCTTCCACCCTTCCCAGGAGGGCACAGAGGTACCTGGAGAGGGGGGAAGGGGGCCGAGCACACGTGGTTCCTGACGTCACTCCCGCCTGCTAGAAGAGTCGATGACTTGCTACCCACTGCGCGAATATCCTGGCCACCACCTCCTCTGGTGCTGCTCGAGATGCGAAGAGCCTTCTGTGCACGTGTCATCTCGGCTGTAGAAGCGCCGCGACCGGCCTCTGTTTCGGCGGTCGTGGTTGGCTGTTGGTGCTGAGTGTGTGCGACGCGGGCGAATCAGAGGAAAGGCAACGGCACAGTGACTAGCGAGTGCGGTGTGTCACCGAGAGCCACTGCCTGGAAAGCAGAGACCAGGACCGATCTGTTNCACAGTGACTAGCGAGTGCGGTGTGTCACCGAGAGCCACTGCCTGGAAAGCAGAGACCAGGACCGATCTGTTGGGTTATAAGGAAGTGGGACTTGCTTCGTGAGTGCCGGACATTTAGATCATGCTAATATATATTTTGATCGCAAATTTGTTATTAATTAGTGATTATTGAGTGGCACAATGTTATTATAAAAATACAGCGATTAAAACAGTGGCTTAGGCAGATTTTTTTTGTGGGGTTTATTGATAAAACAGTACCTATAATTTTTTTAAGCTTAAGAACTACAGTATATCTAGACATCAGTATTTTTTTTAACTTAGTTTTACTGTTGTATTGCATCGTTTTATTTACCTAATGTCTCATTTTCCTAACGACTAACTAATATATGTACATTTTTTTAATGTATCACTCATATTACCAATCATTAATATTATCAATCATACACCTAAAATTCCTCCCCTCCCCAACCCATTTAGCCTTTGGATTAGAACTTTAATTATAATCGGGTATAGCATAACAACTGTGCTCGCTAGTAAAAACACGAAGGGTTAATATTAGAAATAGTCTGTTGTTCTATGTGAATAATAGCTGTATGCATCTTTATAACACCGTAAATGACAAAATTTACTTTTTTTTTTACATAATGCCTCTATCCTTCACACTCTTGTCCGAATAAGTGATATCTATCAGTGCAATAACGTTCACTGAAATCCAGTTGATAAGCTGCTGCCGACTGGCGAATCAAGCAAATAAACTGTGGAACAAGTGACTCACGGCAAAGTAATAGTTATCGACATTCAGCGCAAAACACAAATAAATCAACGAAATTCACTCATCACATTAATTGATTATCTGACTGATTACCAGATGAGCCATTTTCACTGATTTGGCTTGATTATCGCTGTTTCAGGTTTACAGTATGGACCTGGACATGCCTTAGGTGATTTGTTACAGTATTTAGTTAACTATTTTTACTGTCGGATGATTTGTGATCGTCTTATATAAAGTCGTCATTTCCACGTAGCGAAGGGCCAAATTTGTAATGGTTGACAAACACATCCCGACATTACAATTTATAAGCACCAACCCGGTGTACCACGTGGTTCGTGTCTTAATAAAGTGAGAGGTCGCATCACAGCTTTACTGTGCATAACCATGATACGAAAAAAAAAACGCGAACTTTTAACTGTCTAGTCGCAACTTACCACGCAGCTTGGGGGCGCACATCCATTACCGTGGTAATGCGTTTGGAACCGAACCAAATGTTCGAGCGGAGAGCAGGGAATCCGTGGAACGTAACTTCTTTAATGGAGCACTTAACAGCGAGTAAGCAAGGTGAGAGGATAGACACTCAGTGCTATTCGACCTTTGAAATTGTCGAGTTATTTAGGAGTGTCGTAGAGTTCGTCTAGCCGTTGCAGCTCTTCATCTTGAGCGAGCGCGTGGTCCATTCCTCCAGATGGCTTCCACAGTTGCTGTTCTTGCTCGTACTGCTGGCAGGTGAGTTNTGTGTACGACGCGGGCGAATCAGAGGAAAGGCGACGGCACAGTGACTAGCGAGTGCGGCGTGGGTGTCACCGAGAGCCACTGCCTGGAAAGCAGAGACCAGGACCGACCTGTTGGGTTATAAGGAAGTGGGACTTGCTTCGTGAGTGGCGGACATTTAGATCATGCTAATATATATATTGATCGCAAATTTGTAATTAATTAGTGATTATTGAGTGGCATAATGTTATTATGAAAATACAGCGATTAAAACAACAGTGGCTTAGGCAGATTTTTTGTGGGGTGGTGGTCTTTTATTGATAAAACAGTACCTATAATTTTTTTGAGCTTAAGAACTACAGTATATCTAGACACCAGTATTTTTTATTTAACTTAGTTTTACTGTTGTATTGTACCGTTTTATTGTCCTAATGTCTCATTTTGCTAACGACTAACTACTATGTATAAATATATATATATATATGTATAATTCATATTTTGGGGGAGGGGGAGTGAACCTGGACCCCGTCCCCTCCCCAACCCATTTAGCCTTTGGATTAGAATTTTAATTATAATCGGGTATAGCATAACAAACTGCACTCGCTAGTAAAAACACCAAGTGTTAATATTAGAGATAGTCTGTCGTATTCTGTGAATAATAGCTGTATGCATCTTTATAACACTGCAAACGACAAAATTTACTTATTTTTACATAATGCCTCTATCCTTCACACTCTTGTCCAAATAAGTGATATCTATCAGTGCAATAACGTTCGCTGAAATCCAGTTGATAAGCTGATGCCGACTGGCGAATCAAGCAAATAAACTGTGGAACAAGTGACTCATGGCAAAGGAATAGTTATCGACATTCAGTGCAAAACACAAATAAATCAACGAAATTCAGCCATCACATTAATTGATTATCTGACTGATTACCAGATGAGCCATTTTCACTAGTTTTCACTGATTTGGCTTGATTATTGCTGTTTCAGGTTTACAGTATGGACGTGGATATGCCTTAGGCGATTTGTTACAGTATTTAGTTAACTATTTTTACTGTCGGATGATTTGCGATCGTCTTATATAAAGTCGCCATGCCCACGTAGCGAGGGGCCAAATTTGTAATGGTTCACAAACAAATCCCGACATTACAATTTATAAGCACCAACACGGTGTACCACGTGGTTCATGTCTTACTAAAGTGAGAGGTCGCATCACAGCTTTACTGTGCATAACCATGATACGAAAAAAAAAAAAACGCGAACTTTTAACTGTCAGTCGCAACTTACCACGCAGCTTGGGGGCGCACATCCATTACCGTGGTAATGCGTTTGGAACCGAACCAAATGTTCGAGCGGAGGGCAGAGAATCCGTGGAACGTAACTTCTTTAATGGAGCACTTAACAGCGAGTAAGCAAGGTGAGAGGATAGACACTCAGTGCTATTCGACCTTTGAAATTGTCGAGTTATTTAGGAGTGTCGTAGAGTTCGTCTAGCCGTTGCAGCTCTCCATCCTGAGCGAGCGCGTGGTCCATTCCTCCAGATGGCTTCCACAGTTGCTGTTCTTGCTCGTACTGCTGGCAGGTGAGTTNTGAGCGAGCGCGTGGTCCATTCCTCCAGATGGCTTCCACAGTTGCTGTTCTTGCTCGTACTGCTGGCAGGTGAGTTGCTATAACAGGGATGTTCCATCTCGCTGCCGGAAAAAAAAATTATGGACATGTTTCAACCAGTTAAAATATATTGTGCTCTCTGTTCAAGAAACAGTGAGAACTTCCGTTTCGCTACATAATATTGTCGGCAACCAGTGACGATTATACCGGCTTAGGTATGATACCACATTAAAAAAAATGCTACAAGTTACACGATAAGTTTATAGAATATTCATAAGTAATTTCCCGCCTTGTGCTGATAAAACTATGAACTTTTTACGTGAGTTTGTCTACACCAGAAGTGTATAGTTTAAAGAACTATTTAATTATAGCCATCCCTTTTGAAAACGTTCCGAGCCTTATACAGTATGCAACTAGATCACTGATTACAATCAATGGAGTATAACTCAAATTATATAAGTAAGCTGGAAATAACTAACGATTCCGGGTCAGTGAACTACACCGGAACTGAGTAATGTGCTTCGTGATCCACTACAAACAGCGGTAATCATAATTAAACCAGTGAATTTCAGTGATTGTAAATACTCGGCAATGTTATGTTAAAGCCGAGGGAACAACTTTCAATCGTTTGCTGTGAGATTTTAAGTATNGATTGTAAATACTCGGCAATGTTATGTTAAAGCCGAGGGAACAACTTTCAATCGTTTGCTGTGAGATTTTAAGTATATGGCAGAAGTTTTACATTTCGTTCGTAAAAAAGACACAGAACAAAGCTTGTTAAATTTCTTACAGGGCGTTTCACAGAGATGTCTGGTGGCTTGCAACTTCCGTAGCTGGATCGCAGTCATACAAACGCTTTATTGAAATCAGCATAAAAAAAATATCCCTGCTCGTTAACCTGTAATGACGGTTATAGGCTGTTCACGGTGAAGTNCTGCTCGTTAACCTGTAATGACGGTTATAGGCTGTTCACGGTGAAGTGACCACTTTTGAGATCCTAGTTACTTTTTTCATATCAGTAATTTTTTTATCCTTTTGCCACTTTTTAAAATAAATAATGCAATGTAAGCAATAAACATAGTGTATACGTATATTTCACCGTCTCGAAAGTTAACGCCTAAGGCTAAAATAAAATATATTTATTGAATATTATACCAAATGTGAGCGCTTCAAAAAGTGCTCACTTTGCAGTGAACAGCCTATATTTAATGTCAACACCAACTGGTACGTCTACAGTAGTGTTGGCAAGGAACTATGAAGAGCAGTTCTGTGTTGCTCGAAACTAGTGGCACTAGAAATGTTTTTTTTTATTTAAAAAACGCCAAAGTAATCATTATAAAAAAGAGCCTGTATTTCCCAAAAAAAAAAAATCTATAATCATTCAGTTAATGCATGGTTACATCCTTGAGAAGATACACAATAAGGCTCATTTTTACACGAAGCGGAAATATACAAAATAAATAGAAGAATTTTTAAATGCAATTTCGTACGATTGTTTAGTTAACCGCGTGGCAGTTATAGTAATGTGGCCTCACTTTACTTTATATGAATTATGCTTGATTTTATCATTTATTGACATCTGCCGAGAATCTGTTTAGCTACGTCTGGAATTCGATTCAGCATCACTGCGTGAACCTATATTGCAGAATTGCAATCACTGTTGGAGAGCTTACTGAAGATAAAAGCTCAGTGTGGTCGTAGTTTCACAGTCAGTAGGTTTGGGGACTTACTAATTATGTTTACATAATTAAAACCATGTCTTGTATACATTCCAAAAGCAGATTTTACACCAAATGAAATTTACTATCAGATTTGGGCGCTATCCGGAAAAAAATATCTTCACGCATGAGGGTGAGGTAATTTCTATGATTATTATTATTATTATTCTCGCCTATAGACACAAATATGTATCTAACATCCGAGCTTCTAGGAAGGTACATAGGAAGAAAATTTATTAGCAAGGGGACGAGTTCCACCTGAGAAATATATCAACCTCGTTCAAGCCGGCTGAGATCAAACACAAGACCTCCCGAATGCGAGNGACGAGTTCCACCTGAGAAATATATCAACCTCGTTCAAGCCGGCTGAGATCAAACACAAGACCTCCCGAATGCGAGAAAGTTATACTAGAGCATGGCAAAACACGGTTGGGCTCTTGCCTGTTCACGGTATCTTCACACGCTTTGAATTAAACCTTTGGAATATCACCCCATATGTAACATGATAGGTTGTTTCCTAAATTATTGACATTGAAGTAANTTTGAATTAAACCTTTGGAATATCACCCCATATGTAACATGATAGGTTGTTTCCTAAATTATTGACATTGAAGTAACTTACTTTTTAAGTTAAATTATACTTTCACTTAGCCGTCTATTTCATTTACGAATAATAATTTTTTTTCAGTGTCACTGCGAATTAAATACAGAAAGGAGGTATGTTGGCATCGTTACTAAGAAGTACACTGCCAGACAATAAAAATANGTCACTGCGAATTAAATACAGAAAGGAGGTATGTTGGCATCGTTACTAAGAAGTACACTGCCAGACAATAAAAATTGCGCACACAAAATAATGCATCGNTTTTTTTCAGTGTCACTGCGAATTAAATACAGAAAGGAGGTATGTTGGCATCGTTACTAAGAAGTACACTGCCAGACAATAAAAATAGCGCACAAAAATAATGCATTGGATGGTACCGAATCTTTATAGAGATAGTGATACAAATGAGTAATACACATTATCGCAAAAAACAGAGCTGCAGGGCAATTACAAATGGATCTGTGTTACGCCGTCCGATCATCTTCAGCAGTGCGTCGCGCACTTTCGTACTTCGTTACACGATGCAGCTCGGTCTGGCCTGGTACAATAAACGCCGGGTGTTGTCCTAGGGCATACAGGCCCACAATTGTCGGATGGTGTGTTCCAAATTCCGGATAATGCGGCACAGCGGCAGCTGGCGGTTCAACTGTTCCCACATACGCTCGATTGGGGACATGTCAGGAGAGCAGGCAGGCCGCGGTAGAGTTCGGACATGACGCAGGTAGTCCTGGACGACCTGTACGCTGTAAAAAATTTCCTGGTAAACTTCCTAATCTGTATAATAATAATAATAATGGCGTGTGGGGAGTGCACCCAGGGCAAGGCAACACCCTCCGAGTGACGGTCTTNGAAAATCCGGGAGTGAACCCGCCGGGGATCGAACCCGGATCGCCGTGGTGGGAGGCGAGCACCCTGGCCACTACGACACCGCTGCCCGCTTCCTCATCTGTATTGGAGGTTTCGAACTCATACATTGTATTACCACGTATCAAACTGTAAATATGGGAACGTTTAGTATGACTACTATACAAAGTTGGGAACTTCCTTGCGCATTTGACTGTTTCCTGAGCAAATCTAGGAACGCTACCATGGATATAGGGAAAATATCTACAATATGCGCATTCCCTCGATACGTATGCACTGATGTGGTGAATTTGCAAATAATTTCTAAGAGCCTACCGTGTACGGTCGGGCGTTGTGCTGCTGGAATATCGCACCGGGAATCCCGGCCAGAAATGGGAGCAGATGGGGGTGTGGGACCTCGCCCATATACAGCTGGGCCGTCAATGTTCCGCGTGAAATGACGAGAGCGGATCGGCTATCGTAGGGTAGAGCTCTCCAGGACCATAATGCCTGCCGCGAGGGAAGTGTGCCGCTCGATAGCGAGACTGGTCTTGGTGGCGTTCACCAGGGACCGTCCACTCCTCGGCACCGTGATCAACAGCCTCCACGACGCAGCGGCGATCATCACCAAACACCGCACACCGCCAGCCTGCAGAGTTAAGGCCCCCGTCTACCTGGAACTTTTTCCCACGTTTAGGCCGAGAAGCGCGGGAGCGATAAGGGCGACACTGCCACGCGCATTAAGTACGCCATCGCCGCTAAGCGCAAGGCTCTGAACTGGCGTGCAGTGTTCTCGTCGTGCTGCGTGTACCTATGGGACTTTCAGCGGTGACCATATTATTTTATTAGTGGGAAGTCTTTAGGAAGGTTCAGTGCAGGCCCCTATAGTAGTTTTGTATGTATCTGATGCGTGCATTTTGAGCTACAGCGCCTTGGAAAGGCCGTTTTTAGCGGTTTTGGAGTACTCTGAATTGATGTTTCTAACGTACGTGATATTTTGAAAGTACTTAACAGCTCTCGTCTGAAGTGTGTGTTCTTTTCGTAGATCAGCACGTTGAACACACGCTTAATAGTTTCATTGAAAAACATGTATTTCGAACACTCTGCAACGCAGTTCAAGCGCCAGGTAGACGGGCGCCTTAATGGCAGCACACGTAATGGGCGCTGTAATCGCAGATTTACCCAAGAAAGGCGTCAGTAAATGGTCCGTGGGCACACAGGAGCCCCAACACTGGCCAGTTCTGTGGACCGGGTCGCCTTGGGGGTCCCTCGGGGCCTGGCGCGCGATCCGTCTCTTTAAGTGTGTCAACAGAGAAAGCGAAGTTTTTGGCGTCATCCTGGCGTTCTTCTTCAGTATTTACCCTTGCGTGGTATCGTCTGGTGTTTCTCACGTTACGCTAGTGTCTACGATCGTTGGTCGGTGCTTATTGTCGAGTGTGCAGTCAAATGCAAACGTGCCAACGTGGGATCACGTGCATACCAACCCGCACTCTTCGCTATTTACATAGTTTCGTGGTTGTAGCATGGTTTCTTCGTGGTGCGCAGTTTTCACTGTCCGGCAGTGTAGTTCTTGTGTGAACAATTATGAAATCGAGTTTTGGTACGTAGTTGTTTTGTACGTGTTTCTTACTAATATTTTTACGTTTCCAGGTGGAATTGGTTGAAATACATTCTATTTCTGCGTATAAAAACATGTTTGATCGTCAATCCAGCGCGCTAATATAGCGCGTCGTTTCCGTAGGTTTTTTCTTTTTTCGAGACTTGTTTTTACGTCTTGTTTACACGTGGTGTAAGGTAGCCCAAAAGAAGAACTTGAGAAAAGCTTGAGAAAAGTTGGAAACCATCAGGAAGACACTGGGCCTGTAAAAAGCGCGGAAACAACGTCAGCAGGTGGTCCAGAGAACGAGGATTGCTTGCCGAAACGCGTGGGCAGCTCCGAATGAGCCGGTTAAGACGATCAGAGGGGGGGAA
>NQII01002055.1:250192-263066 GCA_002778355.1 Clitarchus hookeri
AGAGGTGAAATAAATCCTGCTGCCGCCGCTGGCCCCGCGACTTTTAATGATTCAATTTATCTCCTTGCGCCGAAGCCCCAACCGCCGCACTGTTTCCTATGGTAATTAAGAGGATCGCCGAAGTGTGTTTCGGCTGCGGTGCACGAAGGGGAGAGGAAAAAAACACACACACACCTCGCGCATGGAACGTTCTCTTAACGACGGCAGCTGGCACCGCTTTCAGAAGACGCTTGTTCCTTCTCTCTCTCTTTTTTTTTTGTTTTATTTATAGCGAAGGGGGTTTTGGAGCCAGCAGCTCGGAGGGTAATTACCCTTAAATGTCTTTATAATAATATCTGTGGGAGTGTAATTTTTTTTGTGTGCGTGCGCGAGAGAGACAGTGGCGTGTCTGTCTGCGCTCGTAGGGGCGTGTATCGTGTGTGTTCGTGTGGTATAATTGCTCGGCTNCGTGTGTGTTCGTGTGGTATAATTGCTCGGCTCCCTCCTACAGCCGTCATCGCAGCAGCCCGTGGCAGGCCAACGCGAGCGGAATGAGATGACTAAATTACTGCACTGACTCCGGTCGGGTCGCTCTGCGACATCTTCGTGCTCGTTCGGGTCGACGCGTTCATTACATCCGGACGCGCCTTGCGCAGCGATTCTCTGCCGGCGGCCAAAAAAGGTCCGGTTGTACGAGAGAGGGTGTCTGCATGAAAAAAAAAAAACTAGGAAATTTTCACCTCTTTACCGTAACGGATGGCGAGGGAAAATACTCTCCCGGGCCGTGAAAAATCACAACCCGTTTGTGGTCTGGGACAGAGGAAATGGGAAAACATTAAATTGTCTCGTTTGATGTTACGTGATTATACGAACACCCTCTCCTCCCTCCCTCCCTCACCGCAGGGCATTTCGGAAAACGAAATTACAGGGTAACCGACGCATTCGTCGGGTTATATTTTATAGTACAAATGTCCGAGTCCAGTGGTGACCTACTTCGAAAATGCTCGTTACAACCCTCTGGATTACAGATGGAAAAACAGCCGTCGAACATTTCTGTTCGCCTGACGGAAATTAACATTAATGTGTACTCTGAAACTCATTATAGTGTGTGCGTACAACAAAATCGCAAACAATTATTTAGCATATTTATTTAAATTAACTGTTGCACGTTGTCACATGTTTCAGTACTGATTAAACTAGCTGAGGTTTCTCAGATTTGTTTACCGTAAAAGTCTACTGGTTTGTGGCAGCTGTTTCGAGCCTTTGTGTAACAGTCGTCAAATATACAAATACATCTAACTCCTTTTCACGATGTCACCTGCAATTAGACCAATAATACTACTATCGTCCAAAATTTTTTTTAAAATTAAAATTGTTTTATTTCCGATATATTCCTGATATTGTTGTCTGCATATATGTTTTCTGCATGTTTGATCCTTACTGGAAAAAGAGTTGAGCTTGTGTTGTTTAAATTTGTCACTTAGTTTCTTATGACGTACCTGAAAACGTCATCACACATAAATGGCATAAAATGAGGCAATTAAATGAAAATCAGCTCGTACTTATCTTCGTTTTCCTCAATGTTTACTTAAGCAGAAAATGTTACCTAATAACAGTTGTCTAAATATCAAAGGAATTTGTTTTGTGTCTGTAACAAAAACCTAGATTTACGCTCGTTTTAGACAAACTGGAAGTCTCGTCGCAGCGCGAATTCCACATTGTGAGAAATCCGTTAAATGTGCGAGTTCCTGTGTAGCGATTGCGCTTTCAGTAATTGAAAGCTAGTTTGTAGGCTTACTAAGTTTTCAAACACTCGCGGTCACTTCAAACTTTCCTGAAGCCCTGCTGAAGTTCTACTTCTAGGATGTTACTCCGCCTCACGCAAACAAAGTTAATCCATGTCTAGAAAATTACACCAAAGGGACAGTGCACCGTATTCATGCGCGCTCAGTGTAATCATATTTTGCACAACAACTATTTATAACTGGGCATTGCCGACACACCTTTTCGTATTTATTCATATTTATTCAAATTTATAGATTACATATAAGCAAAAGTTAAATTTCACCAAAAATTCGATACGTTCATGTTAACAGATGTAAAAAAAAATCGTCTGTGGCACATTATATATTTAGGAAATAACCAAACACGCTATACATAGAGTGATTTTCCAAATATTTGATTCATAAAGTGCGAAAATATCGCGAATAAGACTATTATGCCTATTATGCGCCAAAATACATCATTTTCGTATGTAATACGGGTGTAATATGTACTTTCGGCGCTACACTGTTATTTGCAGTTCTTTCGCTCGCCAGTTGACACAGCTGCAATAAACAGCTTACGGTACCCTTTGTTACCGTCAGCAGCTGTTGAGGTTTGGCAGCGCTGGCATATGGCTTTGTCCATGACGGCGTGTGTGTGTGTGTGTGTGTGTAGTGGCTTCGTCTCTCCGCAGATACAGCGGTAGCCGTTACATATCTGCCGTACGTGACACGTCTAGATTCAACGCCGCCTGTTGAAATAGTTACACGAGCCGTTTCCGAACTGGAAATCACGTTCAGTTTGGGCGCCGGCCCTAGTTTGGATTTCAGGATGGGGAAAATTTATCCCTTTGGGGGTGGTTTTTCCAATGTTAACCTGATTTGTTCGTTCGCTCCATTTACCTGACAGCGATTCAGCCCGGACCGCGGTGGGGCAGGTGTTAGACTACTCGCCTCCCGCCAATGCAAACCGGGTTCGATACCCGGCAGGATCACTCCCGGACTTTCGCACGTGGGAATCATGCCGGGCGATGCCACTGGTTGGCGGGTTTTCTCGGGGATCTCCCATTTCTCTCGCCCTTGCATTAGCGCTGCTCCATATTCAGCTCGTTTCAGCTTCATCGGCTCTCAAGACCTCGATGTTAAGAGCCGCCAAAATCTCTTTACTCACTGAGTCAATCACTCACTCGCCGATTCAGCCATTTTTTTTTTATCACGCTACCAACGCCGTCATAGATTGCCCGAGATTTATTGAGCCTTTTTAAAAGTTCTGTTGAATATCTACTTCTTTCCTCATATTATATTCTTTCGCCATATGTAAAATTTCACAATTTCATGGGTTTAATGATTACGTTCATGCGCCAGTGAAGTGAAAACGTTAAATTGTCAAGTATCTAGTGTTATCTTTGAGAAAAAAGGTCTGTTCCAGTCAAAAACACACTTATTTGTATACGGCCACGCATATATTTAGTAGCCCCAACAAACAATTTTGTTAACTTGAAAAGCAACAAAATTGATTTTGTTCGTCTAATAAAACACAGACTTTAAAAAACGAAACCTCTGTGTTAGACCAAAAACAACTTCAACTGTCAGCAAAATATTTCGTTGAATCAACTGTAGGCCTGTATATTTGTTTGGCTATTCATATGATTGCCTTCCTTCTTACATAGAGCTCGTGATTAGATTGATTTGAAATGGCTTTATTAACGTCCCCCGGTTTGTCTGAAGGCGTATCAGGGGATGGCTTACAAACTAACTTATGACCGAACTTANGGCTTTATTAACGTCCCCCGGTTTGTCTGAAGGCGTATCAGGGGATGGCTTACAAACTAACTTATGACCGAACTTAAGCTAACACCTACACCTGATCTAGGATTCTCACCCAGAACCTCCCGCTCCCCAGACCGATGGCGCGCCAGCCGACTGAGCCACGGGAGGTCGACCTACAGTTCGAGAGTTGTTTGCATTTATCGGTGACAGTCAGGGGTAGTAAGTGTTTGTTAGTGCATTTCACGATACTTAAAAATGGCATAAGCATCCTAATTAAATATGCTCAACAAGAAACTAAAAAGTAAAGCTGTAAAACTNCACGATACTTAAAAATGGCATAAGCATCCTAATTAAATATGCTCAACAAGAAACTAAAAAGTAAAGCTGTAAAACTTGAAATATTTTTTTGCGCACTTTGTACAGTATATGAAATGTAAGTATTTATAAACATTCCTAATTTACACGCAGTCGCTTTTGCTGAGGTTGCTTAGGGAGTATCGCTCAGGAGCAAACAACGTAGGTTCGAATCTTGGTCATATTTTTTTTGTTATATTAACCGAAACTGATTAATGTACATGGAGTCGAACAAATCTTTACTTACACCAACCACATATTTGTCTGGGGCAACCAAATGGGAACAACAAAATAANACATGGAGTCGAACAAATCTTTACTTACACCAACCACATATTTGTCTGGGGCAACCAAATGGGAACAACAAAATAATTTGGTTACAACAAAACATTTCATCTTCCCTATGCAAACGATTAATTTGGTTGCACCAAACAAGCATTGTTTTATTCAAGAAAACCTTTTTCTCGGCGTGTACGTAGAGGTGACGAGGCAAGTGGTGGGTAAGGGTCGAACCAAGAGTCCGCGCGGNAAAACCTTTTTCTCGGCGTGTACGTAGAGGTGACGAGGCAAGTGGTGGGTAAGGGTCGAACCAAGAGTCCGCGCGGTTCGACGCCTCTAAGGCGCGAAACAGCTGCGCAGGCAGGCAGAAGAACACTTCAACAACACCGATGTTCGTGGAGCNCAAAAACAACTTCAACTGTCAGCAAAATATTTCGTTGAATCAACTGTAGGCCTGTATATTTGTTTGGCTATTCATTTGATTGCCTTCCTTCTTACATAGAGCTCGTGATTAGATTGATTTGAAAGGGCTTTATTAACGTCCCCCGGTTTGTCTGAAGGCGTATCAGGGGATGGCTTACAAACTAACTTATGACCGAACTTAAGCTAACACCTACACCTGATCTAGGATTCGCACCCAGAACCTCCCGCTCCCCAGACCGATGGCGCGCCAGCCGACTGAGCCACGGGAGGTCGACCTACAGTTCGAGAGTTGTTTGCATTTATCGGTGACAGTCAGGGGTAGTAAGTGTTTGTTAGTGCATTTCACGATACTTAAAAATGGCATAAGCATCCTAATTAAATATGCTCAACAAGAAACTAAAAAGTAAAGCTGTAAAACATGAAATATTTTTTTGCGCACTTTGTACAGTATATGAAATGTAAGTATTTATAAACATTCCTAATTTACACGCAGTCGCTTTTGCTGAGGTTGCTTAGGGAGTAGCGCTCAGGAGCAAACAACGTAGGTTCGAATCTTGGTCATATTTTTTTTTGTTATATTAACCGAAACTGATTAATGCACATGGAGTCGAACAAATCTTTACTTACACCAACCACATATTTGTCTGGGGCAACCAAATGGGAACAACAAAATAATTTGGTTACAACAAAACATTTCATCTTCCCTATGCAAACGATTAATTTGGTTGCACCAAACAAGCATTGTTTTATTCAAGAAAACCTTTTTCTCGGCGTGTACGTAGAGGTGACGAGGCAAGTGGTGGGTAAGGGTCGAACCAAGAGTCCGCGCGGTTCGACGCCTCTAAGGCGCGAAACAGCTGCGCAGGCAGGCAGAAGAACACTTCAACAACACCGATGTTCGTGGAGCCGCGTCAATGGTCTACGAATGAGATGAGTCCCACCTTGAAGCTCACGCCGAAGTATAAGCGGATTACGACGGTCTGCACATCACGCGTCTTGGTCCATCTTGCTTGATCAGCATCGTTGCAAGACTTCGCGAAAGAAGTTGCGTCGCCCTGCATCACCAGAACATCTCGCAATCGTGTCCTGCTTCTCGGTCTGACGGGAGGAAATTCTTGCTGCTCAAGCCAACTTTCCTGAAGCCCTGCTAAAGTTCTACTTTCAGGATATTCCCCCGCCTCGCGCAAACATAGCTTAAAAATTACACCACAGGGACAACGCACCGCATCCATGCGCATTCGGCGTAACAACCTTTTGAACGAGAACTATTTCTTATCAGGCGGCGTTACAAACACGTATATTTCCTTTCTGTCTTTATTCACATTTGTTATAAATGAGATAATGTAATTCATAAATACAATATAAGTAAAAGGTTAAATTTAACTAAAAATTAGGTACTTTTATGGTAACACAAGTATAAAACGCTTGCGATACGCGACATATTTAGAAAACAACCAATCACGTCATACACAAAGTGTTTTTTCTTTTTTTTCAAAAGTTTGATTCAAAATGTGTGAAGAAACCGCAAATATGCTAAAGCAGTGGTTTGGGGAACGGCGTCCCGATTGATGCAATCTGCCTTCCACTCGCCTGGTTACACTCTCGTGTGAAATGGCGCGTTCAGGCAAGCTGCCGAACTAAGGCGTACCCAGGGCATCATAGCAACGCGCGTAATGGATTCGCGTGAGGTCGCAAGAACGTTTTAGTAAACCCCGTCTCCAAAGTAGTAGTTGTTATCTATTTTTGTTTCCTGAATGGCCTCCCGTAATTGATGTGGCGTTAACATAATATATCGAAACGAGAATTGAATACCCAAGCGAGTTTTAAATACCAGCGTTACAACTAGCTTATGGCGTGGCATAACCGGCGTAACTTGGCATTGATTGGTGTAAAAGTTGTCATACAGAAAAAAGTCTAATGTTGTGGCAACAGTATTAATGTTACTACAACAGTAATTTTTTGTTACCTGTAACCCATCAGTAAGTTTAATTTGCTGTTTATGCAACATACTGTTAAGGTAATATGTTAATGTAACATTAACATAATAACGTAACAAAGTTATTATCCTTTCTGTACTGTCAACTTTAAGTTGGTGTTTACGTTGCGGCAAAGCAAATTTTGTGTTGAACTGATGTTAACATTTGTGTTAAAAATGTTCGTGCTTTTTTTTCTTTATAAACATTTCTATGAAAATTAATTAAGTACTATTATTTTGTCAAAAGAAGAAATATTACCAACGAAAAAATAACTACACATGGGTGGGTGACGGAACCCGCTCCGTGAGTGCTTAGCGTAGTTGGAAGGACGTTGGGTTCCGTAAAATGGAGAACGTTATCTTAAAATGGCTGACCAAGCTTCTTATTGTAAATATTAAATGATACAACATAACGACAAACTGAATTTCTCTTTCCTTATATGGAAATACTTTATGTTCTAGAAATGCATGAATAATTGGTACACGTAAACTGCTTTGCATGGATTGAGAGCTGGTCTAGGCTACATTTGCTTTTCATACTGTGCTTTAAAATTTAATTACAATGGTTTCATTTTACGAGGTTATCGCGGTTCACTACAGTAATGTTTTTGTTGTAGCAACATTAAAGTTTTTTCTGTGCCTATTTAATCTTCTTATGGAAAGATTTTAACGTCTGCTAATAGCAGCGAGATGAATAATAAGAACTACTGTGACCAAATAAGTTCAGAGTAGATTTAAAAAAAGATCGTGTTTTACTTTTCGAAAAAAAAAAAAAAAAAAAAAAAAAAACGGGAAACCAATATAGCCAAGAATATCAAAATTCCCATACGTAAAATATAGCATCTTCTTTATATGGTTATTATGATTGGTCAGACAAAACTTTTCCCGTTTATGTTAACGCCGATTGTGGACGACTGGCTCGTAGAGGAGGGATGGAGTAGAGTGCGCATACGAGCAGCGAAGCAGCCATTCTCTGTGTTCCAACATTGGACTGCTTTTCTGCCAATAGTACTATAATAAACAACGTGGACAGGATTTGATATTGGAATACTGTTTATTTAAGTAAGTGATTTGATACGTTTGCACACTTCCTCTGGCCTTGTTTCAGTGCGATCAGAGTATGTTCAAGTTAGTCAAAGTATGTCGTTTACATGGAGGAATGGTAACTTCAACAAACAAGTTTCTCACTGTTGACCGTGTGACTGTGGAAGTTGTACTGGTGTTTGGTGAGTGAGTGTTAGGTACATGCGCAGAACATAGTCTTCGGTCAATACCTCATCGTTGGTCTATAAGCTGGCTTAATTTATATGCTTCTTACGTCGTGTTGTGTCAAGCCACGTCGAGTGTGAACGAGCCTTGAACGGATACTGTACATATGTGAGCACGGACATTGGGCAGTCGGTCTTGACACTCACCTGTCTGCTAACGTCCGCGAGTTGTCACTCATATTGACCTATTTAGTTCATGAAGTAGCCGCTCAGCGCTGCTGTCAAAATAGAGTGGTTTTCCGTTGTTTATATAGGTATAGTTCCAAGGAGGAATGAAGTGGTAATCTTACATCCATGGCCATATCATTATTCTGTTGTCAAAAATATCATAGACTAAAGATGAGGTAGGGGGGCAAGTCTTCCTCTTCTGCGCATGTACCCAACACTGACCTACTCCAAACCAACAAAACTGACAAAGTAACATGGTCAACAATGACGATCGCGTTTGTTTATACAGGTATCTCAAGTTTCAAAAGACAAGCACTTTTATATGAACGCAATATATTTTTACCATTTCGAATTTTATCAAACTGCATTACACACAGGTAAGAGAAAGTGTACAAACATTTCAAAGCACTTACTTACAAAACCGTGTTCTAACCTCAAACCCAATCCACGTCTTTTTACTAGTCGTGTTGGCAGAAAAAGCAGTTCATAGTTAGGATATGGAGACTGATTTTGCACAGCCAGCGAGATCAGACTACCCCATATTCACTCTACGATAAAATATCGACTTACTGTTTTTATTAAGCTTGCAAAATTGCATTTATACAACGTACTGTACACAAACAGTTTAAATATATCAGCAAATTATTCGAATGCATATTTTAAGAATAAATACTGTAATTGCCACTATATTTGGCATGTAACTAGCACTTCTTTGATAGCAGTGCTTTGCGGCTATTTCTCGAACTAAATCTGTCAATAAGGGCTGCAGGTTTTCAAGTCGTCGTCAAGACCTGTCCTAAAATCGTCGGTGTGAGGAAGCAGCAAGCGCACTTTGCAACCGCCCACGTCCAAAAGGGTTATTACTCGGGATTGGGGAAATTCCACGTGTTAATTTTAGGACAAGCTAGACTTTGTGCATTTCTGTCATGTTTGCGATTGGATCACGGTTTGCTAGACACGCCCAGGTGATCTCTGAGTTGATAACAGACCTACAAGGAAACAGGCACCTTATCCCGTGCAACCTATCCTAAGGCTACACACTGGGGCAGCAGCCAATGAAGAGAAAGCCGAGGTTTGAAAAATGCGCAGGGCAGTGGAGTCTAGCATACAGGCTGTTTAAAACGCGAAATTTCCCTGCTCCTGGTTAATACTAGGGATAGGGAAATTACCTGAAGGCTAGAATCCACAGTCCTGTGTACATTTGTGCCGCATACGTTTGTTCATCGGCAGCTGCCTCAGCCAGCGTTATATCACACCTGACAATATGGCACTCGTTACTTATTTTCTTGCGAGTCTGCCATTGGCTCAGAGTCATCCAGGACGTGTATAACGAACTGTGTTCCAATTACAAAGATGACTTCAATGTACACGTGTTGGAAGTCTAGCTTGTCCGGAAATTAATTCGCGAAATTTTTCCTATCGCTATACAAACTATCTCCACGTCTGGTTAGAGCTTCGTGTTCGCAACCGGCGTGCCAGTTCGGCGAACACGGCTGCTCGAATGCGAGCGTGAAAAGAGCTTTAGCGGGACCGAGCGGGCAATGTGTGATGAATGAAATATTCATTCGTGTTTTCGCAAATGTGTTGACGCAGAGGCGAGGTAACCACGCAAAATTACTTGCCGGGCAAACGGGAACAAATATATATATATATATATATATATATATATATATATATATATATTTTTTTTTTTTACTCGCCGCGCTGCCCATAAGCTTTGTGCGCCGAGCTGTGCGTCATTCTATTCCCCGTGGATGGGAACTGCGTTGTTGACCCCCTGTAATTAAAAACTGGTCATGAGAGAGGAATGTATATATGTGTGTGTGTGTGTGTGTGTGTGTGTGTGTGTGTGTGTGTGTGTGTGTGTGCATGCATGACGGTCCCCTTTATGAACAATGAAGTTCAGATGTGAAGCCGAATTTGAAGAACTTTTTCATTTGCTGGCCCGTTTGCAATGAATGTTTTTGGCAGGTGAAACTATTGTGAAGTAAAATAATTATATTAACGGCGCTTTGCTTGTTTAGTATATATTTTTGGTTAAGGACTTTACACGGAAAACAGGCACAATATCTAAACTACGCATGATAACAGGGTAACACAATGTATATTAGACAATACTGCGCTTGCAAGCAGTCTAAAAGTAGATTCAGGGTGTGTATTCAGGCAACGTTTTATCCCACTATTTTCAACTTCACTACAAACATTTATTGGAGTTGAGAGATTTGGGCGGCTCTTAAAATTCAGGTATTGAGAGCCGAAGAGGGTGAAATAATTCGAGTATGGAGTAGAGCCGGACTGCAAGGGCGGGGGAAACTGGAGATACCCGAGAAAACCCTCCATCCAGTGGCATCGTCCGGCACGATTCCCAGATGCGAAAATCCGGGAGAGACCCTGCCGGGAATCAAACCCGGCACCACCGCGGCCCCTACAAAATTTGGTTCCAGGACAATTAGCTTGTATTTTTTATGAACCAAATATTTGCTTATCTAGTAAGTATTATATTTCTCAGCCAGTGGTGCATGCAGTACACATCCAATACCAATACAAAATTTATATTAGATACACTTAAAAGCAGTTTATTCTGAGAAATTAGCAGGAAAATATAAAACGTTAATAATTTTTACTGAAATGGTAAAAATTACAAAATATGTTGAAAATGTAATATAAGAGACAAAGTGAAAATATCGGTTACGCACTTAAAACCAATTTGAAATACACGGAAATTTTAGCTTATTAACAGTACACATGTCAACAAATGTTGTTACGTGAAGCTATATTTAATTTTCTCAAAAATATTTCCAAATTTGATACGAAATTTTTTATGTATTTCGTTACGCCACTAATTCATCATCGTTCACGTCTACGAATTACTACGATGCAAATGTGCACAAGTACACATGCCTGTAATAAGGCCTACTTTGCAAACATTAATTAGGGTCACCTATTTTTCGCCTAAATATTTACGTGTAGGCTAGGTTTTATTATCCCAGTGTACGATTGCAGAATTAATTTTGATTATTGGGGGCCGCAGTGATGTAGTAGTCAGACTACTCGTTTCCCACCTAGATGGAGTCACTCCCGGATTTTTGCAGGTGTGAATAGTGCTGGACTATGCCACTGGTTTGCGTGTTTCCTCGGGAGTCTCCCGTTTACCCCGCCCTTGCATTTCGACGTTATAACCAATTTCACTGTCAAAACCATAAATTATAGACAGACGTAGAAAACATCTACTAGTCTTCAGACGATACTTTTTTTTTTCTTAGATGCTACTCGTAAACAGGCATCACTGAGACATTGTGAGCAATTTTTAAATTAAACGTTTTTTTTTTCATGGGCTTCCGCTTACAGTCTGGCGTCTCAGGTAGGTAGTACTCTTAACATCTTACTGATTATATATAATATATTTACGTCCCTGACAAATTCAACATTACGTGAAATTAATTGCAAAGTAAATTTTTTAATGTGGCATAAGTTCCACATTGTAGACTGGAAGAAAAAATCTTACGAGGTCTTTGATTTATTGTGTGGAATACACACATCAAAGGTAACTAATTTAAAAAATGCCAGAAAAAATAAAATATATTTAAATTATACTATCTATTCATGAGTGCATACTTTCGACAATGCAACTTGCGTACGGGCCGGAAACGACCGTGCGGCCTTCACTGTTACCCGGTACTCCCCGGATCACCATCCGAGAGATATTCTTATGCCCGTAGTTCCGCAGAACCATTTCACAATTACCTGCGCTGCCAGTCGGATTTTGCTTACTTCCGCTTTTGCCGGCTTCACGCACTGAAGCGTTTCATGTTCCTAGCCTACTTTCACATTTCTTAAAACTTCATGACGTGCGCCATTACATCAAATGTTTCTCTGCCGTGTTAGATGGCTGTTGTCGCTGCATCGCCGCTAATGAGACTTTTGCTGTGGCCCTATTATTTAATTCGTGGAAAGTCTGTGCGAAGGTTCAACGCAGGGCACTTGAATAGTTTTGTATGGTTTCGGCGTGTGTATCGTGAGGTACGGTACTTTGACAAAGCCGTTTTTTAGTCATTTTGGAGTACTCTGATGAAATTGTGCGTGACGTCTTGAAAGCAACCAACAGCTCTGGTCTGAAGTGCGTGTTCTTTTCGCAGATCGGCACGTTGGACGCACGTTCAATAGTTTCGTGGTAAAACGCGAATTTCAAACTCACAGTCACGGAGTTCAAGTGTTAAGAGTTCACGTGATCAATTACTTCATTAACATGGAGACTGAGGAATGGGAAGAAAACGAAAGTGATGGCCGCTTTCCCTACAGAAGATATCGTCGCCTCATTTGGTGCGCGGGAACGACCAAACGATACAACGGATGATTATGGAATTCGCTGTAACTTTGAGGCCATCAGCACTTCCACGAAACAAATAAAATTTCGTAAATTATCTTTAAATTCTTCCAATGTCCCCGCGCGTCTTTCAGCTTGTCACCATCCACTCGTCTTCAACCGACTATTGCATCTCAGAAATGTAAAGTTCCTTTCTTTTATTTTTTTTTGTTTCTTTGCCTCTCATCTGTTTCACGAAGGTTTTGCCTTCCTTAACAAAAGCCTCCCCTTTTTAGCTTCTTTTTTTCTACCCCTCGAGTTCTTAGAGTATAAAGATTTTCTTTCTCCTTTGCCCACTCCCAGTCCGTCACTTTTTCTTTCTTTTCCCCGTCTCGTATTCACGCACGGGGTGGGTATGAATGTATATAATTCCACTACCGCTCCTCGACATAATCCGGGAGAAAGGGCTGTGCCGTCTTCTTCCCCGCGGTCTTCGGCGGCAACAGCTCCGCGTCGGACGGCGTGAATGACGGCCGGACAATTTACCTTTTTCCTCCGCGTTCCTTTCTCGTCGTATCCCCGGACTGCTTTA
>NQII01002055.1:269885-280861 GCA_002778355.1 Clitarchus hookeri
GGCGAAGGGGGGGGGGGTGCATAGTGTAGGGATGTGGCGTAATCAGGAATCTCAAATGGGAGAGGTTGATTTGAGGTGGAGGTTAACTAATAAAATATAAGACCTCGTGACGTAATCATATATTTAGAAAATGCAAGGCATGCATTAATTAAACTGGAAGCAACTTTTAAACTGTTTTACATAACCAATTATGAACATTTTTTGATTTTAACACATAGGGTTAAGAAGAAGGTCACTGCCCTGCTTCGCCCAAAAACGCACACATTAAAAAATATTATGGGTAATTTCAATGCCAATTTGTTTTTTGGTAATTACTGAATGACTATTTTATATAATACGTAACGTACAGTTTAATATAGAATAATTTTTGTTAACATAAACGATTTGGCTGGGTGAATTAAAACAAGATATTTTTTTTATCTATCACTATATACTGCATATATTTTCAGTTCATTTCAACTTTGGTTGTGCGTATGGTCCAAGGTCTAAGCAAAGTACATGCTCGAGGTATCCGAACGTATTATAATAGGGAAAACCTCAAATCACATTTTTCTACTATGGTGTGTTCTTTAATGTAGGGCTGCATGAATCGGTTTAGTGCGCGTGTGGTTGAGAATAACAATCCCCTAACACAAAAAAAATGTTCATAGTGTGGTGAGTTCGTCATATTCCCCCTCCCAGCTGTCTTATGGAGGGCTGCGTGTTAAAGGCGGTTGATTAACATTATAGTGCTGGGGTGTTATGCTAATGTATGCCATTGAAATCCCCCGGGCTTTGTTAACGTAAGAGTGTGAATTATGAGCGGCATTCTTCACTAGAGAGATGTCATTCGCCGGACTGTCGGACATTTGCCATACGTCAATGGAACAGAAACAGCATCACCGTCAACAGAGTACATGGCACAGGGTGCTTCTCAAGTATATTACGTTATCACAATTGTACATTTCCCTCTTTCGCCTGTTTTACTAAGCTCTGATCACAGTAAGTTGTGACGAAAGGTATAAACGGCCAGAGCGTGTATACCATTAAGACTTATTTTAAGCTTTTCACTTCCACGTTTCGATGCAATGTGTAAGTTTAAAAATTGACAGAACTCTGTATAAAACTAAATGGAAGCTAATTTAGTAATTTTTAATCCGGCAATCAGTAATTGGGTTTGCGCTTTTAGAGAAATTCCCGTTCAAATTTTTTTCCTCTGAGGCTAGGAGACAACATACAACATACAATGGCATGACTTCGTTTACTGAAAGTCGCCTTGGTCTTTTATTAACATTTTTACTAAATGTCACATTTCCCGTAGTAGAATCCTCCTTTCAGAAGAATATTTAATAACTTCTCGTAACACATCCGTCTGTAATCGTATTGCCGTGGTTCGCAATGACCTCCACTATCCAGAAATATTGCCGCTTCGTTCATTTTTTTAATGAGATTATTAAATTTTGCCACTAGAAGGCGTGCATTTACTTATTTTCTTTTCGAAAAAACAACTGGTGTTGAAGAAATTCAATTTTTCATTGTCTTTTACGCCTGCTTGTATTATGTTTCAGGTTGTGTACATATTTATTGTACAAAGTATTTGCTATCTGGCAATTGCGCTGTGTTTCAGATTGAGCATTATATACATTGTTACGCCCTCGCTGCTTCGCATCCCGCACGAGCGAGCGGAAGTGAAGGACAGTAGTTATATGATAGCGGCGGCAGCAAGTCAAAGGATTGTTTTGAATTAACAAGCAAGTGATAGGCCGGTGGCAGCGTATCTGTTACAGAAAGCGAGCCGACACGATAATTCTTTTTGCGGGCGTGCGTCACTGACCCATGTTGTATTGATTTCTGCATTTATCTGAAGAATGTTCTGGATTACGGATCTCGTCATCTCAGCATGACTCGGGGTGCGTTGAACCTTCCAGATGGTCAGGGCGAACGCTATATAAGTGTGACCGGCCTCCCGAGTGTAGTTGTTGAATGGATGAGAAGCTGAGTTCCGAGCGATAGAAGACGAGCAGCGAGAGAAGTGACCAGCGGAAGGAAAATCTGCGACTGCGAGTATCAAGCAGTGAAGAGTGCGGCTGGCAGGCTGAACTTTTGGACTAGATGCTGCGTGAGTGAAATACTTTACAAATGATGCCAACAGATAGACTGAACATGTGTTAATGATAAGTATGAGTTAACTGACAATAACTAAACAGAGATATAAAGAAGGACGCAGTTAGATTTGAAATATACATTAAATATTGTTCTCGCTGAGAAATAAAACGAGTAATAGTGGTGACAGATAATTTAATGCTGTAATTAATAGCTGTGTAAATAAATTAGAAATCAAATTCAGTTATTTTGTTTTTACTAAGACCTCCATCCCTCTCGAACTCGGATACGCCCCTCAGGCGTCCTATGTAACAATACATTTATTGTGCCATGCATTCGATTTATGGTAATTTTAACTGTGCAGACAACAGTAGTTAAAAATTGCACGTAACTTGTTTCTTTTGTTCAGCGCACAATTCCTTTATCCCTGGGGTTGTAGACGGATGTCAGCCTACACTCTAAAAGATAAATATATGAGTAGCGACGCCGTAATTTCGCGAAAATATTTCCTCGCGTGCTACATTAATTTACGCTACGGGCGTATCAGTAGTTTTGTTACGATTATTGGTGACGTGTGTTTGTGAGAAGACATGTCCTTACTTGACTGGCAAATCGTATCTGAATAACCCCGATGGTGTAGATATGCGTTGTACGGGAACCGTCCAATCACGAAAGTGGATCTGAGCTAAAGTGTTACGAAGTACAACTGGTCTTGAAATCCTTTCGCGAAATTCGGGTGTCCTTATATCTGAGCCTTGGTAAAAATTACTCTAATTTATAGTAAACAGCAAGAACTTATATACCAGAACCACTGAAAAAAAATAAAGGCTAATTATTACTGATTTATGCTGATTCACAAAGATTTCCGCTACCATAAGAAATGATTCCCTGTGCATGCCACTGTTTCATTGCTCAAAAGCAGTTTTTAAGTGAATTTCTAACCAATATAATTTCACTAGTTTAAACAGTGATTCAGTTTTAGCAGGAAGATAATGTTTTACACGAATTTTGAAGACCCTAAACATTTTTTTTTTTTTTTCGTAAGTAACGAGTTTTTGTACTTACCACTTCAAGTGTGCATGGCATTATTCGCGCGTGTGTTTATACCGTTAAATTTAATAATGGCAATATAGCGAAAATGAATGAAAACCAGTGAAAACATCTGTACTCGATATCAGGGAATGACTGCACTTTGTTGATCATCACGGTCGCTGAATTTCACCAATGTAGAATTTTGGTACGTATTAATTTGCGAAGGATGAAAAATTTTTTTTTTCATGCGATGGCGAAACGCTGGCTGCTAGTTGTCACTGTTAACATATTTTTTTAAAATCATAAGCGACACTACCAGTCATATGGTGGAACTGACTAGAAAGGTTAACCTGTGAACGCGCGGATTTCTGAATGTTTTAGACGCCCAAATCTCTTCGCCCACTCAATTAGCCGTGAACAGACCATAATAACGAACGTCACGAAAACTTCAGTCTACCGTCTGAAGGGAGCAGGGTGTGGTTATATATATATATATATATATATATATATATATCACGGAACGGTGGCCATTTTAATGCGCGGATACTTGCAACGTTTCTGTAGCCGTAGAATTAGTTCGCATTGTGTGCGCGACGCCCCGCTGAAAAACGGGGCTAATCCGGCGCGATGGTGGCGCTTTTTATGTGTGTAATCAGATTAGCCGGCCGCGCGGCATAGCTGATACGTGTATAAACTTCCCTCGCCCTCGGCACAGTTTTTGTGTGGGGCTCTTCTGTATGTGTGTATGCACAAGGTCCCGGCCGACCGCTGTGTAGCGAGTGTTGAAAACAACTCTTGCTTCTTCACGCCCCCACCCCCCTCCAGGCCCGACCTTCAAGCTCGTCAACCCCCTAAACCTCGAAAACGAAATGAAATTTCACGTCGCTCGCCACGGGGCTATTATTGCTGCCTGAGTTACCGCTAAGAAGATTTGGGAGCGCTTTTGTGATGCGAAACCGACTCGGGCGGCGAGGTCCCCCGGCCCTTTGTTATTCGCAAAATGAGAGTAGCCTATTTCATTTCAGGGAATAATAACGAGTATAAATGAGCAAAGAAATACTTCTTAACTTTTTTTTGTGATTTGTTTAGTCAGCTTCCCAAATCATTTTTCGTTATAGGATGTAGACTCCACGGTAAACTTTGTACTTCAGAAAGTACTGCTTGTGATCTATTTGCATTTACGCTAAATATTCATCCGCCGTACGTAATTTGAACATTGCCATTGACCTGATCACTTGTATTCATGCGTCGGTGAAGTGAAAGTGTGGAGTTGTCTGAAAAGTACATATTTTACAAATTTGTGAAATTTCACACTAACATGCATCAAAAATACAGAACACGATATAAATAATTTAAATATTTACAAATGTTTACCTAACACGTATAATTCAACGTTCAGACACGGAACTACTTTATATTCGTCGTTGCCAACTTTACTGGGCGCATGCCAATCAGTATGCCAGTCAGTATGCCTCAGTGATATTTTTCAAAGGTTGGTATCCAAAGTTCTCAATTAACCGTAAACAGCTTTAGATAAAATTTTCTGTCAGTTGAAATTGTTTTGAGACACGTATTGCGTTAAGAACATAATTTATTCAGAGTTATCATTAATAAATATTTTTTTAACCTAGGTTAGTTATTTAAAAATATATGCTACTCGTAGTCTCTTTCTATTTCATCTTAATGGCANTATATATATATATATATATATATATATATATATATATTTGTCAATAAGGTGCTTGCATTGCAGGACTATTTAACAATATGATTCATCCGATATAACAGGTTACAAATATGACGTGTGGTCGAAGAGGCGAAAAGTTTTACCCGTAGCATTAGGAATGTGGGTGGACAAACATTCTTTTCATTCTGCGTGAACAAACCATCAACTTGCCCTTCTCTGCGGTAATAACAACGGGCTGGAGATGATTAGCAGTTTGTTTTAAGACTATTTATACAAATATGTTGAATTTTTTTTTACTACTGTTAATCATCACATTCCCATTTTAAGTTATGAGTACTGGTGTTGCAAATTACTTTTTTTGATGTGTGTTGTACTTAAGCTAGCAAAGAACTGGTTTTGTTATCGCAGTCAATAATGAGCACACTTTGTGTTCGGTGATTAGTGATACGAATCAGTTATAATGTAGGGCTTTAGCTCTGTTTACCAGTCAGTTACTCCCAGAAATTATCATTGGGTATTGAGCTTTGCAGTGTACAGTTCGTTCAAATATAACCTACCTGTGCAACATGTAGACAATTGCCTACAAGAGGCAGAACCACTGGAAAATCGTGAATAGGTTTTTAGTCAATTTATCTTCGATAACACCTTAGCTAGTTTATCTTTTTTATGATTGAGTGGTGAAGGTTCCGCCCGGTTAAGCTCTCTGCAGACCAATCACGAATGTTCTGCTCTAGCGAATCAGAACTCTCACTGACCCAATGAAAAAGTATTATTGGCCTCAAACACATCCACAGGGTGCGAGTGAGTGAGTGAAGAGATTTGACCGGCTCTTAACAGCGAGGTCTTGAGAGCCGTTGATGGTGATTGAGGTGAGTATGGAGCGGCGCCGAAATGAAAGGGCGGGGGAAACGGGAGATCCCCGAGAAGGCCCGCTGACCAACAGCATCGTCCGGCACGATCCGCACTTGTGAAAATCCGGTGACCCAGCTGGGGATTGAACCCGGTTCGCCTTGGTGGGAGGCGAGCAGGCTAACCGCTCAGCAAACGTGGCCCCCACGGGGTGGGAATTAAATGTTCTGCTGAAACCGGGGGGAGGGGACATTTTTTTTTTAATTCGCCCGTAAAGTGGCTGATACCAGGTGGCGAAAATATGTACTAGCTTATAGGTTGTAAATAGGGGCGCCACTTTTTCTCCAGAAGATTCCAGGATATGTTGTGTTCCAACACACTTTAGTTCAGAACCACTTTTGTGATTGGATCATTTGAATTGTTACGCGTCTTATTTGTCTGCTCGCGAATTACGGACGGTCAGTATCGGAGAAACCTAATTGTGATTGGCTCACTCATGTAGCAGACTGTCTTCTCACAAAGACATGCGGCCAATAGTCAACTGAAAAACTGTAAGTGTTGCGTATAGGATATTGAAGTCTAGCCTCCGCGTAAATCTTTCCGCGGAGGCTACTTATAAACTATTTGCAGTGTTATGTGTCTCCGATTTGTGCCTAGTACAGCAAAGGCGACATGAAATCTAGTGTGCTACACCGAAAAACTCAGGGATTTCGACAGTCAGTATATCTCGGTTGTCTGTGGCCTCGCGTGTTTTCCAGCTAGTGCTTTTCATCTGAAGTAGCCATCAAACTTCATTGTAATTGGAAGGTGGGATCGAAGAGTCTTATCATTCATTATGCATTACTACTTTCAGGGAGGAAAATCATTTCCCCGGCAGGAAAGTAATTTTCTTGCATGAACCAGGTATAAAATGTTATGATAGGAGACTTCCCTGTCAATGATTCTCACACTGCATAAGCCAACAACGAAAGAATGCATACGTCGTAATGTGACGGAAAACTTTGTACAATTTTGTTAAATTCAAGCGATCTAAAATCACGTCGGTATCACTTTGTTTATCATCTCTAAAGTCGTGAAAAATTCGCGCATTCGTTTCGAAACAAACTGGAATTCAAAAACTTGTACGATCATGTCGTATTACATTTAGGGTTATTTGAAAACTTTCCTGGAACCCTGCTTAAGTTCTATTTTCAGGTTATACCTCCTCCTCATAAAAACAAATCAGAGAAAACTCACCGTATGCATGAGCACTAAATTTTATAATATTTAGCATGAGAACTACTTCTTACTACACTTATTAATTACTATCAAAACCCCTATTTGCTCTTTGCTTTTATTCATACTAATTATAAATAAAATATAACTACAAGTTCAGTATAACCAAAAAATAAGGTATTCTAACACTTTCATTCCCAAATTAATGTGTAATTTCTGATGTTGCAAATTAGACATTGTTTGATGTGTGCTGTACTTAAGTTGGCAAAGATTTGTTTATCGTTACCTTGGTGATTAGAGCTATAAACCAGTTGTGACATAGAGCAGAAGCATGGTTTAGGAATCACTTACGCACAGAGAAGATCATTGAGCCTCGCAGAGTACAGTACGTGTCAAATATAAGCTTCCTGTGCAACGTGTTGACGATTGCCAGCATGTTAACAGTGTTAACGCTAGCAGAAGTATTGTGATACGTTACGTTTTCAGGAAAGAACCAAACACGCAATATATGGGGTAGTTTTTCAAAGGTTTGTTACAAAAAGTGTGAAAATACTGCGACTATGCAGTACTATAACCGCACGATAGCGCGTAAGACTGCGAAGACTAGCGTATAGGCTGTTCATGGTACGTTCACACTTTTCCAATCAAACCTTTGAAAAATCACCCTATGTACGACGTGTTCGGTTGTTTCCTAAATACGTCACGTATTACAAGCGCTTTACACTTCTCTCAGTATTAAAGAATATTATTCATGGTTAAGCTGAACTTATACTTAAACTTTATCTTATAATATTTCACGTGTAATTAATACTAATAAAAACAGGGAGAAAAAAGGCGTGATGGTAATGGATAGTAAGAAATAGTTCTCATCCAAAATGTTATTAAAGCGAATCCGCACAAACACGGCGCGTTATCCCTTCGGTGAGAGGAGTAGGGATAGACTGAAATTAGAACTACTTTAGCAGGGCTTCCGAAAAGTTAGACGTAACCGTGAATGGACTATACAAGTCATCGAACTCAAGAGTAACTCCAATAAAAACTCAATATTTAGGAATGAACCCCGCTTCGAGGTTACGAGCTCGTCCGGTAAATGGATCACGGTGTAGACCGCAAGTACGGCTGATAAAACCGCAAGCCCCGACAAAGTGTGAACTGGCAGCAAGACTCCTGGGGCCGCGGTGGCTGAGCGGTTAGAATGCTCCCCGGTCGGGTCACTCACGGATTTTCTCCCGTTTCCCTGGCCTTTGCATTCCGGCGCAGCTCCACACTCACCTCATTTCCCCCTCGCCGGCTGTGGAGACCTCGCTGTTAGGAGCCGCCAAAATCTCTCATCTCTCAAGCAAGACTCTGCCTCGACCCCGCGACTGATGACGTCACTAAGCTTCGTCGTCGCGTGTCCGACGCATTGTCGGGACGACGTCTGCTCTGCGCTCCTCAGAGCCGGGAAGGGAGTTGTGATTATCTCCCGAGGTAATGACGATCATTTACATCATAATGAGGCCGGAGGTAGGCTCGTTTCGAGGCGTCTGCCTTTTGCCCGTCACGCGGAGTCCTGCGTGCGCTAATTACACACTGCAGCTAAGTAACTATTATGATTTTGTTCCGTCTGCAGTTCAGCTAGTTCCGTGACGTGGCCAACAAGATGAAGCAGCCAGCGCGTTACGAAGGCCATTGCACGCAAAAAAAAAAGTGCTCTTGCATAATTAGTAAATTCGATTTTCCGTGGTTGTGTAACAAGACGGCTCGCTTCCCATTAGTGTGAGCCGGGTTAGGTTCACGGAGAATTTCGCATGTGGAAAACGTGTCGGATGTTTCCGTAGGCCGGCGAGGTTTTCTCGGAGTCTTACCGTTTCCTCCACCCTCGCATTTCTGCGCTACTCCATACTCGCCTCACTTCTCCTTCACCGGCGTTGAAGACTCTACTGTTAAACGCCGCCGTTTTTCATCATTGCCGAAGCTCAGAGCGGGGGTAGTTCAGGCCCCTTGAGGCGCCCTTTACCACCCGAACGGGGTTTCATATAGCCTACAGGGAGATTAGGAAGAAGCAAGCTTGGCCCCCTCCCAACTCCCTGCACCACCCCGATCTGTAGTTGCGGAGGTTGCCGTCCGCGGCTAACATCTACTGTTAAACGTCAACCGAAACCTCTCTACTTAACACAGTTTCCGCATAGTGAAGGGCGTGTTTGTCTGCGCGCGAGGCAAAGATGTAAAGCGATATCGCCTCTACGCGCAGAGCTGTAAACTCGCGTGCAGTGTTCCGGTCGTACCGCTGGAACTATGGGAGTTTAAGCGGTGACAGTATTATTTAATTGGACGCGACACTTTAACAAAGTCCAATACACTCCTTTATCGTGGTTTCGCGTGAATCTAGTTCGTATATTTTGAGAAACAGCAGTCTGAAAAAAGCCATTTTCAGACGTGTTGGGGAGCATGGACATAGTATTTCCAACGTGCGTGGTGTTTTGAAAGTACCATACACGACTTATCCGACCGAGCGAGGTGGTGCAGCGGGAAACCTTTGGACTCGAGTTCGGGAGGACCTGAGTTCGAATCGTAGTCCCACCATCCTGATAACCGGTTTTCCACGGTTTCCCGAGATCGATCCAGGCGAATGCTGGGATGATTCCTTACTACAGGCCATGGTTGATTCCTACCCTGCCCCTGCCTCTCTGAGCAAGATGCTTCGTCTCTAATGACCTCTCTGTCGACGAGACGTTAATATCTACCTACCTACCTTCCTACCTACAAGTAGTCCGGAATTTTTTTTTCGTAGATAAGCATTTTGCACTCACCTTTATTGGTTTATTAAAAAAAACAACGGGATTTAAAACACACCGTAACGCAGTTGAAGCACCAGGTAAGCGGCCGCTTTAAGGTGGCCGCCTGGTTGAAGGAATTTTGCACGCCTGAGGCCTAAAAGCGCGGGAGCGCTAAGGGCGACCGAGACATGCGCACCAACTCTCTCATCGCCTCTACGCGCAAAGCACTGAACTGGCGCGCAGTCTTGCCGCCGATAACGCGCCTCTATGAGACTTTCAACGGAGATCCTATCATTTTATTATGTAATAATAAAAATAAAGGTTTCATGCACGTCCCTATTCCTTTCTTTAATGTTTTGTACCGAAATGTTTGTACCCAACAATGACCGTGGAAAAACCCGTTTGAGCCATTTTCGCCATCACGAAAACATGCTTTATAGAAAAAATGGAGGAATTGAAAAAGTACACATACGGGTAACGTTCCTTCAGTGTTATTCGTAAGCAGGCCTCACTCAGGTACGTTGGACGGTTTTCTTTAATAAAATGTTATCTGCTGGAGCTGTGCACATCGTTCGGCTTATACCACGATCTCGAGCCGCACACGCCAGCAAAATGGCGTCACTGGCGAGCGAAATATTGGAACCCCTTTCTCTAATCAGCGCGTGGCAGCTTACTCAGCCAATAGAGAACATTCTGTAGCATGCTGTAGCCAATCAGACACAAAAGTCCGTCCCCAGAGCCTCGCGCATCCAATCAGAGAATGAGAACGCCTGCGTCAAATGAACCGCCACGCCATCTCATCTTTGTTTAGTTATCTAATATCGCCGCAATGTACTGTGTCTTTTACACTCGAATTGTCTTTAATGGTCTGACGCTACTCCTCAGGCGTTTACAAATTTCACGGGGCTTTCTAGGGAGGGTGGGAGGAGGCCTGCGTTGCAGCGACATGTGTACTGGCCTGCATATTGTTACGAACTAGCTTTTCAGCCAATTCGTACTTGAGAGTATGAGAGTATGCTGGGGGCGTATCTCAAATAATTACTCATTATATTGTAGAGTACAACACTATAAGAGGGGTTATATTACAATTACGCTTTTACAATAACTATTTATGTTACCATTGACCGGGGGAGCTTTACATTGAATTTAATATTATNCGCTTTTACAATAACTATTTATGTTACCATTGACCGGGGGAGCTTTACATTGAATTTAATATTATAAATCATTATATTTCACTCACGCCATTTTAAATAACCCTAACCGGAACGTCATCACCTTGTTAATGTTGCCGGAGGCTGAATCTAGGAGACGGTTAGCGACGGCCGGACACCCATCTTCCTGGTCTGCTT
>NQII01002055.1:297873-310642 GCA_002778355.1 Clitarchus hookeri
CCCCCCCACCCCAATTAAAACTTTTGCATCGACTCACCCCTCGAAATGAATCGACCAGAACAGAACCGGTGAATCAACCCCCGCTGGGATGTCTTGCTTTCTTCGACCCCTCCAACTCTCCCCGGTATTAGGTAATAATTCGGGATGAGCGGACGACGGCGGGGCGTCGTGCACGGGAAAGTTTTATTCCGTCATTAGAGACAGATAAAGCCAACGAATTGGAAATGATGAGAGGACTTCGTCATGAGTCCTGCCCTCCTACTCGTCGATTCTACGCTACCTCCTTTACCCCTCCACCCTTCGCAATTCCACCAATATTTTTTTCTGTTGGGACTAGAAAATGTTTTACTAGTCTCTTTCCTACCGGAGGAGGGTTCTCTTTAATTGTGATGAAGACAGGACCCCAATTTGTCAACAAGTCGGGGAGCAGTCGATGACTCGATCGATGCAACTCGTCTGGGTTTGCGAGGGAAAAAAAAGATAGGACGGCCCTTCTTTCTCTACTTTACGATTCCCTCGTGGGCGGAGAAAAGGAGCAAACGACAAACTCAGTCGCTCACAGGTGTCCCTTGCCATCCTAGATATGCGTTTACTTGAACCGTTCACAAGTTTCATTATGTTGAGTAGTATGTCAGTGTGTTTTCTGTAACATTCGTAAGAACTATATTCACGCGTGCTCCTAAATTGTCTCCGTGCATTCCGGAGCGCGAACAGTGATTTCTGCCAGCGATACTTCTTTCACAGCAAAATTCAGTTAACTAATTGGTAGAGACCTGGAAAATTCGCGGATTCATTTTAGGACAAGCTAGAATTCAAAACACGACCGTTTAAATAACTTTAGCCATTGGTCCACACGGGGTTTGACACCTCCTGGATATCAGTGTCCAATTGCCGCCTTCCATTGGGACAGCAGGCAACCAATGTGTAGTCGATATCGGCATATTTGTACACACGACTGTAGAGTCTAGAATACAGGTCATTGAACTCGCGAATTTTTCAGGCCTCTACTAATATATAGAGACCTGTAAAATTCGCGTTATTACGTAGCGGCAGACTGAACTCCAAGTCACTGTGCATTTGACTGACTTCTGCCATAGGCCGGCGGTATGTCTATGCCTGGCACTCCCAGTGCAAATCTTGAGCCAATAATGAGACTTCTGCGGCGGACTGGCCAATCTTTTTTAACAAAGTCAAACAGGTAGGTGAGTCCACTTTATGATAAGCTGCCAATGAAACCACTGACTGTGCTCACTTATGTGTAAGGCAGTGGAGTTTATCCTGTCACCGAAAGATAACGCGAATTTTAAAGGTATCTACTAATAGGTGCGTTTTTGTTGGCTGCAATTAAGAATTGTCGCGTGAACTGTGCATCACAAATACAGGAGAACTGGTCAGTAACGCACAATTGACGCTCCTTAATGTCGTTACATACTATTTACAGTATACTTCTATGGGACTAGAACCAATCAAACTGAGACACTTATGCAAGTAAGATAGTTACTGAGCGACCCCAACTGGTGGAAACTGAGAACTTCAAACGGTCTCAACTTTCACTACATTATATTCCCTTAAAATTGTGGTTGATTACTCGTAGTTGTGGAAGGACTCAGCGATGTTTTAGACAACTTGCGAATTAAAAGAATGCACTATGAACGAGCTCAGAAAGAACTTTCTTTAAAGCACGTAATTTCGTCACTGAATTGAACAGTAGAATCTTAAGTAATCCAGTGAAGCACTTTTCATCGCTTAGTAGTCAATAAAGTTACCGTTCTCAGTTTTGCATTTTTTTCTTTTCTTAAACTTAAATGAGGGAGAACTCTAAGTATACGTCTATGATTCCAACACGGAGGCGTGTCACTTAACCAACGACAAGCAGTTTGCACAAGATCCACGATCATAGAGTAGGGGAAGTACGCAGAGGTGAAACAGTCACAGCGACAACCACACAAGCCAGCAAGATCGTGACAGAGTCCAGCATCATGTCGGAACTCCACTCGCCAATCAGCGCCCGGTGACCTGCTATCAGCTGGCACCACATCCAATAGGAACACTTTAGCAGCACATGGTAGCCAATCAGACACTATGTCTGTTACCAGAGTGATCAGCAACACGCTCGCATCTCGCAGATCGGTGACCTACACAATATGTCGGGCATTGAGCAGTCTCCCTTGCCATTGGCACGACTTCACACGAACACCGGTTTATAATCAGTCAGCAACTCTGCTTCTAGACCTAAAATTCGCTCTATTCTCCGTAGACGAGAACTCCGTCATAAAAGGCGTTCACGATAAAGTGAGCACTTTTGAAATTAACCTTACTAAAACGTCGTTGCTCCTACCTGCATATATTTTAACGGGCGCACTGAGTGACATGCGCCCAGTACAGTTGGCAACAATGGCGGGAAAGTAGTCCCATATGTAAACGTAGAACTAAAAGTGTTATGCAACCATTTGTGATAACTTAATTTATTTCTTTCGTGTTCCATTTTTTTAAAATGCATATAAGCGTAAATATTGGAAGGTTTGTTTAAACATTTATTTTCTAATAATTTTACAGTTTTACTTCACCGACGCGTTAATAAAGTAAGGAGGCTCATGCCGGTGTTAATTTTGCATAGTGCGTTAGAATACACAACGTGTATACAAGTAGATCTTAAGCAGGGCTTTCAAAAGTGATCAGTATGCCGTGAATAGCCTACAACTCCGATGTACCTTATTTCAAATTTTTTTACACCGTATTTCATTGCAGGTCACTGAAAAAAAAAAAATTCACACTTTTCAAGACGTAAAGTGCTGTATAATTTCCCTCTTCCCCAGTTTTCCTTCTGCGCAAGTTCGAAATGCGAATATCGATCAGCAAGTTGGCGTGGAAGAGTTTTAAACTTGAGTGGTGTGGGGCCGAGCCGTGGCGCGATGTTTATTTATGGCGGCTAATAGCAGATCAGCACGAGGCGAGCCGTAACTCGGCGGGCAATGAATCTCTCCGCGGAAGGAATAAATAAAAACACTCCCCCTCCCCCCTCCCCGGTCCACGCTAACTGAGGTGGTTGAGTAAGGTCGAGAGAGGGAGGGGCGGGGCGCAAATTACACTTTGATTGTTTGAGACGCGCAAAGTTTATTAAAGTGGCCGGGCGGTTTCCTTTTCCTCAGTCCTGGTCTTGCGTGAGAGGTAGGGGTTTTAAAAGATGAAGGAAGGGGNTCTCAATTAAAGGCGGTTGTCTGGATGGTTTATGCCACTAGATCATTACCAACGGCGGATTTGACGGCGAAAACATATGGCTTACAGCAGTTCGGTAGGTGATTTTTTTTTCAACTTCGAAGCATTTTCACAGCAGACGTACAAAGTTCGTGTAGTGGAGAGATTAGGACGGCTCTTAGCATAGAAGTCTTGAGAGCTGATGACGCCAAAATGAGGTGAGTATGGAGCAGCGCCGGAATGCAAGGGCGGGGGGAACGGGAGATCTCCGAGAAAATCCGCCAACCAGCGGCATAGTCCAGCACGATTCCCACATAGGAAAATCCGGGAACAACGACCCCGCTGGGAGTCGAACCAGTTTTGCCTAGGTGGGAGGCGAGTAGTCTAACCACTGCACCACCGTGGACCCCAACCTTTGTAGTACAAGTTAGTTTAATGGGGCTAAACAAAGTAAGTGGCTGTAGATTTAATATCACCCTGATAAAATTTGCTGAATCACATGGTCGATGGTTTATAATGACTTGCAAAATAAGTTTTTCATCTTTGANAGCGCCGGAATGCAAGGGCGGGGGGAACGGGAGATCTCCGAGAAAATCCGCCGACCAGCGGCATAGTCCAGCACGATTCCCACATAGGAAAATCCGGGAACAACGACCCCGCTGGGAGTCGAACCCGTTTTGCCTAGGTGGGAGGCGAGTAGTCTAACCACTGCACCACCGTGGACCCCAACCTTTGTAGTACAAGTTAGTTTAATGGGGCTAAACAAAGTAAGTGGCTGTAGATTTAAGANACAAGTTAGTTTAATGGGGCTAAACAAAGTAAGTGGCTGTAGATTTAATATCACCCTGATAAAATTTGCTGAATCACATGGTCGATGGTTTATAATGACTTGCAAAATAAGTTTTTCATCTTTGAAAAAAAAAGTTGAAATATCAACAGCTCAAATCACCGTGGATGGGCTATGTGTACAAGTAATAACAAGCGGAATTTATCAGGAATTCTGGTGGAATTAAATTGTCTCTTCCTAGAATCCCGGCGAATAGAAGTAGGGTTCCCAAAATAGCTTTCATTCAATTTCAAACATTTGTTAAAGGACACCTTACTGCTACACAAAATGTTCCGTGTTCTATTACCGTGTGAACAACAGGACTTTTTAATCGTGTAATGTTTCCATCATCGTTTTCCGGGCTCAGAACAGAGCGTTGTGTTTTTTTTTTTCCACCTTATTACTAAGGTAGTTAGTAGAAAACCCCTGCAGAGTCGTCATATTTGATGTGCTGTAAGAGCGGTATATAACAGCGATGTCTGGGTTTCAGGCCGGTCTGCGGATAGCCGACAGTAACTGAAGATGACACAAGAAAAGATGGAAGCATGCGCGAGTTGCAGAAATTTTTCCGGAGCAAAAAAAAATTACTTTTTACCACCAGTAAAATGAGGCAGCGTNAAGCATGCGCGAGTTGCAGAAATTTTTCCGGAGCAAAAAAAAATTACTTTTTACCACCAGTAAAATGAGGCAGCGTACTAAAAAAAAAATGATTTCATTACAAATAACGTACGTAGTAAGACGCTAGGTAGGTGTGAAGCTTTTCTTTGCCCGTAGCTGAACAGAAAATAGACATGCATATGTGGTTTTTCTACTGAATATTTTCGTGGGTGTCCTGGGCGATCAGTCAAAATTTCTGCGCGCTAGATTGAGTTGAGTTGAGTTGAGAGATTTGGGCGGTTCTTAACAATGAAGTCTTGAGAGCCGATGATGGTGAAATGAGGCGAGAATGCACCAGCAGCGGAATGCAAGGATGGGGGAAACGGGATGTTCCCGAGAAAACCGGCCGACCAGTGGCATCGTCCGGCACGATTCCCACTTGCAAAAATCCGGGGTGAACCGTCCGGGGATTGAACCCGGTNGCCGACCAGTGGCATCGTCCGGCACGATTCCCACTTGCAAAAATCCGGGGTGAACCGTCCGGGGATTGAACCCGGTTCGTTTTGGTAGGAGGCGAGCAGTCTAACCGCTCAGCCACCGTGGCCCCTGCGCACTAGATATTATCATATAAAGAGGGTTTTCGGAACTGAGTAAAACTATAAAATACTAAGTAAAATATGGCAAATTCTTGGAAAATATTTTGAAGTTAGGGCCGTGTGGCATTAACTGAGTAAAGAATTTTGAAACTTACGAATTAATATTGTCTACTGAAGGGATAAAGAAAGGGATTTGCAAAGAGCGTAAAATTGAGATAAACGTAACATAAAACCAGTCGTATGACTGATTTGTAAATATGTGTTTTATAGCTCAAGACATAGTGACAGGTCGTCCGTACCAGACGTGCAGTGATGGCAGTATTCCATGAAAGAAATGCTGTGTGGTCTGATGTGTTCAATGTTCATGAACCATTATGTTTACGGTCACTGGGTATTGAGGAAATACTTTTTTGTACTCCTGTCGTATGATTATTGCTTGTATATATATATTTTTTTTTTTTTTTGTTTCATGAGATACGCCATGTGTTTTACGCCGTTATGACGGTACACTTAATGTCAAAAACAATGTGATAAATATTTAGTGCGCAGGTCGGAAAACCTGCAATAAATCGTAGTCAGCAGAAACTGAATACCCTTTATTATGCACATATTTTCCTAGTAAAGCGAACTTACATATTAATTTGTACACTTTCGAAATTTTACACATGGTGGAAGGATAAAAGTGAGGAATATAGTAAACCTTAAGTCTCCCGCCTACCTAGCGCTGTACCCCGCGTGTAAAACCGAGAAGCGCGGGAGCGATAAGGACGAAACTGCCACGCGTATCAAGTGCGCCATCGCCTCCAAGCGCTAGAGACTCGACTGGCGCGTAGTGTCCTCGTCACACTGCACGTACCTATATGAGATTTTCAGCAGTGACCCTATTATTTCACTGGTGGAAAGCCTGCAGCAAAGTTCAATGCAGGGCTCTTGAGTATTTTGTATGTATATGAAGCGTATATTTCGAAATACTCCACTTTGAAAAAGCCGTTTTTAGCTATTTTNTCTTGAGTATTTTGTATGTATATGAAGCGTATATTTCGAAATACTCCACTTTGAAAAAGCCGTTTTTAGCTATTTTGGAGTATGTACTCTGAAATGGTGTTTCTAACGTGCGTGACATCTTGAAAGCACCTTAACAGCCCTCGTCCGAGGTGTGTCTTCTTTTCCTAGAGCAGCATATTGGACACAAAATGAATTTTTTAAAATAGAAAAACGAATTTTTCAAACACGTTGCATTTCATTTCACCAGGCAGGTCACCAAAAATTTCATAATATTATATTTGTACAAATTTCTATTAAACATGTAGACATTACTTACAAGTACTAATTCCTCGCATAAAAAAAATTAAATGTCATATTTTTCACACAATGGCACGTCAAAATAACAATTTTAATGTTCTTGGAACGTACAAATAGTAAACATTAAGGCCTTGTCGAAATTATATAATACACAGTGAAAAAAAGTTGCCGCGAATTACTTCAAGGAATCTCTAAAAATAACACTTGAAATATTTTCGCAATGTATCAAAATTTTTAGCAGTCAATGATTTTTCGTAAGGTGAGTTTTGCTAAGCATTCCTTAAAATTAATTAACTCATTACCTTTCAGTTACCCTTGTCNTCTTGAGTATTTTGTATGTATATGAAGCGTATATTTCGAAATACTCCACTTTGAAAAAGCCGTTTTTAGCTATTTACTCTGAAATGGTGTTTCTAACGTGCGTGACATCTTGAAAGCACCTTAACAGCCCTCGTCCGAGGCGTGTCTTCTTTTCCTAGAGCAGCATATTGGACACAAAATGAATTTTTTTAAATAGAAAAACGAATTTTTCAAACACGTTGCATTTCATTTCACCAGGCAGGTCACCAAAAATTTCATAATATTATATTTGTACAAATTTCTATTAAACATGTAGACATTACTTACAAGTACTAATTCCTCGCATAAAAAAAATAAAATGTCATATTTTTCACACAATGGCACGTCAAAATAACAATTTTAATGTTCTTGGAACGTACAAATAGTAAACATTAAGGCCTTGTCGAAATTATATAATACACAGTGAAAAAAAGTTGCCGCGAATTACTTCAAGGAATCTTTAAAAATAACACTTGAAATATTTTCGCAATGTATCAAAATTTTTAGCAGTCTATGATTTTTCGTAAGGTGAGTTTTGCTAAGCATTCCTTAAAATTAATTAACTCATTACCTTTCAGTTACCCTTGTCAGATTTTCTGGAAATTATTTCGTTAATTTTATTTGTAAGTCACGGGGCCGCAGTGGCTGAGCGGTTAGACTGTTCGCCTCCAACCAAGGCGAACCGGGTTCAATCCCCGACCGGGTCACTCCCGGATTTTTGCATGTGGGAATCGTGCCGAACGATGCCGCTGGTCGGCGGAATTTCTGAGGGATCTCCCGTTTCCCGCGCCCTGAAATTCCGGCGCTGCTCCATACTCATCTCAATCAACCTCGTCGGCTCTCAAGACCTCGATGTTAAGGGCCGCCCAAATCTCTTCGCTATTTTTACCACACGAAAACATTAAAATTGTGATTTTGACATGTCACGATGCTATCTAAAAAATTTTAATAACGGGAAAGATGACTTATAATTAATGTCTACAAATTGAACAGTGTTTCGTACACTTATAAAGTAATTTATTTTTTGGTGTCCAGCCCTCTTATGCAGGACCTCCAAAAAATCACCGCGAACAAACTAGCCAATAGCTATTGACTATTCACGATTAAGTACACACTTTTGAAAGCCCTCTCATTTGGAATAATAGTCAATAAATATATTTTATTCTTACCTTAGACGTTAATTTCCGAATGCAGTGGAATATACGCATTGTGTTTATTACTCACGTGGCAATATTAATTAAAAACTGTGAATCTAGTATAAGAAATGGCCGCAAGTAAAAAGTAACTAGGGCCTCATAAGTGCTCACTTTACCGTGAACAGCCTATCGTCCCTTGTAACGAACAGTGCTTGATGCGCACCGGGAAATACTGCAACGTGTCGCTAACATTGCAGTATTGCGGGAAGAAATGCTCCGCTGAGGGTCATAAATCCTTTTCCACCTCACTGTTTTTATTTCCAGAGGAATCAAGGAAACTACGCCATAAGTTATATGCATTTCCCCGCAAATGAAAACTTATTTATATTCCTCGCGTGCACAACGTTAAAAACTCTCGACATTTGGAAACCAAGGGTACTAGTATGTTACTGGGTAGCGTTAGTAGAATGGTTATGCCGATTCGGGGACAAGGGAAGCTGGGATAGGAGTCAGGCGCCGGCAGGCAGCCATATTGTGACGTCATCCAACTGCCATGTTGGGTATGCGTGACCTTGAACTTTGACCTTAACCCCCGTGCCCATGATTAAATGACCATGAACCCAAAAAAAATCCAGAAAAATTATAAAAACCCCAAAAATTAATAAAATATAAAAAAATTTTAAAGTTCAAATTTATTTTTTAAAATATTTAAAGATGTACATGTAGGAGGTCCGGGGTTCGATGACAGGTTAATTGACTAAGCTCCCGACATCATTGGCCCTCACCAGGTCGGCCAGTAACCATTTCGTTAGCCTTGTTAGATGTTGATGACTTTGACCTTAACCTTGACCTTGGATAACCTTGAAAAGAAAAAAATTCTAAAAAATGCCAAACAATTTTTTAAACAATTCTAACAACTTTCCAAAAAAACCCTTGACACTTGACTCAATACCCTTGATCCAAGACTCAATACCCTTAACCCAAGACAAGAACCTTGACCCAAGACAAAAATATTGACCCAAGACAAAAACGTTGACCCAAAACTCAATATTCATGATTTGAGACTCAAGAACCAAGACTCAAAACATTTGATTCAAGATGAGTGACCTGTGTCGTGCAGTAGAGTGGTTCGCGTGAAATATACACATGCAAGACTTATGTGTGAAATCGATTAACTTCACAATAAACAACTGTTGGCTCTAAATACCGATGACCATACAATTCCTGCTGCAAAGAAATGACACTACCAACCTCTCTCTGATTAGCTAAACTTTCAACTTTGTAGGAAACCATCCATCGAAAAATTGCACACGACCAACTACGAAAACTTGCATGAAAACGGCTAGCAGACAGCCAAACCTCCCATAGAACCACTCGTACAAGCGGGTATGCAGGCTAGCATGCTTTCATCGCAGTACACAGGCTTAATGGGGTAGTAACCATTCTATATTAGATTCATCTTACAAATCTTCGTAATGAGAATTTGTGACCAGACACAAGACATAACAAATCAAAAGTAGACGTGATATAGAGGACTACTAAACGATTTTTTTTTTTAAATTCGTACGGTTTCAATTTCACCTGTATTTTCCCATGTGGGATTGGCATCATTAAATCATTAGGNGGCTAGCATGCTTTCATCGCAGTACACAGGCTTAATGGGGTAGTAACCATTCTATATTAGATTCATCTTACAAATATTCGTAATGAGAATTTGTGACCAGACACATGACATAACAAATCAAAAGTAGACGTGATATAGGGGACTACTAAACGATTTTTTTTTTAAATTCGTACGGTTTCAATTTCACCTGTATTTTCCCATGTGGGATTGGCATCATTAAATCATTAGGNTTTTTTTTTTAAATTCGTACGGTTTCAATTTCACCTGTATTTTCCCATGTGGGATTGGCATCATTAAATCATTAGGTTATATTTTACTACAATTACAGATGTGAAACTAATCGTGTAAGAAAAATAAGCTGAATTTCGATATAACAGGTGAGATGTTCTCTATGCCTTGACTAAATTGGTTTTGAAACATCGACTCCGAAAATTAAATTATGGAGGAAAATACGTAGATGCAAGATGCAAGGATACTTCCCCCTTAAGCCATGGCCGACTGCTTCCCGGTCCGTGCTTCTCTAAGCAACTTGCACCGCCTGTGATGACCTCGGCGTCGAAGACGAGAAGTCAACTCCTACTTACCTACGTGTTCTATAATTGTCATTGGGAAATGCTGTGGGCGGGAACTGGAAGAGGGAGACAGGAAACCGCCAATCACGCAGTGCAGGTCACCCGCAACCGCCGAGCTGTCGTTGCGCAGTCGGCTAATGACAGGAATGTCATGTCGCATTTGTTGACGGAGCGATAAACCCCCCCCCCTCCTTCCCCTCCCATCAATTCATTGACGCGATACTTTACACCCCATCCACCGCATTTAAATGAGAGTGACGCATTAAACCTGCGTGGCTTTCATCCCGTGTGATCGCGCTCTTGTTCCAGTTTCCCCCTCCCCCTCCCTCTTTTTTTTCCAACCCTCGTGGTCCCGCTTGACCCGTATACGCGCGAGGGCACGCACTAACGTCCAAGTACAGTCCGTTCAGGTTATCTTCACACCTGTGTCAAACCTTCGGAAAATTACCACTGTCTTAACACGTTTCCATGTTTCTTTATTTAAATTATTTATATTCGCCGAGTACAGGAGGAGCAAGGGAGGAAGTCACCCCTTAATTTTTAATACACAGTGTTTGGTTACTACTAGAGTTTACAATAAGTTTTTATAACTTGCTGTACAAGTCCTTGCCTCATTATTTTAAAAACATATATTATTTATAAGTCTTTACGTTACAAAAAACAGTAATATTTCAATAGAAATTATTCTATTTAAATACTGTATTTAAAACCCTTGGCTCACATGAAATGAGTGTTACGTTAAAAACCGCGTGCACGAACATACAACAGAAAGTATGAGAGAGAGAGAGAGAGAGAGAGAGAGGAAGAAAGAGAGGGGAAGGGTAGAGAGAGAGAGAGAGCGAGTGAAGGGGAAATAAGGTTTAAATGAACATGAGCACTTTCACAGGAAAAAACCTCTTTCTGNAGAGAGAGAGAGCGAGTGAAGGGGAAATAAGGTTTAAATGAACATGAGCACTTTCACAGGAAAAAACCTCTTTCTGGCAACAATAATGGCCTATGAAATAATATGCCACAAACGCTGTTGCACGCCAATTATACTTATGACCGGTGCTATAGACAGCAAGGAATCAGTTCGCAGTCTTCCTTGGGGCCACGTTGTTCACTGGTTGCAAGACACGTGCTGAACACAAGTATAGCACATACCAAGAAAACTACGTGATTGCAGCACGTGAACTCGGAAAGTAATTTGTCACGGAACGGTTAGAAGTATTTTATTTTTCATTGTAAAGAACATATATTTTGTGTACAAATGGTTTGTTTTTTAATTCACATTTATTACGATATAAAGAAGTCATAACAGTGCTGCGTTCGTAAAGGCAGTAAGAAGCAGTTTACATGTAAAATATTAAACAGAAATTTAATACGCTACTCTTATAGCTAATTTTTTTATTGCAATATTCACATTTTCATGCACCAGTGGTGGAAATATTTGTTATTCTTTGTTATTAAAATAATTGATTTTTTTATTGTCTGAATAACGCAAAATACGGTCCGTAGGCTCTGTTTTTTTTTTGCCAGGGAATAAGCGTAACAAGGTTGTTGTTAATATATTGCGTAAGCAGTGGAGTTACAACTAAGAATATATTGTATACCATCTCTAATAAATTGCTATAAGGCATTCCTGATACTTGTATACATATTTGTTTCTGGGTTATAGAATCTTCACTATTTTCTACGCTGCATGTGATTTAGGTTTTGATCGCATAAAAATGATATTTAAAAGAGGAGCAAAAATTATCTTAAGAGAGTCGCCTAATACATTACTCTTCCTTTTCTCTATGGTGGCGCCAAAGGCGTGCACCCTTTAATGTTGTAAACTTTATCCATTACGAGGTGGCAGCTGAGGTAAACGTTACCGGTGACCAACTCAAAGAAAATAGTTCCGATAGTATTTTGCAATTTTAGTAAAGGTCAACCGCAGTAATTAAAATTTTCCTTTGCTTTCTTAAAAGCTGTATAATATTACAATATTACTTGATCATGCAAATGTAAAATCCTTGTAGTCTGGAAATATTTGAATTCATTGATTTGGTTTCGGAGTATAGTACAATCTACCCCCTTAATAAGAGCTTATATTATATTTATCAGATATATCATAGTAAACATTAAGAATTTAATATTATATAAATAATTATTGATAAAAGATATTTAAGTATAAGTAAATATTCTCGTATAATAGGTATTAGTTATGTATACTTCCCTTACTCTTTGGTTTTTTTTTCATTTAAATGAAAAAAGTAAGGGATTAGCTGTATATAATAATTGATATTCAAGCCACGAGTTACCCGTGTCGTGCAATATTGCGGATGCGGTGGTGACTTGCTGCACAACCGATACCGCCAAAGCGCGCGGAACAGGCGGATTAATACGAGCCGCCAGCTCGGAATCGACAAGAGTATAAACACCGTTTTCCGCCACCGTGCGGGGAAGGACACGTAACCGGCGACCGAAAGTAGAACTTGAGCAGGACTGCAGAAGAGCGTGAACTTACCGTGAGTGAACTATACAGACAGTTTGCCGCACCCTCGCGCGAGAATGAAACGGCACGCAAATGGCATGGCGTAATTCTCCCCCCCCCCCAA
>NQII01002055.1:310665-370240 GCA_002778355.1 Clitarchus hookeri
ACCAGTAGCGAGCTCTCATTTCGGCGAGCCTCTACGTGCACGTAATGGCGGTTGGAGTCTACCCACCTCACTACTCCAGAGCTTGCACCGGACGCGCAATCAAAAACTCCCCGCCCGCACGACCGCCTTTTACCCTCGCCGAGAAATACGGAATAAAAAGTTTTTACAGGACATTTCAGGTGCCGCGGGTCGTACTTTTCGTGCGGGTAACAACCCCTCCCGTTATTGTCCGCGAGCCGAAGCCATTGTCGTTTGGTTCTCATGTTTTGTTCCTCGGCTAAATGTATAGTGAACCCGGCGAGCATAAAAATGCCTTCAAGTATGGCTGGGAGTGCTCTCCTACAGCGGGTAGAAACAGGTCGCTGTTTCTCCGACGTCGGTGTAAGAAAACGTGCATCGTCGTTCCACGAGGTAATGTCATGAAAGCACCTTCCAACGACGGCCAAAAAAACTAAAGTAAAATTATACTTTTGCCTTTAAAGAATAAAGCTGTTTAATGCTTTCATTCGGTGGGTAGAAAGCAACGTTAAATGTTAGACAATATTTTATTTGAGCATACTTGAGGGGTGTAGTATAATAAGAAACCGTATCTTATTAACATAAAAAATAACTAACTGTTTTGTATGGAAAAATACTTACTAAATGTTTAACTGCTCGTATAAAGTTGTACATAAAGTAAGTGTCGGGTAGCCATATGCACATCAAATATAATAAAATTCGCCTGTACACATTGCAGTTTGAAATAACAAATGACTCTTACTGGTAAGAATGTAAAACTATTATGTATTATCATAGACACTTTAAACTCACGACGAACTCTAGTGGTTAGTCACAATCCCCATTGCCGAGTTCTCCGGTCGGGCAGCAGGCCATAAGACGAGATGAGATTAAGTTTCTCTCTATACCATGACGGTAAAACAAAACCGTATCTAACAGATGAGGAACTATGGACGTTCATATAAAGAAACTTAGGTATGTACTGCCTTGAAAGGCTAGCGAAACCACTTAAAGCTACCCCTATGGGGGTAATCATGTGCAACTCTAAAAGGATAACAGTTGTCGAGGAATCCAAGTTAGTAAGGGTACGTGGCAGGACCAACTGCACCCTTACAAACTTTGTCTGTTTTCTCGTCAACCGTTCACCTAAGAGTTACACCAAGGATACTTTTTTGTTTACATTAATGTACACCATTTAGGCGTCATTAAAAACGATAAACACCAAAGGGTTGCACACATTTGTTGGACAATAACATGGCACTCCCAATTTTCTCAATGAATAGGGATGATATTACCCAACAACAACCTTTCGCAGATTTCAAATTTCGATTGAAGACAACAGAGTTCACGGCATTGTTCTTTTATCTCAAGTAGGTTTTATTATTTTGAGGTGATGGTGGTGGTGGTGAGAGATTTGGGCGGCTCTAGCAACAAGGTCTTGATAGCCGATGAGGGTGAAATGAGGAGAGAAGGGAGTAGCGCCGGAATGCAAGAGCGAGGGAAACGGGGGATCCCCGAGAAAACCCGCCGACCAGCGACATCGTCCGGCACGATTCCCCCTTGCGAAAATCCTAGAGTGACCCGGCCGGGGATTAAACCCGGTTTCGCTTTGGTGGGAGGTGAGCAGTCTAACCGCTCAATCACCGTGGCCCCTACTATTTTGAATTAAAACAATTTGAGATATCGATTTTCAAGGGCACCTACCTCCCCTACGAACTACTGTAGAACATAGGTCGTATTATGTTTTCTATCTGATTTCGCATAGGGAATCATCTCACAGTGTTTGTACCTGTAGTTAAGGTTCAGCCTGTATAAGTTTACATATTATTACTAACTTACTGACTGTAATGCTCCCAATATAGTTGGTGGTGGTGTAGATAAATTAAACGCAAAGTTCAACTTTGTGTTAAAAGTGTAATGTTTTAATTAGTTACTGCGGGAATTTTTTTATTTCAGTTTCTATTATTTTTATACAGAAAAGCGTAATAAATACCACAATTATAACATATCTGCGTTTCTTCAGATTTCACTGTTACGCGTTAGCGACGCACCATATATTCGTCGTGACCAGAACAATTTATAATCTCACCTGTGATCGAAGGATATAAAGGCGGAACCAAAGTAAATCCCCAAGCAGGATTTAGTAAACTGCTCTTGTAATTGCAAACAACCCATGGCTAGCTTTATGGAGGTGCAACTTCAACTTCTTATTTGCGTTGTAATTTTGTCGAGCTGTACTCCTGCCTCTGTAAACAAGACACCGTGTATCATCTGCCCTGGAAACCAGTTCAAGTCACGTGTGTTGTAAAGTTAACTGCACATCACGCCAAAACATTTTAATGCCAAAAAAAAAAACACGTCGAACGAATGCGCCATGTTTATGCTACCATTTGTGTACCTAAAGCCGATTAAATACTTCTATTGCCGCAATGGAAAGTACTGCAAATGACTGGAATGAAATAAAAGGTTGAATCGGATTATCAACAAAACAACTTAGAAATTTTCAATAAGGAAACGTTAAAAATTAGTTTTAGTACTAAAATATATATTTTCGAATGTAAACGGTAAAAAATTACATAAAACACCTAAGCAGTTTGCGCATAACTTGAGAGCCTCTATCAGGCCAGTATTTTTTTTTTGGGCTGAAACACAGTTACATGCACACACACTTCATTGTGGACGGTTACATACATTTTAGAAATTCATATTATTAACATGTACAAAATGAAATACAAATTATGTTTTGTGGCGTTATTAGTGAATTTCAGGTTGGAAATTTGAGATTGTGGTAAGCACGTAGAAGATAATAATTTGCTATAACGTCCATTTTGATATTTTCAAGACTCTATTTAAGTAGTGTTTCGTGTCGCTGTTCTGTGCCGCTGACCTTGGCCGGCCCCGCGCGAGTGGGCGAAAGAGAAGGACAGAGTAGTGATACGATAGCGGTGTTACGAGTCACCAAGGGATGTTTTAATGACGGTCGAGCGATAATCTCACAAGCGTTTTGAGTTATGGAGGCATTCTGCCACGATAACCCTTTGGTGGCTCGCCACTCCTGACCTTCGGCGGATAGACTTTCTGCGTTTATCTGAAAAATGCTCTAGAATACTGACCTCGTTCTCTCAGCGTGACTCGGGGTGCGTTGAAACTTCCAGATGGTCAGGGCGACCGATGTAATTGCAGTTGTTGAATGGATGAGTGTCTGAGTTCCGAGCGATAGAAGACGAGCGGCGAGAGAGGTGACGAGTGTAAGAGGAATCTGCGACTGCGAGTATCAAGCAGTGAAGAGTGCGACTGTCAGGCTGGACTATTTGACTAGATGTGTGAGCGAAAGACGTTACAACTGATGCCAACAGACAGACTAAACATGTGTTAATGATGAGTATGAGTTAATTGACTGTAACCAAACAGAGACATTAAGAAGGACGTTAATTAGATTTGAAATATTAATTAAATATTGCGCTCACTGTTAATTAAAAGGAGTAATAGCGGAGACAAATTAAATTATGTAAATAATACCTGTGTGAATAAATTAGAAATCAAATTCAGTTATTTTATTTTTATTAAGACGACCTCAATCCCCCACGAACTCAGACATGCCCCTCAGGCGTCCATGTAACAGTATTAAAAAGGTTATCTCCTATACTTGATATCAGTGTGCGATATTATCTACCTCGTTATTTTAATGTTCACATAACACTCTTATGATAATTTATACATANTATACTTGATATCAGTGTGCGATATTATCTACCTCGTTATTTTAATGTTCACATAATACTCTTATGATAATTTATACACACGTCACGTAACAAAGTTCCATGGTAATTTTACTGCATCCTCGTGTGATAACTTAGAAATGCCTTATAATATTCATCATAAGGAAGAAGACTGATCTATGCTATTACCGGTGTTATATCACTTTATTGGCTTATCCTTGTAGCCTTGCAGCCGAGGAATTGTTAAAGGAAATGTATTGTTAATATGTAAATTTGCACTATAGTGTGAAAAGAAAAAAAAACAAGGAACACGTAACTTAAGTTGCCACAGCCTATATTCAAACATTACACTCCCAATACGTCAAGTCATTAAAACTATTTTTTTAATGCATTCGCTACCAACTTGACTATAGGCTATTCACGGTAAAGTGAGCACTTTCGAAAGCCCTCTCATTTGGAATAATAGTAACATATATTTTATTTTAGTCGTAGGCATTAAATTCAGAGTAGGATATTAGCACTGTGTTTATTTATTACTTACATGGCAATATTTATGTATTTAAAAAGGTGATTACAAAGACAAAAATGGCTGAAAGGAAAAAGTAAGTAGGGCCTCAAAAGTGCCTACTTTACCGTGTATAGCCTATAGGAGTCTGTATGCCAGTGTGTACCGTAGCATTTATGTATATATAGCAAGTGATNATTAGATTTGAAATATTAATTAAATATTGCGCTCACTGTTAATTAAAAGGAGTAATAGCGGAGACAAATTAAATTCTGTAAATAATACCTGTGTGAATAAATTAGAAATCAAATTCAGTTATTTTATTTTTATTAAGAAGACCTCAATCCCCCACGAACTCAGACATGCCCCTCAGGCGTCCATGTAACAGTATTAAAAATGTTATCTCCTATACTTGATATCAGTGTGCGATATTATCTACCTCGTTATTTTAATGTTCACATAATACTCTTATGATAATTTATACACACGTCACGTAACAAAGTTCCATGGTAATTTTACTGCATCCTCGTGTGATAACTTAGAAATGCCTTATAATATTCATCATATGGAAGAAGACTGATCTATGCTATTACCGGTGTTATATCACTTTATTGGCTTATCCTTGTAGCCTTGCAGCCGTGGAATTGTTAAAGGAAATGTATTGTTAATATGTAAATTTGCACTATAGTGTGAAAAGAAAAAAAAACAAGGAACACGTAACTTAAGTTGCCACAGCCTATATTCAAACATTACACTCCCAATACGTCAAGTCATTAAAACTATTTTTTTAATGCATTCGCTACCAACTTGACTATAGGCTATTCACGGTAAAGTGAGCACTTTCGAAAGCCCTCTCATTTGGAATAATAGTAACATATATTTCATTTTAGTCGTAGGCATTAAATTCAGAGTAGGATATTAGCACTGTGTTTATTTATTACTTACATGGCAATATTTATGTATTTAAAAAGGTGATTACAAAGACAAAAATGGCTGAAAGGAAAAAGTAAGTAGGGCCTCAAAAGTGCTTACTTTACCGTGTATAGCCTATAGGAGTCTGTATGCCAGTGTGTACCGTAGCATTTATGTATATATAGCAAGTGATNTACTTTACCGTGTATAGCCTATAGGAGTCTGTATGCCAGTGTGTACCGTAGCATTTATGTATATATAGCAAGTGATTTTTTTTTCAAAGGTTAATATCTTAACAGCTTACTTTATCGTGAACACAGCCTTTACCTTGGTTTGTTGTGGCAAGAACGGTGTCTTGTACGATCCGTGGAGTGGCGGTCTGAAACGCTAACTACGCCCCATCCCCCGCTTATTATTATTTTCCATGACCGACGGTAACTGCGCAGTGCTGGTGAGCCAACACGCAGTAAGTACGTATTAGTTGCAGCGGTGCGTGCGTGCGGTGGTTTATCGCAAGGTCATTATCGCACGCTGGACGNCGCAGTAAGTACGTATTAGTTGCAGCGGTGCGTGCGTGCGGTGGTTTATCGCAAGGTCATTATCGCACGCTGGACGTTTCGTGATAACGTGTCCGCACAAAAAAATGGTGGGCGCTGTTTACGAACACGAGAACAGGCTACACAGGAGAATCCAGTAATAGGCTGTTTGAGGTAAACCGAGTACTTTAGAAAGCCTTTCTTAAGATTTTCTTGTATGCACGTTACGTATTCTTCCACCACATGTGAAATTAAGATTGTCGTGGCTCTCATCACTTTATTTATGCGTTAGTCAAGGAAAACTGCGGAATTAGTTGAAAAGTAAACATTGCACACATTTTCTAATTCTCACACTTACACATTAGAAAATCGTAAAACAAAATAAATTTTTTTCTGTATTCACAAATGTTTATCTAACACTTTTAATTAAACTTTAAGACATGGAGCCACCTTCCCTTCGTAGTTACCAACTTTACTGGTCGCATGCCTGTCAATGTGTCCGTTAAAATATATGCAGGTAGAGGCAGTAAAAATTTTCAAATGTTGATTTAAAAAATGCTTAAATAGGCCCGAAAAGCCTATAACGAGAATATGATNTCAGGGATCGCCCTCAGGGATACTTTTATGCCATTAACATAATGCATTTTAAGGATTGTCAGTGGCATAACACGCCAAGGCGTCCCGAACAATTTATGTTTCGCACTTCCCGGAAATACTCTGTCAGTGAACACAGGGTCGTTGGTCAAGTGGCTCGGATTCCGGTACAATCCTGGAACCCCCGTCGTCTTATATTTTATAAGCGCGACCGTTTGACTTTAACAGACTTACATTTACAGTACACTGTCGTTCAAGCCAACTGGACAAGCGGGTAGTACGTAGTTATCCGAGAAACGCCAACACAAGTGTGTGCGCAGGGGAGTAAAATGGGGGTGTAGTTGTTTCCCCTAATGTAAAGGAGCATCTTATCAAACAGTAAAAGGTACCGTAGGTAGGTAGGGCTTAGCGACTTGTCAACAGCGAGATTGTTACGAGACGAAGCATCTTGCTCAGAGGAGCAGGAACCGGGAAGGAATCGTCCATAGTCTGCAGTAAGGAACCATTCCAGCATTCGCCTGGAGTGAATTCGGAAAAATATTGAAAACCGAAATCAGGACGTCCGTGTGGGGATTCGTAGCCAGGACCTTCCGAACGCGAATCCGGAGTGTTTACCTCTGCGTCACCTTGCTACGTCAAAGAGAATAAACATTTTTTTAAAGGCAATATTTTGAACGTCGAAATGTAACGTTTTTCTTACGAGGGATAGCAGTGGAGAAACCTCCAAACTCAGTTTTATTGAGTGAATCTTGAGTGTATTTCAGTTTTTTTTTAACGTTATATTAAGGGCACGTGGAAGTTATTGTTGATGGCGTCACCTCAGAAGTAGGCGCTCTCATGCGAACTCGAATTTTAGAACCCTCGGAAGCTAATGAACGTCAACGCAATCCCACCACTGACAAACTTGCATGCTACACGAGCGCATAGACGTCAAACATGGTTTCACATACTCGACTCTATTCGTGTCCGACATCCTATTCCATTATTATTATTATTATAGTAGAAGTAGTAGTACAAGAAGTAATAGTAGTAGTAGTAGACTTTGCAAGTCTCCAATTAACAAATTAAACCAACTTAGGGGAATGCAAATCCATGACCTACACCCGGTATTCAAACTTGTAACCTTATCACTGCAGCGGTTGAGCCCTACAGAAGTGATCCACCTTTCCTGTTTGTACAATGACTCACCTTTGACGTCTACGGTATTCATGTTTTTATAATAACATCACGTTACCTTTCACTCACTGAAATAAAGTGAAGAAAATTGCTCCAAAACGACTTCTGACGCCGAACGAAAGAAATCTTTGACTGTAATCACCGACAGGCAGTTAGTTAGTGACGAGTTACTTAAAAATGAGGAATTTCAGCACTGGAGCATTAGTTCCTACTGCATTACACCCGTTTGACAGTAGACAACATCTTAGAAGTGCATTTTTCTAGTGAATTTTTCTGTTAGTAACGTTACATTCACTGAAATCACTTTAAAGAAATTATGGTCGCCCCGAAATATTTTATTAGAATATACCCTGGCGCAAACAGGATTATTTAAAAACCGTTTGGTATTGATCACAAAACGAGAGTTCGTATTTGGATCACTAACTAGCAGTTGTTTTGTATACATAATAATTTTGGCAGATACTATTAAACATCTATTTTGGCGTTACCGCAAAGATAATTACATTCACGTCATCTCACAAAATACAGGTAAAATATTTTAAAGATAATCCTTTTCATTCAACCTTAAGAATTCTGCAGCATTTTAAATTGGGTTTCCAAAGGGTTTTTTTTTACAACTACTTTATCTCTCTCTATCTATCTCTCCCTCACTCTCTCGTAGGATTATGTAAGAAAAAATAATTCATCATACTTGTACACACAGTCTTTCAGCCGAGCTCTTGAATACGGAGGAAGGTAAAGAAGAATATTTCCTCTTTTTTTCTTGTGGTTCTTCGTTACTGCGCTGCGTAAACAGACAATGGGCGCGATGAGCGCTAATGGTAATAAATCACCGCGTCGTGTTCGCTGTCTGATTACTTTATCCCTTTGTAGGAACAAGAGGGACGTCAATTTCCGAGTAAAATTTACTCTGCCTTGGTCGCACCAAGGGATAACATATTTCAACTGTAAAATGGTAACTTCCGAAGGGAAAAGTATATATTATTGTTTCTTGCAATGTTTAAAAAAATTAATTTTATATTTCAACTGGACAAAATTAAATGCCACAGTTTTGAAATAACTAGTATTTGAAAATGCAGTTCAATGGTTTAAACGTAGGCCTGGAGCTTTTATTTATTAAATTGCTATTTTCATATGCCATATACAGTTGTTTCAATGTATTGTTTGGCGCGTGACCTGCCACCTCGCGCACGGAGTTTCCTTTACGCGCTGTGGGAAGGCTGACCCCCCTCGCCCCTCGCCAATTACCAGTCCCGCAGGCTGTCTGCCCGGTCGCGCCGCCCGGCTCCTGGCTGGCATCGCAGCCCCTCCTCCCTGCTGGAGAAGCCGACGAGTGTAGAAGATGCGCAAGAATATTCTTGGAATTAGGACCTTCGGCGCAACGCAACATTTAGAGAAATTTTGGGCGATGGGCCTACGACCCTGTAAATTTAAGCCACCCCTGGACTGTCGAGAGTCTTTCTGTGGACGCCGATTGGCTGAGTGCGGTATCCAGGCGAACACGAGTGTGGCGAGGGACATCGGTGAAGAGGACGGACGACGACGACGGGAGATTATGATGTGATGGTGGAGGAGTTGTTTGTGGTGTGAATGGACGACAGGACGTGATATCCGACGAGTGAAGGCTACTGTGCGTGAGGGCGCTCGGAGAACTCTAAAGCATTGCCAACTGATGGGACCTCGACTAAACTGAGGTGGGACTGAATAACATGTGATACGAACTTTATTGTAAATATTGGAACTGTCAAATATGGACGTATAATTTGTAAAATAACTGTATAGGTTTTAATACACTGTCTATTGGGACTGATATTTAATTACGTTATTTTCTTTCAGGTAATTGTAAATTGTATTGATTGAAGTTATTAATTGTAAACAGCAAGTGATATCCATTTATTGTGAGATGTTGAGTCGAGAAAATTTCGTTTTTAGATATGGTAAATAAAATTAGGAAAATTATGATTAACTTTTTATTTAATTAAGACCTCCATCTCTTAACAAAAGTTTGTTGCCCCACTGACTTTGAGAGAAAATTGTAACAATACGTTACCAAAATTTATTTTTTTTTTCGTCCCTGCAAAATTTTTGTGTACATAGCGACAACAAAATATAGATAGTTGTTCACCTGAAATAAAGATATAAAAACTGCAAATAAATTCGGTTTCCCTAACTAAATGATTTAGTTTAATTTTATATTAATTTGGTATTTTATGTTTAATTAACTTTGTTAATTATACAAAGTTATTAATATTAGCAAATATATAAATAATTTTTTCAAATTTACAAAACGTTCGTTGGTTCAAAGGAACTTTGAATTCTGTGTTAACGATGTTTCCTGTTTCCGAAAGGTAGATAAACAGTTTAAGGTGCAGTATTTCAACTTTCTCTAGTAGCTTAGGGGAAAAGGAAAATAAAGGTCCTAGTGAGCAATGTTTTCGTCACTCACCTATCCTCATTCTTACATAAAGGTCACTCAAATATTCACAATTTTCGCTTGAAAGAAGGGATCTTTAACCATTTTAATCAAACACACCAGATCTGATAAACAAGATGCCGTTTTATCTCCCTCAGTGAAATTAAGAAGACGTGGCGAAGTTACTTGCTATACAATAACGACGACAAATTTTTCCGAGTTGAAAACTGATAACGTAATTTATTAGAAATATTTTTTTGCAAAGATGACATAACAAAACTCACGAAAATAAAATAAAATACTAGTGAGTGTAGATTTTCTGTGTAGTTTCCTAATAATTTTCTAGGTTAGAGTTTTAGTTTGGAAATAAAGTTCCTCCGTAATTCTGATTCGCAACGCCGAACGGAAATTGTTTTCTTTCTTGAGCCAAGTTATAAAGGATGTGATACGTCATTAAGACAGATGCCCTGGTGCAGATATTTCCCATAGTTTTGTACGAGAAAGTAAAATTTCAGCTTCATTGTCCTCGGAAGTGTGATCGCATATTTGTCTTTATTCAAGAATTTTCGAAGTAATCGGTAGAGTAGCGTTTTCAGGAAACCGTACGTTTGTAAACTATAAAGCTTAGCACAAAAGTAAAAAATGTAAGAAAAATCCAATAGAGCTTTTTTTTTTTTGGCAAAGATACCAGCTTTCTCTCGGGTTTCTCTTTTTGTTTCAGTCTTCGTTTTTATCACGTTATCAGTAACTGTTGTTGATCAGGGTGAGACCATAAAATATGTAATTTCCTGCTACATGGGCTTGATAATATTTATTTTCTGTAACAATAACCTGAATCAATATAGCGTCAGCAATGGCGATGCCCATGTACTAATTCCAATGCACAATATAGAAACCACAGTTTCAGAAACTGTGTATTGTATTTCTCTGGCTTCATTATTAATTTAACAGCAAGATTTCGGTAGCTAATATCCTACTAATAAATAAACATTTTCCTATTGAATTAAAGTAGTTATTTCAAAAGCAAATTATTCGTATAAACACGAAAAATTATTTGATACCCTATTATAAAAAAAATTAATGAATGGCAATTTTTTTACACTTGGTGAAAGGAAATACCTTTTGCAGAAAGATTAAACTATCAGAGCTTCCAAAATTGTTTCACAGACCGTATACCAGTTAATAAAAGCAAAAAATATAAAGTCCTCCGGCGTCGCCACGTACCTGTTACCGCCCGCGCAACCTAGAAAAAGTTTTCGGACACGCAGTGATAAGCGACTGTTTTTTCCCTATAGAGCTTGACACAATTGAACTGTCGTAGATAAAGTCAAGCTCTCTTGACTTCACGATTTCGAAAAGTTGAAACTTGATGTCAAAGACAAGCAGCCATTTCGCAGAGAATCTATCAAGGGTTATGTGGAACGAATATTTGCTTACCGTAAGGCGATTTTCATCTCAGTATATTAAAACGAATGAATGAGTGAGTGAAGATATTTGGCCGGTTCTTAACTGCGAGGTCTTGAGAGCCGATGAGGGTGATTGAGGTGAGCACGAAGCAGCGCCGGAATGAAAGGGCGGGGGAAACGGGAAATCCCCGAGAAAACTGACCAGTGTCATGGTCCGGCAAGATTACCACGTGCGAAAATACCGAGAGTGACCCGGCCGGGGATTGAATCCGGTTCGTCTTGGTGGAAGGCGAGCAGGCTAACCGCTCAGCCACCGCGGCCTCGGAAAACGAATGTTAGGCCTATGTGAAAATAAAACATTTGAAGTGATACTTATGAATAAGGTAAAACAAGCAAGTAGTTTTATTTGAAATAAAATTTTAATGTAAATACTTTATCTGATTTTAATAAACAGGTACTAAAAATATGCATATTCCATAGTGGTTTGTAATGATTTACATAACAAGATAAACCTAAACATTTTTACGAAGATTGCAGAACCGATTTTCATTTGTCTGAACTTCGACTTTACAATTTTATGGTGTATCTGTGATCTCGTCGAAGCAGATGAAACGTCAAGTCAAATGCTAAAGTTTTGTATTGTAGCTTACGCCTGAAGCATGCGTAAGCTAGACCACTCCCTCATTGCGTGGTCTGTGCTGTAGTTACTACAGTAAAGGTAATATTGTTTTTTTTGACGGGGGAGCACGAGAGATCGTTTTACTTGCGGGAGGCTCCCGTCGGCGTCTCAAGTCTCGTAACAAGCCCCCCGCGCGATGGCGGCTTCACCCTGGCTACAGTGTTCACAGAAATTAATTTTTCATTTACTTGTCCCCGCGCTCTGGTGCATTCCTCGTGCCACCTTACTCCGCGGCATCTTGTCTCCCGCCGGCTTTGTTGTCTACCGCGCCTTACTCTTCCCCCCTTCGCAGTTTCGTTCCACCTATCTGCCCTTACTTCGTTCTCTTCTCCCGTGCCAGCGTATCAGGTTTCCTCGCCCTCCCCTACACCCTCCCTTCCCCTCCTCTCAAGGCCTGTCGCCCCGGTGGCCCTCGTCGTAGCGCCTTATTACCATATCGTAACCACCACCGCCGCTGGCGGTGCAAGGAGTCGGAAGGGCGCCGCGGTAAAAAATAGGGGTGGCTGGCAGTATAGGGCCATGGGGGCCCACAACCCCCTTCCCCGCCGCACTTCATCGCACCCCGAACCCCCTCACCACTACCAAACTTTTAAAATGAGAAGCGACGTGCGTGGAGGTCTCAAATTATTCATTCCCGACACCGGGCCCGCGTCGGTTTTAAACGCCCGGCGTCAACCCCCTTTTTCTTTCTCCACGTTAGACGTAATTTTTTTTTTTGCTCCGTCCCCACCCCCCTTTGCCAGCTCGGTATAATAGCCCCGGCAGGGCCGGTCCACGCCATGCGGGGCAAACTCGAAGACTACCCCCATAGGGGTTGCTCTTTTGTGATTTAAACTGGGAGAAAGAGAGAGACAGAGAGAAATGTCGTATCAAGTGCTGCCATTCACCGCATCGACGCCGTATCTCGCGCGCATTATCATCTAATTTCCATCCCTACACGAGGGGAGGTTGTTCGTCGAGGGTAAAGGAGGTGTAGCCCCCTTCCCCTGTGAGGGTTTGGAATGGGGACTTCCGCGCACAGAACTCTACTTGGCGGGTTGCCCCGGGCCATTACGTCTCCTTCGCCGTTTTGTTTTTGTTTACGTTTTCGCCCCTCCCCCACCCTTCGCTCAATGGTTGGAACTTCACTGCTGGTTCCTTGCGTTTTATTACGCTAATGGCTGCCGCGGTAACGTCGTGCAGGAGGGGGGGGGGAAGAAACTGAACGTCTGTGCGCGGGAATCTCCTTTGTCGACCGGAGAGGGTGTAATTTTCCGGCGCAGAGTCTGTGGCGCCTTTGCGTTCGGGTGTCATTCAGAAACCGCGAGTCGAGAAAGAAAAAAAATATCGAACTCGTCTTCTGTTATGCGGAAGACAAGTTCCATCACATCTATTTCGCTCTCTTTTTATTAGTATTATTTATAAATTAAATTTAATAATTTATAAAAACAATGTTAGTAAAAGTTCAATGTTAACTAAAAATAAGGTACTTTTTTGTAATCACAAGTGTTACGATTACTACACAAGAAGCGAGGTCGGGTAAGGCAGGGAAGCGGCCAATGACTGTTATTAAAAAAATGTTCACAAACAACGGCGACTGTAACGCAACGACTGTAAATGCAGGAATCTGCATAAGTACGTAGAATATCTGGTTCTGCCTGACACAGTGAGGTGTTGCGGCAATTTCATCGACATCTAACGGCAGTAACCCCGCCCAGGCTACAAGGGAGAGCCAATAGGAATCAAGTATATCGGAGAAAGTGGACTTGAACGAGAAGTATGGTGGACACGGCGGCTAACTAAGGGCCGGGGCGTCAGTCGGCGTCGGTCCTCCCTGAACGGCGTCTCCGAGCGGCGATTGGGGGCAAGTGTCTTACGCTAGGGTGAGAGAGCGAGCCCGGAGCCCCTTATATCCTTGTCCTCCCATAACAGATTGCCCTTCACACCTACCTCGATCCCTACCCCCACTAACCACATCACGCTGTAATTATTGTTAGTTGAATCAGTAAATCTCTTCATGAATTAATTAGTTTTGGCTTAACTAATTGTCCCCCGACTTAACCTTCGTGAACTGCATGAACTATACTCTCCTTAAGGAAATATAACACAATTATAAACGCTTGTGGCACATAGGAAATATTTGGAAAATACTAAACACATCAAACATGGGTGATTTTTCAAAGGTTTGATTCCAAAAGAAGAATACGCGAATATACTATATACTTATATTTACAGTTCGCGGTCGTCGTCAGTATAACAACAGAGGTCTCACAGTTGTTGTCTGGGAGCTTGGTTAATCGCTGCTGACCTGTGAACAGTTTTCGATTCGTTTCTCTTTTGTTCATGACCACGTTCATCAACAGTAACCGCACACACCGAACTTGAAAGCGAGGCCCTATCAACAGTTTGTCTTTAAGAATCCTTGTAACACGACAGTTGTACCGAAGCAGCATACAGCAAAGCTGTTAACAAACATACTCGGATATCGTCATTCGTAAGACTGTTATAATCAATTTTACTGCTTTGTAGCGATCTAAAAATATCGTGAATATTATTGCCGCCACAAAATTTGATCGTTACGGTAGCACTTTCTATCTTTTCAGGAAATGACTGGCGTCTTTGGGAGAGTTGCATGTGTTCCAACGTGGCCAGGTTTGTAAAAAAAAAGGAAGCTAATTCCCACGTAAATAAAACAAAGGCTCAGTATTTACAGTACCACAAAAAATCGATGTAGCTATGGCCGTATACTGTTACTTCAGCAATGTGTAAAATGTGCAAACAAATTATTGTGTTGCCTGTCTAGAGGCATATCTGTGTACATACTGTCATGTAATGTTTTATGATTCTTTCATACCTTAAAAGGGCTATAGGGGCAGATACTCAGTTTTAGGTAGAATATAACAGTAAAATATATGTTTATTTTAACATTACGATTAAATTATTTAACATAAACTATTTAACTGCAAACGTTACTTGGGGAAGCTTCAGAATAAGTAACAGGATGTTAGCTAATTATACTAAGAGACCACGCCACTTTAAAAGCTGATTGGATAGTCCTCGCCTTGTCCATGGGGCCGTAGGCTGATTCAGGCGGTGGTTAGCGACGGCCGGACACACCCATCTCCAGAAGTCCTCTTGGTGCGATGACCCGATGACAAAATACGCCGTTCTCAGGGTTCCGCTGTCCTATATCAGGTGCGTTGTGTAAGTTTACTGCCCCGTATATTGGCCGGTGGAAGAGTTCTCTGCTTTGCCTTTCGCAAGGTATTTCGGCAATCACGGCTCGTATCCTGGATCAATGTTTGAAGGTGTGATCAGGCAGACCGTCAATCTAAGGCCTGATCACAGTTCGTAGCAACACGTGGTGCTACTTTCGGTCAATCTCGTGCATTAACTGCACGTGGTCTGGAGCACAAATACTTGACGTCACGTTGTTGCCGCGAATAGCTGGCGGGAACATGCCGCAAGTTAGATTAGAAAGATAACAGATCTTCAACACACACGTAATAGGGACAGGAATATTTCGTGGTTTTAACGACCTGTATGTCAAACTACACCGTCCTATGTATCTTCAAGCTTCAACTTTCTGTTGATTGGCTGCTGCCCCCGCTTGTAGCCAGTGTTTTACCTCAGACTATNCTTTCTGTTGATTGGCTGCTGCCCCCGCTTGTAGCCAGTGTTTTACCTCAGACTATACTAGGTATGACACGGGAGGTATGTTACTGGCTCAGAGTTCCCCTGGGCGTGTCTAAAAAACTGTGATCCAGTTACAAACATAACATAAATTTACACGTGTTTGAAGTCGACCTTGTCCTAAAATGAATTCACGAAATTCTCCAGTCCATGTATGTGTATGTATGCTATAGTCTATATACACTGTATATACACACTATATACATTATATATTATGTATCATATATCGTGTATGCATATTATATATATCACATATCGGGGTTTATACTAATACATTATAAAGAGGGCATACTTTGTTAAAAGTACTTTTTGAAATATGTATTAATATTTTATGTACCGCAACAAAATAATGTTAGTTCTGAAAAACTCTTTCAACAATCCACGCAACCTTAAGAAAAGTATGTAAAAAAAAAATTCAAATATGCAATGCAGCCCAAAAGAAGAATAATTAAAATGAAACGCAGTTCTTTGTAAGTTTAGATATTAGTGGAAAAATAATTTTTGGTCATTTGTAAAATTTTGCTAACGTAACTACTGTGGTTCGCAGTGCATAACTAATTGTAGCCGAGTAAAATAATTACGCTAGTTTTTGCAGCAGCGAGATTTATTTTTACTACCCATACTCAGTTGTATTTTCCGTGGGAGCCGGCCACGATCAATGATAATACTTTCAGTCTCGTTACAACGATCCCCCTATCTGCATCATTTCCCTAATGTGCATCGCCGAGGGCGCAACCGACCCCCCTCCCCCCTCCAAACGAGCCCTAACCACCAGTGAGGGCATAAAATTAATTTCCGTGTCGATTACCATGTCGTAGTTAGTCGACGCAGCCACCAGAGCTCTACCGTGGGTGTTTCACTGCCGATTCTCTCTCATAACGGTATCTGGTGCCGCATTAGAACTCTGCTACCCCTCACTGCGATAATTCGTCGCTAATACAATTTACGATTATTTTTAAAACTTCGATAGCAGTATGATCACGGTTAATTTCGCATAGACCTTTGTGTAATTGCTGAAAACCGAACTTGTTTATATAACGCAGTTTGAAGTGTGGCTCTTAGAAGTACTGGTTCAAGCCGAGGAGAACAATTCTACGCTTTACACTGGGGGGAAAAAAATGGTAAATATAACAAATTTTATTTTGCAAATGGGCTCTGGGATACTGTTTGCGCTGATAACATAATTACTATGTTGCTGTTAAGCCTTTTGGACAAAATTATAACACCGCAATAGTTTTGTTTGGTAATGACTGCAGACCAGTGTCTTTCACAGTAAAAAACTACTGCACAGTTTTATAAAATAAAAAAATCATACTGTTTGCCAATTACTTACTTTAGTAACATATCGTTACTGTTTCAAAGTTCAGATACTTTTATAGTGCTGTTTTTGAATGTTCTTAAAGGGAAAAGTGCAAAAAGTATTTTTTCTGAATTTGCGTAAATTTTGTGACACTAAAAATATATTCCAGTTCCATTAATGTTTTTTTTTTNAAAAGTATTTTTTCTGAATTTGCGTAAATTTTGTGACACTAAAAATATATTCCAGTTCCATTAATGTTTTTTTTTTCATTGTGTGTTCCATATATTTATTATATCGGAAACAGCTATTTTACCACTGTAGTTCGATCTTTACAAAACTTTTAAGTGTGCAATTCTACATTAAGAATTTTTTTTTTTGCAAATTTATCTCTTTAACTGTATACGCGTGCTGAAAAGCACGAATGGTAAAGATTTTTTTTTTTTTTTCGTTCTAGCTTTTCCACTTTTGTAAACAGACAAATGCGTTTACGTACTGTCCCCAACTGTCCATTCATAGTTACTTCCAACTTTTCTGGAACCCTCCTAAAGTTCAACTTCCAAGTTATTCGTCAGCCTTATGCAAAAAAAAGCTTAACCGAGTCTAGAAAATTACATCAAAGAGACAAACCACCGCATTCGTGCTCATTCAGTGTAATAATATTTTGCATGAGGACTATGTCTTACTGGGCATTACCAACACGCCTATTTCCTGTCTGTTTCAATTCACATTAATTTGAAATGTATTATTGTGATTTTAAGTAACACATCTGTAGAAGTTCAATCAAACGAAAATAATTTACTTTTAGGATAACACAAGTGTAAAACGCCTGTGACACGTGACATACTTACAAAACAACCGAGCAGATTATGCGTGGAGCGATTTTCAAAAGACTTGATTTTAAAATGCTAAGAAACCGGGAATATAATACAGTAGCATTTTTATATTTGTAACCCGATGTGCGGTACATTTTACGTACTGCGTAAGATTCAAAACTTTCATTACTGTGTACCAAGTTTGCAGAGAAAAAAAAAATATATATATGAAAATAATGAAAATTTAATTGTATTGCACATAGTATTAAGAATGTAGTACCGATAATTACATGGAGCCCATGGAAGCCCGTTGCTATAAAAAATCTTGAACCATATACTGAGTCTCTAATTGTGAGTCTCTAATCTCTCTCTCTCTCTCTCTCTCTCTCTCTCTCTCTCTCTCTCTCTCTCTATTACACACACACACATATATATATATATAGATAGAGAGAGAGATATATATATATATATATATAGATAGAGAGAGAGAGAGAGAGAGAGAGCGTGTGTCAAATATCGGGTGTGTAGCTGACATGTCTACTCCCTGTGGCGGAGGCTTTGTTGAAAGACGTCGCCGAGTGCTGCAGGAAGATGTCGCCCCAAGCGAGGGAGCAGTTTGCCGAGGCGCGCAGCTCGACAGTGCTGGTTTCCCCGAACCCAAACAAGGGGTTTCTGTCCGGATNCATCCTCCCAGGAGTTTCATTGCACGTGCTTCTATATTACTTCTCAGCAGTCTAAATACGCCAACAGGAAACTGGGTGGAATACTGCGCCACCTCTCAAGAACTACTATGAACTGATAATTGTAACACTGTGGAAATAAAGATTAGTTTTATTGTTGGGTTTTAGAAGCTCGCGTGGGCCTGCGATGTTCTTTTCTTCAGTCAGAGTGCTTTTCGGTAATCTAAGAGAGTAAGGGAGGACGAATGGTCTCGCACCTCGAACGCTGAAGAATCGTGCCGGACGATGCCGCTGGTCGGCGGGTTTTTTTTTTTCGGGGATCTCCCGTTCCCCAGCCCTTGCATTCTGACGCTCCTCCATTCTAATCTCATTTCACCCTCATCGGCTCTCAACTCAACTCAACTCGGACACTGGATGGCGCGTTGAGAGAAGGGCTGCTACTCTAAAAGCTTTCAAGCATTTGCTAAGTCGCTTAACAACAATCGGCCAGTAACTGAAAAGCTTTAAAGAGTAAATAAAACAACGACATTATTTCGAATATGTATATATATATATATATATATATAATTTAATTTAGATATTATATTGCGGTTGTCGAGCGCGTGTAATTAAGGTAGGCAAGTGTGAACATCTGGTTCACACCTCTATGATTTACTAACAGTCGGCGTTTAAAACTGCGCGGAACATTAACACAACGCGGTAGTGCCGTAAACTGTTGACTAAAAAGAAAAGTAATTGCTGTAACATCGGTTCCACTATTTCAACTGGCAACACATGCTACACGGTGTTAAAATAAGATCACAGGCCTCCACAAGAAACCTTTTAACGCCGCGCGACAGAAAAAAAAAAAAAATTAATGAAAACAACGCTGGTAGAGGTTCCACCGCCAGATTTTTTTTTTTTTACCTCCTTCCGTCTTCTCCCGTTTCGCTTCCTCTTCATTCCATTTTCCTCTCTGAAGGCTTAGAAGATATCTGTTTGGTTTCGCCTAAGGAGGATGTATACAGCGTCGGGTTAAAACTCGTGCAAAACATGCGACCGCATGGGGTGCCGAACTGTAGGGGCAATGCTTCAGCAGCGCCTTAACTATTTTATATTGCAATGCATAAGAAAAATTATTGTTAATAAAAAATTTTTTTGTCTGAAATAAATAAATCTCACTATTAGATACGAGCTTTTGTCTTTTATCATTCTATATATTTTTATCTCCCCGCGTAAGCTAAGGTAAAGTTTCTTGACTGTTACGTATATTTTATTCCAATATTTTATTAACATTTGCCTCAATTTTGAACTTATGACTTATGCCTACCCTAAAATTTGTTGATTTTGGTTACGGACAATGCAGCTGTATAATATAAATATTAAATAATTAAAACTAATAATAGTTTGTTCTTATGCTAGTACATAACCTGAATATAAATTTATCCTAAGTATTAACAAATAATTTAAAAATGCACAATCTTCTTTCAAAATTGATACCAAAAGATCATTGTAAGAGTGAGATATATAGTTAGATTGTGGGCCACCAATAATGACTGGCAGGTCTTAAAAATAAGTCTTCACCCGTCCGTGGATGTATACCGCAACCTGTGAAAGCTATGCGCATGCGCGCACGTCGTTTGTGCAGACTAGCATGGCCGCCTCGAGGAGCCGACATGCGAGGTTTCAGCCTGTAGTGTACTTTTGAATGGGAGCTCTCGTGATTATTCAGTTCGCTGCTGTAAGTTGGGCAGAGCCGGACTAGCTCTCGGCGTCATTCCTTTTACGCAAGACCATGTTTAAGTTTCACCCGAAAATCCTAGGTTGATGCGAAACAGATGTGATTATCCAAATTTCTGTGTTAGGTCTTTGATTGTGTTATGTTCGGGTGGTTACACCACTCTTAATTCTAAAATTTGGGACAACTCTGAGCTCCGACACGACTGCCAGCTCCAGTCAGCTCTTCGTTTACAAGTACACTGCGGATTGAAATCCAGCAGAATACATGGCTATTGCAGCAAGAAAAAAATACAAAAAGAGGAAGGAAAATCCGTACGTAAGCTCACAAACATTTTCANTACTCTTAATTCTAAAACTTGGGACAACTCTGAGCTCCGACACGACTGCCAGCTTCAGTCAGCCCTTCGTTTACAAGTACACTGCGGATTGAAATCCAGCAGAATACATGGCTATTGCAGCAAGAAAAAAATACAAAAAGAGGAAGGAAAATCCGTACGTAAGCTCACAAACATTTTCAAACAGAATTGAATATAGTTAAGCGCAATATATGGTTACCATTGCTCAACGTAAAAATTAAAACGTAACAGTTTGCGGCCTCTTTGCATAAAAGGAAATGCGTATATTATTAATCACATTTGTCTCTTGCCATTATTTGGTGTGCTTTAATAATGTTGATACATTCGCGATGGTTTCAGTCTACTTGCGAAAGAAGTACATACGTACGTATACCGGCTTGTTTATGAAAAGAAGTGGACAGGTGAAAACGTTTTGTGTTGTATTTCGGACCCCTCATCCGTTGTTAAATATTGTACCGGCTGTGTTGTTTACGACCGAGNAAATGTTGATACATTCGTGATGGTTTCAGTCTACTTGCGAAAGAAGTACGTACGTATACCGGCTTGTTTATGAAAAGAAGTGGACAGGTGAAAACGTTTTGTGTTGTATTTCGGACCCCTCATNATGGTTTCAGTCTACTTGCGAAAGAAGTACATACGTACGTATACCGGCTTGTTTATGAAAAGAAGTGGACAGGTGAAAACGTTTTGTGTTGTATTTCGGACCCCTCATCCGTTGTTAAATATTGTACCGGCTGTGTTGTTTACGACCGAGGGTGTCGCAAAATGCGAAGTGGTAAGCGGCTGGTGTTGGGAGCAACCAAATTAACATAACTACGTAATGCGTCGCCCTTGTGTGAATTTAATAGGGACCGCAGTTGTTACGGCATTATACAAGGCGACTGGTAATGTATGCAGGCACGGATCCAGGAACCTGCTCTAACGGCGCAAGAGCCCCTCTTCAATCCTTCTTAGCGCGTATCCTGTCTCTAGAAACGGAGGCCACACCAGGGGTGGCCCACGTAATCAATAGTGTGTTTGGAGGTGTCGATTCCGTAAAATCAAACTTAAATAATTAAAATACCGCTTGCCATTCGAGTATATTTTATTAGTAAATATGATGCGAATGACTTCTGTAATTTTTTTTATGCAAGTTCACATACAGATTGTAAATGAGCCATTCCCTGTCCATGTAANAAATGCAAGTTCACATACAGATATGTAAATGAGCCATTCCCTGTCCAAGAAAACACATGGAAATAAAGTGGTTACGTTGGTAGCCCACGAAATCAATAGTGTTTGGAGCTGTCGATTCCGTAAAATCAAACTTAAATAATTAAAATACCGCTTGCCATTCGAGTATATTTTATTAGTAAATATGATGCGAATGACTTCTGTAATTTTTTTTAATGCAAGTTCACATACAGATATGTAAATGAGCCATTCCCTGTCCAAGAAAACACATGGAAATAAAGTGGTTACGTTGGTAGCCCACGAAATCAATAGTGTTTGGAGCTGTCGATTCCGTAAAATCAAACTTAAATAATTAAAATACCGCTTGCCATTCGAGTATATTTTATTAGTAAATATGATGCGAATGACTTCTGTAATTTTTTTTAATGCAAGTTCACATACAGATATGTAAATGAGCCATTCCCTGTCCAAGAAAACACATGGAAATAAAGTGGTTACGTTGGTAGCCCACGAAATCAATAGTGTTTGGAGCTGTCGATTCCGTAAAATCAAACTTAAATAATTAAAATACCGCTTGCCATTCGAGTATATTTTATTAGTAAATATGATGCGAATGACTTCTGTAATTTTTTTTATGCAAGTTCACATACAGATTGTAAATGAGTCATTCCCTGTCCATGTAAACACATGGAAATAAAGTTGTTTAGGTTATTAGCACGTGAAATGTGGTGGAAGAGGAAAATGCAGTGTTTTTACATCATTTACTGCTTTGTTTATAATTAACTTGTGAAACCACATATTTATATAATTTTTTAATTTACGCTATTTCTTAATAAGTTAAGACTTGGTAATTGATTATGCAATGGCGAGCAGAAAAACTAGATCATTTAAATAATAAGTAGGTTGCTATTTATTTTATGGGGAAACTTTGCATGAGGCGGAAGAATATCCAGGAAGTAGTACTTTAGCAAGGCTTCAGAAAAGTTGGAAGTAACCGTGAATGGACTATGTATATCACCTTGTAGTGCACACGTCTTCAACTCGGGGTACAGAGCAGGTATGCACACAGAGACGAAATGGCGCGGCCGTTACTTTGATGTAGGAGAAGTACTCGCCCTGCGATTGGCCGCGCGAGGTTCCGGAAGCGGGTCTTGTGTCTGCTCGGCTACCGCGTGCTGCGATAAGTCGTCTTGCTGGCTGGGCTGCCGGCTGGCGGGTAGGTCGGCAGGCGCTGATTAGCGAATGGCGTTCCGACGTCGCGGCAAGCGACGCCATCTCACTGGCGTGCGCGGCTGGGGTTCGCGGTATAGCCTGCTGTTTCACCTCTGTATTCTTAACTACTCTGTGACTAGCGCTAAATGTACAAGCACCCCGGTGTTATTACGTTGCACAGATGTGTTCGGAATGTCCTGGCGCGGAGGTTGGTTAGGTGATGATTCTCTCCCAGCCTCCGGCACAACTCAATCTCTACGAGCAACGAGTCGTTATTGGTTCGGTGTCCAGTGTGACAAGGCCACCCCGTTTGTCTTAAGCTCTTCCATTAATGGCCTGGCAACGTCAAACCCTAAAGGCGTTAGAGTTCTAAGAAACTGTTTCTACAATTTTTTTTAAATGTGTTTTTTTCTGAAGTTACATACGAGTCTGATTAAATTTAAAAAAACTGTAGTTCAGTTGTTTAAGGAAATACGAGTGTTGTATATCTTATTGTACTTTGACATGTAAGTTCTAAAAATTAGCATAATTTATATTTGTTGCTATTGTGCAGGTTTATTATTTAATCACCATAATAACACAAATAAATCTTTTAAAAATTGTTTATATGTTTTGCCATATAATTGTCATTTACTTTTTACTGTAAAATATTAATTAACAGTACTCAAAGTTCAACCCTAAACGCAGGCGAATAAAGTGCTAGATTTCAAACACATTTCTCTGTGGCATATTTCTAACATCAAGGAACACTAATAAAATAAAACACTGCATTAAAAAAAATATCTTTAAAATTGTTTGGCTTATAAGGTTAAAACGATTACAATTCTGGTAACAAAGTTCCGGAGAGTTATTTTTAGACTCATGCGACACTTTTTTTTAAATCAAAATATTGATATAACGCCACAATACACGATAAGTTTCTTCAAAACATAAAAATATATTAAAACACGCCTAAACNATCTTTAAAATTGTTTGGCTTATAAGGTTAAAACGATTACAATTCTGGTAACAAAGTTCCGGAGAGTTATTTTTAGACTCATGCGACACTTTTTTTTTTATCAAAATATTGATATAACGCCACAATACACGATAAGTTTCTTCAAAACATAAAAATATATTAAAACACGCCTAAACATTTTTCGTGTACATCGTCCGGGTGCATTTACAAAAGTCATTTTCCACGTGTAACTAGCTCACAAAACTTCGGGTTCACAATACTGTTTTAATTTTTATTCTTGTCTTATACACTGCGGGTAACAGCAAGATAAACCCCTTTTTTTTTTCTTTGCCATTCATGCTGTCAGTGTCTTTTCCCTTGTTGCGAACAGTGACAGCTAATTTCATTTTACCGATAAGAATTATTTCCGTTTGCGCGTAGTTTCTCGTACTACCGGAAATTCGCCGTACTGTCTAGGAAAATGAGGACGCACTGCATGTTAAGGAAATGCACCGAGATCAACCTGGAAGGGCGGTGAGCAACTTGTTGAAGGAAACCCACTTGCAGTACGCCAGCTACAATCGTACCCGCTACTTCCAAAAAAAACGGGACAGATATGCTAATCGCGTGAACACACACACACACACACGCAGTGCAGAATTTTTAGAATTATGCTTGTAGTGAACTTTAATTGCAGTTGTCAGAGACCTGCCAAATTCGCGCTACAATTTTATGTTTAGTTTAAGTTGTACATTTAATTATTTAGGAGATGCGTAGTACTCAGAGATAGAACTAAGTAGATCGGTTAGGCTATCGTCGTATTGTTTAAATATCATTTAAAAGTAGTTACATGAAATATAATTTAAATTGGAGGAGCTCAGAGATACAGTAAAAGTTGAATATGATTTAATAGCCACGGAATATTATTTGCTTAGGTTGCTATTTAAATAGAACGTCTTCACCTGAATCAGGTCTCCGAAGGCTGATGACTGTGTGCGTAATACGGCGGTCGGCACACTCCATCTCCTGGCGTCTTCATCTCGGCGACCAAGGACAAAAGACTCTGTCCGCCGCGCTTCCAGCCTTAATACTGGGCGCGTGTTGACTAACAAACTCCAAGGCCTTCCACCCCGTAGCAGAGGGTCCCTTTTGTTGTGGTTCGGGAGCTCGGCTCGTGTCCCGATTGCCGGTGTTACGTTTGTGAGAATGCGATCGCCTGGTTGCAAGCTCATAACAGCATCCCCTGTGTTGATGAGCGGGATGTCCTCATCTCGCATGGTGGATGGAGGTAATGCGAATATCTCGTTTGGCCTATAATTGGGACGTCTTCTTCTGGCACCAGGAGCATGGTTAGGCTGAAGTCCTCTTCGCAACGGTAGGATAATTAATCGGAAGGGAACAAATGTACGTAGTGGGGAAGTGTTTGAAGAACTGCCGCGGGCCTCTCTTCCTTGCCGTTCGTGACACGGTAGAGCGGCTCGTGTGTTGTGCTGAGCGCATACAGCAACGCGCGACCTTGAACTTGGAGTTCCTCTGCGAAGTGCAAGTGTGCTTCTTCCTCGCGACCGCGGTAGCGTACCTGAATGTGCGGCTACGCGATGCGGCAGCCTATTCAGATTATGTATTACCTACGTAAAACGTGGCTTTACAAACTTTGAATCATTTATGAACAAATAAAATTGAAGATAAATATCATGATGCAACAAAGAAACAAAATATTAAGTTTTAAGGTTCAAGAATTATACCNCAAATAAAATTGAAGATAAATATCATGATGCAACAAAGAAACAAAATATTAAGTTTTAAGGTTCAAGAATTATACCCCAGTACAGAAACATTATGTTTACAATAATAAAAAATAGCGTCAATGTACAAAAACCAACAGTCTTACATGTCCCGTGGACTAGATCGAAACACTTAACCTATGTGACGTCACAACAGTAGGATGCGGGAGAATTTTGTTTAGAAACGTAGCACGTTAAGTTCATATTAACAATTTTTTTATAAATGTAAAAGTGAAAATTGAAGTGTATCTGCTTTTCAATTTACGATTCAATACACGAGAAAGGNCAAATAAAATTGAAGATAAATATCATGATGCAACAAAGAAACAAAATATTAAGTTTTAAGGTTCAAGAATTATACTCCAGTACAGAAACATTATGTTTACAATAATAAAAATAGCGTCAATGTACAAAAAACAACAGTCTTACATGTCCCGTGGACTAGATCGAAACACTTAACCTATGTGACGTCACAACAGTAGGATGCGGGAGAATTTTGTTTAGAAACGTAGCACGTTAAGTTCATATTAGCAATTTTTTTATAAATGTAAAAGTGAAAATTGAAGTGTATCTGCTTTTCAATTTACGATTCAATACACGAGAAAGGATTGAAAGGGATTCTTTAAGTAACTTACTTTTATGATGAAGCAATGATAATCTTATTTCTCGAGTTATTTGTGTACCTAAAGTATTTAAATTTGCCAGCGTACATCCTTTACACAATAATAATACTATCAAGCTATTTAAACAACTAACATATAAAAGTATTTTCAGTATTTTATGTTACAAAGTATTATATTTGTAAACATTATAGTCATGTATATATATTTTTTATTAATATTTTTTTTACGCGTTAACAACTGTGTACCAAGTTCAAACAATTAATTTATGTTATATCGCTTTTTGTATTAATAAGTTATATATTTTTGTGGAATTCCATTTATTTTAAAATTAAGTGAATCTCTTTTTGCTGGAAACATCTACACGTAATAATAACTAAACTTTCCAGTTAATTTATACCATCTGCCGATCGCCGGCATGTAAACACACATGAGTCTAATAATTGCAATGTAATCTGCGGCTGTCAAGATTTCGCGCGTGCGTGTGTATGGCTGTGTGCCTTGTTTGTTTTTGTGTTCGTCCCAGCCGGGCGTGTGTGTTGATGTTCGTGAACTTGTAACTCCAAGGTCTGTTAACTGGTGTGGAAAGAACGTAAACAGCGGCGTCGTCACTAGTGCTGGCGTGCGCATAGTCGCGTCGTGTCGAAGCGAAGTGATTCTTTGCTGCAATCTCCTGTATTGTGTATTGTCTGTATGCGTTATGTGCACATACACTGAAGAGCCAAAAAAACTGGTACACCTGCCAAATATCGTGTAAGGCCCCTCGAGCACGCAGGCGTGCCGCAAGACGACGTGGCATGGACTCGACTGTCCGAATGTATGCAGAAGGCAATTCACACCATGAATCCTGCAGGGCAGTCCACAAATCCAATCTGCGGCCAATTTGAGAAAGGGTTGCACGTCTGTCACGTTTAATGATTCTCATCAGTCGTCGTTCGTCCCGTTCTTTCACGATCTTTTTCTCCGGCCGCGGCGATGTCGAAGATGTGATGTTTTATCGGATTCCCGATATTCAAGGTACACTCGCGAAATGGTCGTTCGCTAACATCCAAATGTTATCGCTACCTCGGAGATGCTATGTTCCATCTCTCGTGCGCCGACTATAACACCACGTTAAAACTCACTTAAATCTTGATAACCTGCCATTATAGCAGCGGTAACCGATCTATCTGCCGACCGGATCGCGTTACTCTGATTGGTTCCATACCTCTGCTATTTACATAGCACGCCTATACCAGTTTTTTTTGCTCTTCAGTGTATATTCAATTATTTTTAATTGTTAAGCATTATTTGAATTTACTGAATAGAAGCACAGCGCAAACGAAAACATTACGTGATTGCGACTAGAGAACTCGGAAGTACACGCTCGAAGCCTTATCTTTACTCTGCTGCGTGTAAAAACGACGAGCGGTCAATCTGGCTCGCGATGGCGCGTGGCGGTCGGAGCGCAGATCCACGTCTGGTTTTTATTGCTGTGGTTTGCGGTCCCCGTCTTTGGGCCTGGCGCAGTCCATCTGGAGACTTCAGTGGATGCTGGAAATAACTTACTTTTCCAACGTCCCGCTCCTCTAGGCACCCGTCTATATTTTCCGCATTTGAGGCTCTGAAGCAAAGCCCAGCTAGATGGGTCGTTACGAGCGAAGCACAGAACTGTTATGCACGCTTTTCGTTTTGTGCTAGTTGCAACTATACGACTCAGAACAGTTGCACTATAATTTTCCCGTTGAAAGTTTTTATGTGCCGTTCATTGTAAACTGAGCACTTTTTGAAAGCCCTGCTCAGCATCTACTAACACGCAAATTTGTGAGTGAATAAGTGAAGAGATTTGGGCGGCTCTTGACATCGAGGTCTTGAGAGCCGACGTAAATGGTGTATTATTCCACCACGTGTAACATTGTCGCAGGCCCTATCACTTTATTCATACGCCAGTCGAGTAAAACTATACAATTATTCGAAAAGTAAATACTTTATTAATTTGCCAACTCATGCACTTAAAAGCATAAAAAAAAACAGAAAGCAAAATAAATAATTTCTGTATTCACATTTGTTTACGTAAGATTTTTTAGTTCGACGTTAAGACGTGGAACTACTTTCCCTCCGTCATTACCGACTTAACCGGGTGCATGACATTTTTCATAGGTTGTTTTCTAAAGTCTTTAAATAACCACGAACAGCTTATAGTAAAGTTCGGTATAGGAAGGACCTTACACAATGTTTCGCGGAGATTGACATAGAATTATTATAAGCCACAAAAGTCTCGAAAACGTCTGTTTTGTTATCCCGAAGGTCATCAGAATAGTTTCGAAATTTTCAATATGACTTTAATACAAGTTCTGTTCCGGACTTGTTCGTGTGGTGTGATTTCTTTTTTACGAAAATACGTTGCATATACCTCGATGTACCTCGCTTCACTGTATGTACACATGTCGGCAAGCGTCACTTCCACGAACACACTTGTTGACGAATGCCACCTGTCGGAGGCAACTGTAATTATTTCTGGACGTTGGATTACAGTGTCAGAGCAAACGTACTGGTAATCGCGGAAGTGACAAATTACTGACCTGATAATGTGTTTATTGAGGTATGGCGTGTAAACATCTCAAAAATAACTTGGTTGCTTGTGGAGGATATTCGCTTGGACAGTAAGGTGCATTACAATGTAACATCAGAATGACAGGCAGTATGCATTTTCATCCCGTGCTTTCTCTCGGACCGTGAGCAGCCGAGTAACTCAGTAATTCCGGTCGCGCAAAACCTTTTTGATGTGTATGTGACGTACCGTCCTATGCCCCCAAGGGATAATTATTCCAGACCCATAGGTAGGGGCAGTGATATTTCGCGAAAATATTTCGAGACAAGATACGGTCCAAAGCACTGTAGGGTCGTCCAGCGTCTTTGATTGGCTAACAAATGTTCCGGCACATGCTAACCGTTTGCGCACGAATCACGAACGTACAGTGTCGGAGTTACTTAGTCCTGAGTGGCTTGGTAAAAGACGGACACGGCACCAGCAGCCAATGGAGGTATAACAACAGCCGAGGTGTGTATATAGTAGTGAAGTCTACTGTGTGCTCCGATTTTTACGTGAAAAGCCACTGGCCGTACCTATAGGATACGGGAAATCCCGTACAATACATGGCAGTTTGTAATCCTACATTATGTGTATGTAGGTGTTCTGAATTTCGGTCGGTATTATTATTATTATTACAATTTTTTTTCCGTTTTCTTTCTTATCGTCAGTTTCGTCACCTCTCTCGCGGACTCTTTTTTTTCCACTCTCCCGCCGTATTCCCGTCATCCCTGAGGTCGTAGCTCCTTGCTTACTCAGCTCAACTTCTCAACGTGCCCTCATTATAAAGCCTCTCCGCTCTGCTATCGGAATCTCGCCCTTAACCCGACGCGACAATAACCCCATTTGCTCCCCCGTTTTTTTTTTCGATCCCCCTCCTTCCCCCCAATTCTTTGGTAGTGAAATCGCGCCGTTAACTCTGCCACTTTACATTCCCCTTCCCCGGAAAGTAAATTATTGCTTTCAAACGCGAGAAAGAACAGAAACGGGAAGAGAACGGCTTGGAAATGGTCCTGATAATTCAAGACGGAGTTGGTTTTGAAGTAGGAGGAATAAGCGACAAGATTTTTTTTTTTTTTTCCCGCGAGCACTTGCGTTGCAGGTGAGGTGACAATATGATAATTTCATTAGACTTTCATATAAAAATAATTTCACCCAACTTAGAAAGGTTGCATAACTAGGTATGTATATGCAGTGTTTTTTAGTCCTATTTAATAAGTAGGCATGTCTGTTAAAATTTAAATTTAGCACAGTTTTTCAGTTCATGTTAAAAAAAAAGTAACTTCAATTTAAGAAGGATGTGTATTACATAAAGATGGTAGATTTCCGTGTGTCAGGGCAGTGATGTCTAGAAGCAAAAACTGGGAGGCATGTATAGTAAGCAGTCTTGTCGTGAATTAAATACGATATGTGCCTGTCATCCCATCCCCTCATACCTGGGCATTGTACTTTGCTTGTTTTTACAAACACAGTTGAAGCTTGTGAGACGAGGTATCGCGCGTGTCACTTATAAGGCGAACTGTGCGAGTCACTGAAGGTTGATCTTAATTGCAGGTTTATCGTATCTTTGAACGACGTAACGGCTAGAATTTGCTGGAAATAGTGTGAAGTATCGACTGGCAGACTGCCAGAAATAACAGATCTACACCTGTCGTTAACTAGCTAGTGTGGTGTCCCTTTAGCCATCAAAAGTTGAAAAAGTAATTACCCTAAAATTAATTTACAGAGAATAAAATCTCTGGTCCGTTGTTTCCATGGTAGGAGCACAAATCTTGCTAACCAGCCTAAATTGAAAGTTTTATAACAGGACCAAGTATAACGTAGAATAGAAGGATTGTAACAGTTAAAAGAAAGTATTGTCTGGGCATTAGGTAATATCATTTTTATGTGAAAATAGCTTACGCAAATGATACAATTCCTAATTCTAAGTTAATCGAGTTTTGCATTTAGGCCTACATAGTTTTAATTAACGAACATTCTTTAGAAAAAAGGGTTTTATTTTCGGCGTGTAAGCCAGTTTTTGAAAATACCAGAGAGCAGATACATATTCGCTATATTTAAAGTCTTTCAAAGTTTCAAAAAAAAAATATATATATATAGCCAAAATATAAAAATGTATTGCGTATAATTGCTTGCTACGAACTTAGAAACCTGCCCGGCCAAATGGAAGACATCTTTAGCAGCTTTGACGTCGATTTGGTCATGTAAAATACTGTGCAGACCACGATCAGACCATGTTTGTAGCACATACATATGTTGTTTGGCGAGTGGATTCCGAAGGTCAAGTTCCGTTAGCGAAGACTCGGCTCGCTATGAAGAGGTCGTTGACACATCTAGGGAAGGGAGTTTTTCTGCAAGCGCCAAAACTTCACAGACTGTTTTGTTCACAGTGATATGGTAATGAGTCTGCAGTCCGTGGGAACGCAGTTGACGAGATCACTTCCCAGCGTCTACGTGAGTGGCGTATGTCCCTCACGACATCGCCGCCACTCAACTGATTTTAATGAAATTTCACGTCCCCCCATTTGCGGTGGTAATAGTCTTATCCAGAAATTTTAAATTAACGAATAATTCATAAGCCGGATAAAGGAAAGGAGGACTTCGTTGTATAAGTGACCAAATACGGTAAAATTATTCATTCGAAATAGCTGTCAGGCAAGTGTAAGGAAGCGTTCGCTCACAGTATACAAACTAGCCTCCAAAAACGCTAAAAAAAATATAAAAAAATTAAAAAAATTCGAGATAACAGGAGAGGCAATTTAATCCAGTAAATAAAAACACTAGGTCATAAGTAAATGTACCTGCATTTTGTCGTCATTAGTAAATATGTTTTCCAGGACAACGAATTCATTTCTACCAATTATAAAAGTAAACACTTGTGTGTGAGTGTGTATATATAGTCTACAAATGTGTGTTTATATAGCTATACATAGCTTAATATATACACACGATTGTTTTATATATAACGTATACATAGTGAAATATATCTTTTTATGTATATACACGTGTGTGTAATATATATTATGTACATACACGTGTGTGTATAATATAATAATGTACATATAAGTGCATGTGTGTGTAATATAGGCCTACACACGTGTGTATAGGTGGGTGATAATTTGTCATTCCAACACGTCTAGTGTTTTCGAATGATTCACACAATGTCGTATAGTAATTAAATAAAAATTATTATTATGGATATATACGCCATTGAAGAGCTGCGTTATTTCAAGGCATTGTATGACGACATACAGTAATTACATAATAGCGTATGTCTTAGATAATATTTTTTCATTTAATCTAGAGTTTGGTTGAGTAGTTCCTTCCATTAAAGGAAACTAGAAAATTAGCGATTCACAAGTGCAGCTCTGTGTGTTGTCTTCAGTACCGCGTAAAAACTCCGAAATTTGTTCAACCACGTTTCGAGAAATTATCCCATCTGCACATGCATGCCGCGATATTATAAGGAGACGTAACACGCATTTACCATTACGGCGAATTGAGATACGTTCCCCATATCCTTGATTATAGCATATCGACAACTAGGCTTAACTGAACAATTTTCACAGCTCCACTGACTTTCATCTTTCGTATCCATTATGTCACGAGTGAAATTCAACTTTACCGTTATTTCATCGAACTAGTGACTAATTATTATTCACGCGTGTGTAAAAAGACACTTCAGAGGTGGTTGTAAACGTTATTATCTAAAGTGCAAATAACGAAAAGAAGCAGTTTTCATCGGCCAACAGTTTAAACATTACACGTCTCGTAAGACAAGACATGCGTTAATGAATTTACTGGCAACATTAACTTTCGGTTTATGGTCTGCGCTTAGGTGAAAATGTGCACATTTATGGGCAGGCCATTTTTTCAAATACTTTCATTTTTCTAAGTGTCCAGCGCTGCGATACGAACCAAGACATTCTGAGAGTGTGAGTGTATATGTTCGTTATTAAGGCGAATATAAAGACCTCCATCTTTCCTATTGAGTGAATTAGTACATTCTAATTTTATTTTATTATCACGACTCTATAAAAACTGCTACATGAAACCTATGTATAGTACAAAAAAAACCTGTGAACTCCTATGTGCAAATTACGTTAATGACATTAATTGAAAAATTACTTCGTTCATACACCATTGCATAGCTATATCGCCAAATAAATACAGTATGTATTCACACAGCTGGTCTTGCCTTGTTCTCGTGAGTGAGTGAAGAGATTTGGTCTTGAGAGCCGATGATGGTGAGACGAAGTAGGTGTGGAGCAGCGCCGGAATGCAAGGCCGGGGAAACGGAAGATCCCCGAGAAAACCTGCCAACCAGCGACACTGTCCAGCACGATTCCGACATGCGAAAATCCGGGGTGACCCCGCCGTGTATCGAACCCGGTTCGCCTAGGTGGGAGGCGAGATGTCTAACACCTATTGTGTATGTTTTTAATGTTTTTAATCTCATCCTCTCTGTTTTTCTTGACGACGTTGCTTTACACTGGCCTATGTCCGAAGTATAGTTTGGCATTTAGTCACCTACCCCAGTAGCAAGAATCAATCAAATAACACAAGTAAACGACACATTTTTGCAGCCACTGTCTTTAATGTTTTAGTCAATTAAAAGGTCATTAGCAAAATCGCCGCAAGAATGTTTCTCGTCCTCATCGTCATCATTCCGTTTCTACTCACGGTTCTCATTTCGTTATTTGGCATCCACAGAAAAAGGGGAAGAATGCCTTTTCACTCGTCCCGCGCGGTCAGAGTTTCCAGAATTGTTGTCTTGTAGCTTTTACTCACTTATCCCTCCCTACCCTTACTGTAAGAAGAGTAATTAAGCGCCGTGCGATAAGGACAGGATGTAGCCGCGAGATACAGGCCGACCGCTAATGGCGACTGCCCCGCGGGGAGGATGGGAGAAGAAGGATTTGAGGAAGAAGCATGACTGGCGGGTTGGGCAGTCCTTCCTCTCTCTCTCTCTCTCTCTCTAGCTCTCTCTATCTCTTTCAAGCTCTGTCCCACTGCAGACTGACCCTATCGACTTTTCGGTCATCATTTACCGTTCACTGGACGCAACCTCCCGTCTCCTCAAAAAAGCGCTGTATCTCCGGAGCGGGCCCGACTCGTTAGTCGATCGTGGGCCCTGAAGAGCTGGGACGTTGATTGAACTACATATTTCGGAAACCCTTATTTGTTTGCTATGGGTCTCCTTTTCCTTACCTGGATTTTCGATTGTTTTAGATGTAGTTTGAATGGACAGTGGCCTACGTCTAAAATAATTGTTTATTCGGTGACCTACCCCAATTGCATAGATCATTCAAAGAACGCTTGTCTTGGTGTGGTGTGCACAATTATTTCTTCAGTGCGTTTATAGCTGCCTAAATGCTCTCGTTACATTGCGGTACAGGCAAAAATTAAAATATAATTTCCGTATGATTGTGACACGATTTATAAGTTAAAACCGCTAAAGTCTCATCATATGGCTGGCCCTCGATTAATTTACCACTTTTGAAAAATGTGTTTCCCGTAACTGCGTGTATTTTGACGAACACGCAGAATGACCGCACACAGTTAATTTGGCAGCGATGTAACAAAAAAAAAAAAAAAAACTTCCATGACTCAACGACGTTTTAAAAGGCGTGACGTCTAAACTCGGGGGCTCTGAATTAATTAATTGTATTTTCTTTAATGAACTGAAGAATTAGTATATTAGTAAAATTTACGTTCAAGACGATTTCACAGCTTCTTTTGATTGGCGCATGAATAGAGTATTCTGTTCTGCGCTTATAAAAAAAATGTATATATGGTGGAAGAATACCGTATGGGTGGGGAAAGTATAGCGGTTTCCGCGTTTGAGGCCGAGAAGCGCGGGAGCGATAAGGACGACACAGCCACGCGCATCAAGTGCGCCATCGCCGCTAAGCGCACTGCGTGAATTTTTATAGTCGCACTGCGTGTACCTATGGGACTTTCAGCGGTGATCCTATCATTTTATTGTTGGAAAGTCTGTAACAAGGTTCGATGTAGTCTCCTACAGAAGTTTCGTTCGCGTCCGGGTAATATGCACAAAAATAGTCTGAAATAGCCGTTTAAACGATTCTGAAGGGCTTCGAAATCTATCTTTACAGCAAGCCCATGCGTGAGATCTCGAATGTACCATTCCGTCTTTTGCGGGAAATGTTTTCGTTTTGCAAGTGAACACATTGGGGGCACGTTCAATAGTTTAGTCAAAATACCCGTGTTTCAAACACGCTGCAGAGCAGTTGAAGAGGCTGGTAGGCAACCGTTTTATCCGCGAACATCCTGTATAAACATATACGCAGAGTTTTGTCAGCACGCGTGTATGCTTACGTGAACTTCGTAGGAATACGAGCCAACTTGTACGAGTGAGACTGTGTATTTTACTTCTAGGCGATCGACTTAAAAAAAAAATATTTAAAAAACGTACGTAGACCGAGTGTGTTTGGCCATAAAATAGCGTGTCTGGTTCTGATTATGGAGGTCGTGGGTTAGAACCCACAATTCGTCTTCTCTGGAGGCGTGTTTCCAAGCGATTGTCTTGGATCATTACAGGCAGTTCTGTTGCAATTCCTTATCTCAATGGCCTTCCAGACTACATACACTTAAAAAAAATGGGCGGATTAAGGTTCTGCTTAACATTACTGCGTAAACGAAAATAAAGTAATGCCATATCGCAGATTAAAGGCTGTTCACGGTAAACTAAGCACTTTGGAAATCTCTGCTTAAGATCTACTTGTATTCACAAAGTATATTTTTTAGCGTATGTAAAATTAACATTGTCATTGGCCTGATCGCTTCATTCATCCGTCGGAAAGGTGAAACTGAAATTATTATAAAGGTAAGTATTAAACATATGTATTTGGTAATGCTTCACTTGAATGCATTAAAAAAAATTTGAAATAAAAAAATAATTTCGATGTTTACAAATGTTTAAGTAACACTTATAATCAAATGCCGTGGAACTACTTTCCCTCCGCCGCTACCAACATTACGGTGCACAAGCCAGTCAGTGTGGCCGTTAAAATATACGAAAATTTGGGAAGTGACATTTTAAAAACATTGCTTTCAAAAGTACTAAATCGTGANCTACCAACATTACGGTGCACAAGTGTGGCCGTTAAAATATACGAAAATTTGGGAAGTGACATTTTAAAAACATTGCTTTCAAAAGTACTAAATCGTGAACAAGCCTATAAAATATTTTTTATTCATTGGCTACGACACGATATTTGAGCGTGGAATATCACACACACACCACTACGCAAGTTGGAAGAAACCATGTTATTTTTTTTTTCTGCGGTGACGACTTCTTATAACTTAAGTGTCGATATCATATCTCAAAACATCTCTTTTATTGCTCGCCTGTTTTCATTGTACCGTCGCTGGGTTTTACTTATTTATTTTCCCGCCACTTGCGCTTGATCAGAAGTTTGTTCGGACACGTCCAGTGATTGCCTGCATGGCGGGGGGAGGGGGGTTATTTTTTCTTGTCTCCTTCCGGCGCGGCTTGAGAAGACAGTATCTCGTCCAATCAGAAACAGCATTCTCCCCCCTCTCCACGGTTCGTGACACAGGTGACCTCCCTGGGGGTCCGGCGGCAATCTCGGCCGCATTGTTGGAGGCCCGCATCCCCTTCACACCTCTTCGCCTTGACCCTCGTTAAGGTCCCTGGCAAGACGCCTTGCGGCGGGGATTGTGGACGGGTCTCCCGGAGACCTTCCCCGGTGATTTGTGTTTACACTCCGGGGTCTTCGCCCCACTGTCCTCGCCACTCATAGCCATTCGTTCCTCTGTCGGGAGGGCGACCCCCCTAGCCTCAAGCCGTGAGCCTCGCGGGATGACGTCGACGACACGAAGACAGACGCCGGGAGCCTGGGCCCCGATTCTCGTTCACTTTCCTTGCTTTCCGGCTGTCGATTTTCGTCGTCGATACTGCAAATGTGCGTTTACAATCGACTTATTCTCGCGGAAGATTAGGTGCCGCTGTGGCTGAGCTGTTAGAATGCTCGTCTCCCACCAAGGCGAACCGGGTTCAATCCCCGGTGGGGTCGCTCCCGGATTTTCACATGTGGAAATCGTGCCGGACGATGCCGCTGATCGGCGGGTTTTTCTCGGGGATCTCCCCCTTTTTGCCACCCTTGCACTCCGGCGCTGCTCCATTCTCACCTGATTTCACCGTCATCGGCTCTCAAGACCTCTCTCAACTCAACTCTCGCGGTCGAATGTGGTTGCCCCGTGTCTCGGAGCGGTGTAGGAGATCACGTGAGACTGACACATTGGTGCAAATATACTGATTGAAGGAATTACACTACACTGTTTATTTTAGCAGGACTAATCATTTATTAAATCGATAAACGTGAGCAGACAACACAAGTGGTTTTCACAGGGGATTGTAATTGAATAGTGAGTAAGTGGAGAGATTTCAGCGGCTCTTCCAACATCGAGGTCTTGAGAGTTGATGAGGGTGGAGCGAGGCGAGTATGAAGCAACGCTGGAATGAGAGGGGGGGGGAAATTGGTTCGCCTANAAGCCGCATACGATATTTTTGGTAAAAGTGTTAATAAATGAGGAAATTAAAATGTTATTAAAATCTCCATCCTTCACGAACCTGGCAACGCCCAGGTGCACGCAACAGTATTTAATTTTAAAAGCAACATAGTTAGGCGATTAAAAAAGATGTACGTTGAATGACTGCCATTCTGTGTGTGTGTGGAATTCTTTGAATGGGCTCATCTAAAAAAATAACAAAATAAACTTCTTAGGAGAGTCTCGAAAAAAATCGGAAGGTTTTCTGAGCAGCTAGCGAAAGGAAAATGTTTTTATACTTTATAGAATAGTTAGTTTTCTCATACTCAACAACGGCAACATCACAGTATTTTATTTTAAAGAAAGGAAATGCTTTTTATTTTAATTAAGAATACCACTGAAAAAAGTAAGTGGTTTTGTTAACCGATAATACAAGAATTAACTATTATCCAACCGCTTCCAATGTGTTGCATCTTCACGGTCGTCTTTTACGAGAGATTAGCAGTCGTTTCATCTGATGGTACCTCGCATCCTGTCACAGAGGCAGCATCGCTCCGTTGTAACTAGTACCCATTTTGTTGCGGCCGCTGTAGGTAAGTCGGGATATTGTGAACAGCTCTGTAACCAGTATTGTTGTTGAACGTCCAGTGTGCTTCTGACCTGTTCTCGGAATTTACGGAGCTGTCACTTTATTGTTGTTCGCTCTACATTATCTTTGTGAGCTGACCTTACTTATTATAAATCCCTCAAAACACTGAGAGAATTATCTTTCCAAACCTTCCAGGCAGCTGATGACATAAGAATTTCCTTGGGATAGATAACATTGAACCTTATTTCTTGCCCTAACAGAATATTTAAGGGGCCTTCCTAGTTATCATACGGTTTTCATTGTAAGCAGTTGTATACACTCCAATATTAAAAAAAAAAACTACGTGAAACTTTTTTTTCTTTAAATACAGCAACGAAAGTCATTTTTGTTATTGAAACATAAATGTGGTCGTTTAGAATTGTCAATTCGGGAAAAGTTGTTGTACGTACATAGTTATAAACTAGAGTGAAGAGATTTGGGCGGCTCTTAAAACCGAGGTCTTGAGAGTCGATGAGGATGAATCATGGTAGGTATGGAGAAACACCGGAATGCAAAGGCGGGGGGAAACGGCAGATTCCCGATAAAACCCGCCGACTAGAGGCACGATCTCCACATGCGAAAATCCGGGGGCGGCCCCGCCAGGAATCGAATCCGGTTTTGCCTAGGTGGAAGACGAGTAGTCTGACCACTACACCACCGCGGCCCCTGCTGTACCTTTGTGAACAGAGTGCTGTATTAGAACCCAATAGCCACTGCTTTAAATTCTGGGGAAACACAACACAGGCGAAGCTTGTTTGTGCTATTTTTCACTGCTGTCGCAATACTTCCTTATAACTGTACGTGACCTTGAGGCGTTAAACATTTGTTGCTACGGAGGTCCCTTAAGGATTTCCTCTATTTCCCTATGTGAGATCACGAAAACCTATTGCAGTTTGTTGCCATGTCTACAGGTATAGATAGACATGATTTGCCCAAATTATATTTTAATGGTAGAATGGATCGCGTCAGGCGAATGAGACTTTAGAGAGAATGCCAGTGCTTGAATGAAGGTTCGTGGTTCAGTGAGCTGTATACAATTTTACGTAGAATAATCTCAAGACGCTCGCTTCCAGGCAGGGAAAGACGTTTGTAGAATATCGAGGGGATATAAAATAGTGCCCGGAGAAGATGTGTGACTATTGCGAAACAAAATTACGCTGTTGAACGAAATTTCTTGCGCATGAACTATGGTTGCTTTATCTCTTTAGTAAAACTGGAACGGATACATGAAAATACTGTTTGATGCTGGCTGCAGTTCAGTGGAAACTACATCTCAGCCTCATTCAACGTTTATTTGCAGTGCTAACGTGACTCGTGATGTATGCCAGTGCTATAGATGCGCAGTAAAATAACGCACGTAAACTTCTGAGACAGAGTTGTGCGTTACGCGGCAGTAAGAAATATGGAACATTGCGAAAAAGCAACTTGCTGCGATCGCAAAGTGTGTTGGTGTCTCTTTGATTTGCGACAGTACACTGAATTTGCTATGAAAGGTTTTTATTTCTCTTGTATGGCTTTATCTGAAGTGTGCCATTCCCCCTTCGCTCCCACAACACACGGATGGAATCAGAGGCGTATACTTTTTATTGGGCGATGCTAATCTTGAATATGACTATCAAAAGTAGTAGTTTAACCAGAATGTTTTGTTGTAAGTCTTCTTTAAAGTGAAGTGGAAGGGTGGTTGCACAGTAATATTACTGACACTAACATTGATACGTAAGGATGCGTTCCAGTAATGATAGTTTGAATGTAAAATATTTGTGAGGGGATTAAATTCCTATTATTCACTCCATCCTCTTCCCCCATGATTACTTATATCCCTGAATATAACAGTTGCATGAAATTGAACCATACGTACCTCTAAAACCATCACATACTCCCATCGAGGATCCACGTCACCATTGCAGAAATTTACCTTAGACGCTCAGAGGACTGGCCGAACGGAATAATCCCTTGAACTATGGTTTCATCGGTAAAAGTATTCCGAGGAGAATATATATACATAATTTTTTCAGTACGATCTTCGCGGAACGCCTCAAAATGTTTTCAACGGAGCGTTTTGTGGCCTAGTCAGGGAACTTAACTTACAAGTTTGCTTGGCTGGAAGGCGCACTATCTAACCATTCCAGTTAAACGTGAAACCACTTACCCCCGTCGAACGCCGGGCTGGAATCCTATTAGCTTGTACGTCCCGTATATTGTCTGCGCTCGGCAGGCCACCGTTATTACACNCCCCCCCCCCCCCCTCCTCCCACACCACAGCCCCCTTCCACGTTCTTTTTATTCGTGGCCGGCGGTGTAATCGAGACATTCCGGGGAAATCAATTATCGCTGCGAAATGCGATCGCCGCACAAATGCTGCGAGTGGGTTGCGTCCACTGAACTCATCAGATTCAATTACCCGCGTGTCATTCGAGTAATGCGTATAGTTGTTACCGACGGCTGTGTTGCCATCCCCCACCCCCTCAACAACCGCCTCTTAAATCCAACCTGCCTGGGCTAGGCGGCTGTGGCGATGGTGTGTGTGTGACTGGCTTTATGCTTCGTTGGTAGTACTGACTAACATACGATAATTCTCGTACATGAACGACGGTTATGTATCCGAGTAACACACATTGCAAATGTTTCCCTTTGAAAGCGTCTGCTTCAGCTACCACTTAGGGATAGTACTGCTTCGAAGAGATCTGGGGAAACTATAAATTTTTTTTTCGTATATCATGTATGAAAATCATTATAACATCACCTTCCCCTGCGCCTTTCACAGCAAGATATTTAAATGCAGTGCACGGATGTAGTTCCTAGGTAGCCTTATCAACTGAAGCCGAAAACAGTAACGGTAGCGTCACTGACGACTATTTCGGTGGCATTTTTACTATGACGTCTGGGGAAGCTCTAAATGTTAGTTTCCTGCTAATAGCCGAGTGGTATGTCACCTCAACTAGCTTTTTACAGTAACCAGTTATTTATGTTCTTGTGGTATTTAACGCCAGTTGCATCATGTCTCACGATTTTACAATCTAAGTAATTTTAAATATTCTGATAATTATGTTTTTTATTGCTTGTAGTTACGATTAAAACAAAAATGGATGCGACCTGTAGAATGAAGCTGTATTCAGAACCGAGTACTGGTAAACAAACTCCTACAGTTCCAGATTTCAAACACCTGGCTTTAGGTGTTTCACATTATTAGACCACGAAATCAAATTTGTGACCTGTCAAAGTCGTCTTCCCTGCGCGTCACTACAAGAATTCTGAGCATCGAGGCCGGAACCCGAATGATTCGCAGTTCACTGCTGTCAGCTCGTCACGTCGCCTTCATGCCATGTAAAGGCCAATTCCGTTTATTTTTGGATTCATTTACGACCAAGTCTTAATTATCTCATTTTAACGTTAACGCAGTTTTGTCGGAAGGATAAACGTGGGGCGGCTTACACAAACAAAGCTGAAGCTCATCTCAGTTATTATAACAGACACACGACGGTGCGATATCCAGGATTGTAACCTAGAACCCTTCTTGCCGTGGTCGACCAGACTTCGGGACGTGATTCCATGAACCAAAAGAGCGAGAAAATAAAAGTGATTTACACGAACGGCCGACAGTAAAACGCAGATGTTGGAAGTGATGTCGGGCACGCACATGCCCGAACGTGCCGCTGCACCGATGGTCCAACTCGCCTCAGCATCCACGACGTTCTACAGATCTCACACACTGGGAGAGTCTTTGTCGTAGCTCTCCAGCGTTACATACTTCTGCGGGGCAGCGGTGGCGTATTGTCCAGGGCGCTTGCCTCCCACCACGACGATCCGGGTTCGATCCCCGGCGGGTTCACTCCCGGATTATCGCATGTGGGAATCGTGTTGGACGATGCCGCTTGCCGGCGGGTTTCCTCGGGGTACTCCCGTTTCCCCCGCCCTTGCGTTCCAGCGCCGCTCCATTCTAGGGTTTCATTTCTGTCATGCCCGGGGATGACGGTCACCTACGGGTCCCAACTGGAAAGACCGTCACTCGGAGGGTGTCGCCTTGCCCTGGGTGCACTCCCCACACGCCATTTATTTACATACTTCTGCGTGTAACGTGTACATACCAATTTCGGTGAGTGTTGAATGTACTTGTCGTATTAGTATCATTCATCCGCTCACACAAGAATATAAATCGAAGTGATTTTGGTAAAAGTGTAATTTATTAACCCTTACACGTTCACATTAGTTTTTCACTTCAACTGTTACGAAATAAAGAACTTTTATTCCGACAAGTAATTAGGCCGTATTGACACCTAATGGCAACTTACAGAGAATTGAGCCTATGAGAAGAGTCGCAGAATGCGGCACAAGCAGCAGCCTATTATAAAGTTTCGACGAGTCAGCAGCTGCCAATAGGAAAGCTGCGTCACTATTGGCGACGGCTTCCGGCCACGCACAGCATCGTTCATGTTTTACCTACTGTACAACACGCCGCAAATAAATTGCACCAAAGGGACAGCGCGCCGCATTCGTGCGGATTCACTTTAATAATATTGTACATAATAACTAGGCATTACCAGCACACCTACTACCTCTGATTTTATTCACATTGATTATAAATGAAATATTATATTAAATAAATATTAAATTTAACCAAACAATTAGATACTTTACATGTTAACAAGTGTATAAAACGATTGTGCAACATAACGTATTTAGGGAACTATCAATCACGTCATACAAGAGGTGATATTTCAAAGGCTTGATTAAAAATGTGTGAAGAAACCGCGAATAGATTATATGCAGGCCAGCAAAAAATTTCCAAAACGTGTCGGGACGTGGTTGTTTTTGTTTTGCTAAATATCACCCCCCCCCCTTCTTTTACATACGTCAGCAATTTACCCCCTTCGTGTTGCGTGGGATTTGGGACATCATTACGCCATGAAAACGCTAAGAAACTAGCCAATTGTTAGTATTTTATTTTTGTACAAGTCTTTATTACTAAATGCAGTGAAAAATCTCTTAAATCTTGTCACTTTTAGTCCTTCAGACTCTTCAGATTAAAATCCTTTAAATTCATTAACCTTTGCCAGAAATTTAAATATAACGCTTTTTAGATCATAGGTGGCAAACGTATTTAATTACAGATTCGGGAATTTTTTTAAATGATTAACGCAAGAAAAAAGCGTTTGTGTTCTACGTCTACGGGAACTATTTCATCATTACTATCAATGGAAAATATTCAAGCGTCTATAGAGGTCTTCAAGAGCTGTAAGAAGCCGATTCAAACCGGACGGTACGACGGTTATCAATACCGGTTAAACAAAAACTACGGGAGCGAATTGTTTGCTGGGTGCTAACTATTCGCACAGGTACATGGATAATACGCGCGCAGATAATGAGTTGGCTCATTCATTTCACGCCAACACAGACACAGCAAATTAAAAATTCATCTCTGCACACCTCAGAACTCAGCATTCGGATTGCTTAATGGACCGAAACCGAACGAGAAGATAATTACTGGTAACGATGATAGATTCACATCTGAGAGCACAAACAGTTAATTATTTTCGAAGCTTCCGCATGTTAGGGTATATTTTTCAATTTCGCAATTGCTCTGTTGTGCCACGAAAAGGTAAAAAAAAACCGGTTTAAAATTACTAATGCGGTTTTTTTCAAGCAGTCATGAATTACACATTGTGGTTTTTTGCATCACACAGGAGAAACGTAATTCAGTTGAGTAGTGGCTGGCCTCATTTCATCACTGTCTGTCACATAACGTTGACGCCCTGCACGAAAGATGAGTGTGCTACACTGTAACAAACTGCTCGGAAATTAACCACTGTTGTGCACAGGAGTAAAAAGAACAAACATATTGTAAGTTTTTGTGACTGCTTCACTTGTCTAGCAAAAAATTAAAGTCATGATGTGATTTAAAAAACAATTGGGTGACAACTGCGCTACGTATTTTTATTCTTACCGAATGATAAGAGATTTCCTGTTCTTTAGTAAGTGTACTATTGATTAAAAAAAACTTGTATTACGTGTTCAGAAATTTTTTGAAAAATACTGTTTTATAATGACTGTAAACCAAATAGGGTTAAAACATGACTGCTATCTTCTGTTGGGTCAGTTTTTATTTTCTTTTCGCTGCATTACTGACTGTGGCTGTCTCCCAGTAGTTATATTATTTTTTTATAATCTTTACGTTTTATTTTATTGTACCCTCCTTACAGTATGCAAGGGTTTTTACAATTCATTTATAGTGTGTTTTCATATCTGTGATCCTTCAGAGAAAATATGAACTATTACATAAACCAGCAGTGTCCACAAAGCAGTAAATCGTGTTATAAAAAAGTTTATTAACATTTTAAGCAGATCGAAGGTGTGTTACCAAGAGTTGTAATTTTGGACTTGAGTTCTTTTGACAGAAAAATTTTGATGACAGCTTTCAGTATACTTATACAACCAAACAAGTAAGTTTCTATGCTTTCTCTCGCGTATGAGGTCGCTAAACACTAGCCTTGTCGAATTACTAGACAAGTGCACACATACATTACCCTTAATAAAATACTGCGAATCACTAGTAAACAATATTAAAACCCTCAAGGCCACATCCGGCCAAAAGGAAGCATTGCGACGGCAATGGAGGATAACATAAACAAGTGTCGCGTGTGTTCTGTGTCCTAAGAATTTAAGCAGTGACTATAGGGTTTTAATACAGCTGTGTGTTCAGAAAAGTTAATGAGTGAAGAGATTTNTTAATAAAATACTGCGAATCACTAGTAAACAATATTAAAACCCTCAAGGCCACATCCGGCCAAAAGGAAGCATTGTGACGGCAGTGGGGAATAACATAAACAAGTTTCGCGTGTGTTCTGTTTCCTAAGAATTTAAGCAGTGACTATAGGGTTTTAATACAGCTGTGTGTTCAGAAAAGTTAATGAGTGAAGAGATTTNTCCTAAGAATTTAAGCAGTGACTATAGGGTTTTAATACAGCTGTGTGTTCAGAAAAGTTAATGAGTGAAGAGATTTGGGTGACTCTTAACGGCGAGATCTTGATAGCGGATGAGGGTGATTGAAGTGAGTATGGAGTGACGCCGGAATGAAAGGGCGGGGTGAATTGGGAGATACCCGAGAAAACCCGCCGATCAACGGCATCGTCCAGCACGATAGTGTTCAGTTATAGTGTTGCTATAGTTTAAAGCAATGTATTACAGAACAATACATATCGTAAACGGAGGGCTACTTACAGAAATTTACGCTGACTTTGACACACTTCAACGATCACGTTTGTGTTTCAATAACAACATTTAAGAAGGGTAACAAATATAAACTTTTATTTCTGTCCTGAAAAAAAAAACATTTTCATTGAAATATCCAATAGTTTTTGTAATAATAGTACTAAATAGACAACTAGAGAGGTCTTTTAAGGCTCGGCTTCATCTATTATACAGAAACTCTTCGCTTTTGTGACATGATTTCAATTTCAGATAAAAAAATTACTGCAAATATTTTATTATAGAAAATTTACGTTTTAAAAATTGTTTAATATTTTTGTATATAATTTTTATTGTGTGTTATTTGCTGGTTGCAAAGAAGGCAGGGACGTATTAGTAAAATATGTTCCTGAACTTTTACAAGTAGCAAATAACACATATTGAAAATTAAGTACAAAAATATAAAACAACTTCATAAATGTAAATTTCTTATAATCAAAAGTTGTCAATAATTATTCTGAAACCTAAATTATGATATATAAAAACGAAGAATCCCTCGAAAGAGGTGAAGTCGAGCGTTATGAGTTTGAATTGTATCCTGCCACCGAAATAATTAATTACATGCACGAGCCTCTGGTTATAAAGTGTTGTAATGGGCTATCCTGCATTACAGGAATGTAGATGTGGTGGGAGTAAAATGCAGCGAAGTGACCGCGCAGGGATAAGAAGTAAAACGGGCGGAGTGTGCGTGCCGAGACTGGTCGCTGGCAGGAGCAGATGAGCGCGGTGTGTGTTGGCCGTGTAGAGCTTTGAGGAAGCGCAAACAAACAAGGCAGTGTGCTGTGTGGGGCCTGCAGGGCGAACCTGGAGTGGTTTGTCTTGATGGGCGCTGTGCCTCGTCATCTCGCGTCTGCCTCCATCTCCTCTTCTCCCGTCTTCACACACAGTCCTCCGCGGTTTCTCTCCCCACCGGCGCGGCGCGACTTTCAGTTTTCTCTCAATGGCCGCGTGATTAGTCTGGCGCTGCGCGCGGGTTTGTGAGGGCCCCGCCAGTCTGCAACACTCGGCGTCTCTGCAGGCACGGCGCCGCTCAACTTTGTCGGGAAATTCGACGTTGATGATCAGCCGGATGGCGATGATTCGAAACCCAGTCAGTAATGTTACAATTTTTTCCAAGTCTGTGATCATAGCCCGATTATTTAAAGGACGCAGGTCATAAATAAATTAAATAACCAATAATGATTTCCTAATTTATTTATAAACAATCCAAATAAATATTCTAGACTCCATATCTCGATATCAATAGTTATCACCAGCTATTTTTTAAACCTAATATTTGCAATAATCGTCCGTAACCTCACAGAAATCAACACAATCAAACGCTTAAAACCAGTAATTGTGAACAATTTTCTAACACCTACTGAATTGCTATTTAAAATATATGCTTGACATTCGACAGTTCCAGTACTTACAATCAAGTCTGCATTACTCGCGCTTTCAGTCCCACATTGTTTCATTTTAGATGTAGCCTGTACTGCTTGTCTGGAATGTCCAGGAACACCCCGAGCAACTCCCGCACACAGCCGCACTCTCCTGGTTGGATACCTCGACCTCCACGGCATTCACGCACTTCCGCCTGTCCCTGCCGCACACACACTCGTCCGCCGCAGTCTCTCACGCCGTCGCTCGCTCTCAGTCCACTCTCCTACGCACTTGTCCAGCAGGCTGTCACAGGCTGTGGCCGTATTTATAATGGCAGGTGTCCTGAGACAGAACCTTCTTCACACGCCGAGCTGCGCCGAGGGAGAAAATTACCAGAAAGTTCGTCATGCAATAGCTCGACGCCGTCGACTCCAGAAGGGCCGATGGTAGGAGGGGGCAGGGGCGGTGACGCCAGTTCATTTTAGCTGTCAATCCTTCCCCGCCCAGGTAGACCACCCGTGGCGCATTCGGTTTGGTGCGCTGCCGGTTTAAGGTGCGGGAGGTTCTGGGTAAGGCATGGGTGTTAGTTTAAGTTAGGTTGTAAGTTAGTTTGTAAGCCGTCCACTGATAAGTCTCCAGGCATAACACCGGGGGTCGTTAATAAGCCCTTTCCAATCCAATTCCCCGCCCGACGACATAGCTGCAGCCGGATCCGCGTGTGTCCCCCCGCCCCCCCCCCTTCGGCACTAACTGTGTCGAGGGTGGCTGCACGCGCCCGTCGAAGGGGTCCGCGCGTAACACAAATTTTTACTAAACAAGCAGGTAGAAATTGTTTTACAGACAATTTGCAGGGTTTTAGTTGTAGCCTACATGCACAACTCGCGATTAAAATGAGTTCTCCTAATACGACTGAAAAAGATATAGATTGGGAATTGGGAACTGGTCAAGATAAATATAGAAATGAGGGCGGGTTCATTAAAAAAATGTATCCATCAAAAATAAACAAAAAACACGAACCTCAAATTAAGCTCGTTGACTAATTTGTTGAGGAAAAAAGTTTTTGTCACTCAAATATGTGTTGGAAGATGATCAAAATATTTAACCAAACTAGTTTATCAAAAGTCTAGTTCAAAAACGATATAAATATCCCATTTACGTAATTTTGAAGCGTTAAGTTTAGAAAAAAACTCAATCATAAAATAAACAAGGTAGTTAAGGATCTCCTTCATTTGTCGGCAAAACCGAAAAAACCACGTGAAAGTCGGACGATTNTAAAATAAACAAGGTAGTTAAGGATCTCCTTCATTTGTCGGCAAAACCGAAAAAACCACGTGAAAGTCGGACGATTTATGTAAATGTCACGAGTATCGTTCTTTTCTAATCAGAGTTTTCTTATACTGCTGGAAGGGGTAGGCTTACTAAGTANATGTAAATGTCACGAGTATCGTTCTTTTCTAATCAGAGTTTTCTTATACTGCTGGAAGGGGTAGGCTTACTAAGTACAAGCAGATACTACGTGATATTTCGAAGGACATGGAAAAGCAAGTTGTAATAATTTCGGGAACTGCTCTGTTTATGTTTCTCTGTTATTTAGAAAGCTTGCATAAATTTAAGATTTTTATTCCTTGAGGAAACCTACCTTGTTCAGAAAATTCGCATAAATTGAAGATTTTTATCCCCTGAGGAAACCTATTTTGCTTGGAAAGCTTTCATAAATTTAAAATTTTTATTGCAAGATGAACCCGGGATCTAAACGGTAGGGTCTTCTAAATTCATCTACCGTGACTTCGTTTATTTGGAGCAGTGATTTTATTTACTCGGAAGAGAGGCGGCAGGGGTGGAGGGGTTTCCCTGTTTAAACTAACTGAAACTTACATTTAAAAAATAGGTCTACATGGCTATGGCTTCGAGCCGAGATCTTTTCTGCCATGAAGATCGCAACTGCCATTTGCAGTTTTTAAAGCGACATATTTTTTCTTATTGCAAATATCCAATGCCCCAGGCCCTGTAACGGACATAACATTTATGTCACGTCATTATCACCACTGTTAATAAAATTATTTTGGCCTATTAACAGATGATATCCAAGTGAGGGTTATTTTCGCCTCTTTGCGGGAAAACAGTGATTTACGTAGGATAATCACAACTAACTTATATCAAAATATAAATATGACTAGTGTCGATGTAATAGAGGTATATTTTATTGTTATGCCTATGCGTAGCCTATTTTGTGATATATATGGGTAAGAAGTGGAAAGCAGCATAAAATATTAATTGGAAACGAAATTTCTTGAAGGCGGATCACTACCGTGATTCAGTTGGTCATCTTTGTCATTTATAATCTTCTGGGTGTTTCAGGTATTCCTAAAACCACAGTTGGAAGTAGCAGCGAGTAATTTCGATGATCGTTGCAGGCCTAAACAGTTTAGTTTAAATACTCTGTAATACTTTCATATGCATTTTACAAAGTTAAAAAAAAAAATACGAAACCACGATACGAATCGGTTATTAGAAAAACTTTGAACATTTAAATTAAATTCAACTGGAACGGAATATGTGTGTCTGTCGCACGATGTTTTACAAATAGCTGGTTTATAGTAAAAACCCGATAAAGTGTTTCCAAAGTTTAGAATTATTTCCGTAGTGTCGACAGCCTGCGAACAGACACGTACTACTCGACCAAGCCAGGGTGTTCATCGGGAACATATTTGAACTACACAAGGTCACGCCGTTATATCACTTCCCTCCGCTTACCCCTTCCTTATCCAGGATGAGATGAAGCGTTCGGCTGTGTGGCTATCGGGTGTCGAAGTAACCATACGTTGCGTGGCACAGTGTTGACTAATTCGCGTGGCCGTGTCGATGCTCCCGTGTGGGCTGGTGTCTGTACAAGGTGCTTAAATTCACGTGGACGTGTGTGCACGCGCTTGCCGCAGACAACTCACGGTATTAAATTTCCCGTACTCGCTGTTGTTCTTCCTTTGTTAGCAGCTACGCTAGCGCTCGAGACTCACCTCTCCCCAGCTGCACACTTAGCTTCAGAGTTGCCAACTTTAACGGGTTTCTCACCAGATCTGGTGATTTTAGATGGTCTAGTGGCCAAATATCGTATCTGCGACAAGTCGAAAAATTAGTGATATGTGTAATAATCTAGCGGCCTATCTGGTGTTTTGAATGAACACTGGTGTCTTCAGGATTGTTCACTTCCCCGGAATTAACGATGTACNCTAGCGGCCTATCTGGTGTTTTGAATGAACACTGGTGTCTTCAGGATTGTTCACTTCCCCGGAATTAACGATGTACACCTGGAGAGGGCACGGGAATATCTTGAGATGAATGTTATAAGATTTATTGCATGCTATTATCTTTTCATAGGTAGTTATTTGGGATGTTTCGCGAGGAATGACAATACCGTTAGCCCCGTCTTAAGCGAAGTTTTGGGAACCTCTACCCTCTAAAAGAACTTGAAGTATCAATTTGTACAGCTTGAGAGTACCGTGCGTTTGTACGTATGTCAAGCAAATCCGCTATNTAAAAGAACTTGAAGTATCAATTTGTACAGCTTGAGAGTACCGTGCGTTTGTACGTATGTCAAGCAAATCCGCTATGAAATTATTCCAGGTGGGAATTTTTGGCTCTTAATTTTAAATTGTTTCAATTTCTGACTATGGTATTGACAGTTGGAGTCAAGAAACTGTAACTATCTGGGAAAACGTATACTTAATATATTTTGTCTAAATTTATTTTTAAATTTGAATAAGGTTACAATCCGATGATATTTTTGGCTATTTTTGTATGTAGATTTAAAGACTTTCCCTCGAAAATGTTGGTAACTCTGCTTGGCTTCTTCAAGTAACACTGCAGGTTGTGAGCTCGAACAGGTAGCAAGTTCCCAGTTCCCACGATCTACAATGACACGTTCCGTGCACTCATACACACACGCGCGCACACACACACGAGACTCAAGCAAGTCCTCGTCACGGGAGACCACGTGAAACCCCATACTGGGGCCCCCTCGTGATCCGAGCTCACTAAATATTTTGACGGTGCCTCGAAGGCAGGTCGGCCGGGGGGGCGTCTTTTCCCTTTCTGTCGCGCGACACGTGATCGTCCGATGTAACAGTAGAAGGTCTTGAAGAGGAAGAGGATGCGGGGTGTAAGGTTTCCACTTGGGGGTCTTGTCCTAGCGTGGTGTTCCTTCGCCCACCAGCCGGGGACGACTCCACGGTACACTGCGCACCAGATATCTGTTAACTTCAACAACGTCACAAGGAATGAAGGACGTCACTGAAGTTTCCTGTAATCTAGTAGAGAGAGTAAGTAAGTGAAGAGATTCGGACGGCTCTTAACATCGAGGTCTTGAGAGTGAGGTGAGCGTGGAGCAGAGCCGGAATGAAAAAGGCGAGGGAAACGGGAAATCCCCCCAAAAAAACCCGGCATCGTCCGGCACGATTCCCACATGTGAAAATCCGGGGTTGACCCCGCCGGGAATCGAACCCGGTTTGCCTAGATGGTAGGTGAGTGGTCTAACCACTACACCACCGCGGCATCCACCCTATTTAAATAATAACATAAAATATTGTCCGTGGTGACCAGTTGTTTGCTCTCACCCTTTCATATTTCCATTTCAAAGCTATCCACTGATGTTTCTCACTTAATATTACACTACGTAGATTTACTATCATTTCTCATATACTCTGGACATTAGAAGTAATTTACCTTCGCGTTTCTAAACTTTTTGAAGGAGTGAGTACTTTCGAGTCAGTCAGTAGGAAGAATTTCGCGTCGTGTAATGCTTCCTGCTCCTCCTCCGTACCGCCTATAGCAGGGCTGCTTGTAATAGTCGTTCATGCTCGCAGATTATTCTGTACGTCAAAGGTTAGGTGTCGTAACTCCAGTTTAAATGAACAGGGTTACGACACGTCAACTTTGAGGTACATACAGTGTATGTGGCGTGCGGCATGGCATGATGCCTCCTTATTAAAGAGCGTTCACGGTAAAACTGAGCAGTTTTGAAAGCCCTGCTTAAGATTTACGCGTATGCACGTTGTGCATTCTTTCCCCATGTGTAAAATCAGCATTGCCATGGGTCTGGTGACTTAGTTCATGCGTCGGCCAAGTGAAACTGCGGAATTATTAGAAAAGTAAATATTTGGCAAATTTGCTAAATATTACACTTATATGTATTCAGAAAAACAGAAAGCAAAATAAATTAATTCGGTGTTCACAAATGTTTACCTACACTTTTAATTGAACGATAAGACATGGAATTACTTCCTTTCCGTTGTTGCCAACTTTACCGGGCGCACGCTCTTCAGCGTGCCCATTGAAACTTATGCAGGTAAGGGCAGTGACATTTTCCGAAGGTTGATTTCAAAAGTGCTCAATTAACCGTAGACAGCCTATACTCTTAAGAGATACTAACTACTGTGGTTATAAATGTAGTATAAATGAATCTCGCAATGCAACGTAAGACCTTACATCTATTTCATTAATTCGCAAAAAATTAAACTCGAAGTCTGCATCTCAGGGTGCCCACTGTAACTTTAACTCTATACACTTTAGTTTTGGTTTGGTTAGATTCACTTAGATTACAGTCATCGTAAATCCATTTTTGATGTTACTACGACTTAGGATTTAATGGAATTCACTAACAGTCGATGGTCTGTGGCACTCGCTGCGTGTGAGTGTGTATCTCTTGGCAGTTCCCTGAGATCGAGACACCGAAGCAATCGGCACCATTTCACAGCCTTGAGTCACTCAGTTTTTAACAACTCTGTTTAATTTTCATGGATTCATATTTTTAGAGCGAGAGTCCCGTGTTCGATTCCCGTGTAAGGCATTGGTGAGTTTTGCCGTGTTGCGCGTAGGTCCATTTAAGTTTTGTATACACTTTTCCTGTCAGTCGAAGTTAAATGGGGCCACTGGTAACCAAAATAAAAAATAATTTGGCACCAGTAAAAAAAAATGTTAAGTCACTTAACCCTTTTAGAAGCGATTTAATTTTATCGTTTCGTGTGTTACAAATTAGAAATTTTCTGACGTACGCTGTACTTTTAGTCGCTGCAGCAACTGTTTCGTGAGGCTTATCACAACCAAATGAGCTGCAGGCCTTATGTTCTCCTATAGAAATACGAACCAGCCATAATACAGGAAAGTAACGTGGTTGATAGATAAGTTATCCAAGGAAAAATAATTGGCTTTTAGTCTGGTAATGCAGATTACCGGCCAAAAATAACGTTAATGTGCATTATGTATAAAATTCCGTACAGTGGATCAGAATGGATTAACTTACTATCATATGCTTTGTACAACCTTCGTTGGGGTCGAGTGATGGAGGCATGGTTGAGGGCTGTATGCGCTCCACGTACAAACACAAAGCTTGTGTGGCAATATTCTGCAATAATTCAATTTTTTTTTCTTCGTCCATCTGTATCTCAGCTGTGCTGAGCAACATCGGCGCCAACGCTTCCAGAAAAGTTTCGGGCGAAAATTGTTTCCTTCCACCTCCACCCCCTCCTCCCCCGCCCTACACAAACGAATGTCTCGCAAATTTCCTTTGTCCCCGTTGACATATCGATTGGGCGAGGGTGGACACGAAAAGAGGGCGAGGGGGTGCGGATATCATCCTGCACCATCCCGACGTGTCCGTCTCGACCCCATGGACCACCCTAACCATTTTATCCTACTCCAACCCTCCTACCTCTTCCCCCGGCCTATTTCCAACGGAGAACTCTTGCCTAACCCCATCCTCGGGGAAAAAAAAAACATTAGCAGACGGATGAAAAAGCTTCTATACTCGCACGGCTCTACAGAGCTTGACACGTGTCAAATCTGGGCCGGCCGAATCCACTCCTGACTCCATTTTGCCCCCCAACTCCCGCNAGATGGCGCTGCGAACACCGTATGCTGTGCAGTATTTCACTTCGCTCATGCAATTCTGCGCGCACTTTTTTTTTTAAGAGTAATCCTTATTTTTCATACTAACTCTACAATAGTCTGCCACCAAGCTTGATTTCCCTTTTTTTCAGTTTCGCCACGAAGTATGTGCGAGTATGCGCGTTTTTTTTTCTGTGGCAAACCCATTTGGAGAAATCCGTTCCGATAACGTGGATTGTTAGCAAATTTTTCCGTGAGTATTTTGGTATATGAGTATGGTACATACTGCTTTTGAGATTTCCCGTATTTGTCAAGGACCAATTATCCTGCACGGTTATAATGAAAATATAGTTTATCTGCAGCAATCTCAAGTTATTATTTTCTTAAATTCAAAAGTAACTGATTTTGTTTTTGGACGCTTGATACTTTCGCAGCTATTGATTGATAGAAAAAGACGTAGCTCTGGTAGATGCACTAGTCTATTATGAAAGTGCGCAAAAAGCGTTCAATTAAAACAAACCTTCAAATGACCTTCGCCATTCATCAACATCCCAATAGTTAATACAATGTTAATACAACGTTAATTAATTCCACGTTTGTGGAGCTCTGGAAAATGTTTAAACTGGCCTATCGGGAATAAATTAAACTTTACAAGTCATAGAGTCCACCAGCTGTGCTTCATTAACGCCAGCAAATAATTTATTTTCTATTGCTTTTTTTATTAGCGCAGTAGCTCATTGAATCGAATACCACGAGAATAAGGCTGGCTATACGTCATATAAAAATATTTTTTTTAGAGTACTGTAAACTTTCTGTGTACTAGTATTCGATTTTTTTTACGTTGGATCTTTGGCGTTCTTCGTAATTATAGTTACTCCTCCTTCAAATATTTACTTCGAACAGTTTTGAAAAGAAATGGCAATACATAATTTCGTTTTGATGCTGTGTCCGTTTCAATTTCTTGTTTGTTGCAACAGAGTACACATTCCACGTGAAATTAAAAAATATTAATGAATTCTGCTCTAAAACGATACTGGAGGGTCCCTCCCTGAATTACCAAAAGCTTTTAAATGGCTGTGTTTTTTTCAGTGCACATAAATCTAGAGGCACAAAGAAAGTGTAGCCCCTATTTACTCTAGAGCTACGGACTCCACAGAAAAAGGAAAGGCCAGCCAATGAAGGATGAAAGTTTTTTGAAAAGTGGTAATTAGCTGGTTGTGAATGTGATGAATTGGAAGTAGATGCGCGGGAGAGCAAACGCTAATTTTTCATGCCGCTTTTTAAACCCCCGACGTAATCCGTCAGAGGCTTCGCATTGATGTTTGTGCGAGTTCCTTGAATAAATTTTCTTTTTCCACAAACAGGCGGCCTACAAAAGACTTTGCATGCTATCGATTTTGTTAATTCTTTATTCATAAGTGCATTCATTATCCCTTGAAATATTTTGAAATGTATGTTTAGAGAAAAATATTGCTTTCGATCTGCGAGCAGGTTATCAGAACAGATTTGTAGGTGCTTATCACGAAATTGTTAGTTTTGTTTTTTTATTTACAACGTAGTAATTAGTTNATAATTAGTTTATGTAAAATTGAACCAAAGACGTTACAACTCTCCAGGACTGTCAGTTAAAAATAATAACATCAAGTTCCACCGTTTAGAATGAATGAATACGCACTAATCAGTTCGATTCATGTTATTCGACGTTTTTAGACGATCAGGATATGTTATAAGTACAAAAACGTTTTCGCAAAACAAGCATCGCTTTTGTTCGCTGGAGAGAGACTTGCTGTCTATTTAATAGTAAAACATACACGGTTATAATACAGACATGTATGTTACATGAAAATGCACCCGGCTAAGTTCTGTTACATGTCTACCGGCTTGTCATGAATTGATAATTTAGAAGTTATCATCATTATCAAACATACTCTTGTATTATTTAGGGGAGAGATACTACACTACACGAACACTCAGGAAATTCAAGGGTATTTGAATAAAGCCAAATGTTGGTAAAAAGAAGTATAATTGCATATCAACCAACTGTTACAATCAGTATTATTTAGTTATGCGGGGAAGCCTATGATTTATATCAATGTAACATAACTGTCTAATATTGATCCTCGATAGTCGTATCTTAGTTCGAAGCCGGATACTGATTTGGACGTGCTGTTACTACGGTCGACGCACAAGTCTTCTTGGCGTCACGTAGAGAAACGCTCGTGTTTAAGGCGCCCGTTAACCTGGCGCATGAACTGCGTTGCAGAGTGTTCCAAATACACATTTTTCATCGAAACTATTAAGCGTGCGTCCAACGTGCTGATCTACGAAAAGAACACACACTTCAGACGAGAGCTGTTAAGTACTTTCAAAATATCACGTACGTTAGAAACATCAATTCAGAGTACTCCAAAACCGCTAAAAACGGCCTTTCCAAGGCGCTGTAGCTCAAAATGCACGCATCAGATACATACAAAACTACTATAGGGGCCTGCACTGAACCTTCCTAAAGACTTCCCACTAATAAAATAATATGGTCACCGCTGAAAGTCCCATAGGTACACGCAGCACGACGAGAACACTGCACGCCAGTTCAGAGCCTTGCGCTTAGCGGCGATGGCGTACTTGATGCGCGTGGCAGTGTCGTCCTTATCGCTCCCGCGCTTCTCAGCCTAAACGTGGGAAAAAGTTCCAGGTAGACGGGCGCCTTAAGGTGTTCCGTTGGCCTGCACAGTCTCTGGGCCTCGCGACATCGTGCCCTGGCACCCAGTTCGACGGAGGGCTATCCTTGCCGTTTCAACCAGCAGACTTGAGCAACAGCGTCCCAGAACTTGCAGCCCGCTGCCTGGTCTGATCCCATTCCTGTATGAGATTGCGCGCTCAGGAAGGCCGTCGAATTAAGGCTTGCCCACGTCGTCATAACAGAATGCGAAACATGAGAAAAGTGCATGCTCATGTAAAATTGTGGTTTCATATTTAAAACGTAGTTCGATGTTAACAACGCCCTTGGTCGTACATTGGTAGCAGGAGGTTAGCATGAGTAAGGCATAGCCGTACCGATGAAGACCTAAGAGCCATATGCATAGTGTATACAGGGTGATTCTAAAATCATGGGACGAACATTGAGGGGTGGTAGAGCTCACCAAAACAAACAATTATTGTATAGGAATATATGGGCGGGAGTGACGCGTTGAGGCACAAACACAAAAATAACACATGAAATGCAACACATTGTTTATTTACAACGTCGCCGCCAAATGCCTTTTTACAGCAATGTTTATAATAATTGCTCAAAATTGCTACCACCGACAGTAATGCAAGCTTGGTAGCGTCGGTGGAGTGATTGGCGAACAGATTCAAATACGCCGGGTATTTCACGCACGCCACCATTGTCAGCCAATCACGCCATATGTAGAGGTCGCCAAGCATGCGTGACTGTTGGTGGATGCATTTACAGCAACTGTTTTAAGATTGTCTGTACGGAATCACTCGTTAAGTATGCTGCTAATGAACATTTTATGTTTCCGTTAAAGTGCTATGTTTTTGTGTTTGTGCCTCAACGCGTCACTTCCGCCCATATATTCCTATACAATAATTGTTTATTTTAGTGAGCTCTACCACCCCTCAATGTTTGTCCCATGATTTTAGAATCATCCTGTATATAATTTGAATGGTGGAAGTAAGCCACCTGCTCAAAATAATAACGTTTTGGACAGTTTTGTACGGACGGTTGAAAATTAAACGTTTTGCACGTGAAACACACAGCGAAACCCCACGGTGAAAAACAGTATGCAGGCAAATGCGAAAATTTTTATAGGGCCTAAGCTGTGTACGGTAAAGTGAGCGCTTGTAAAACAAACATTTGAAGAGAAAAAATCACTACTCATAACTATGTATATACAGCATTAAACACTGGTATGTGGCTCCTTCTTAAGTTGAAATTAATTAATGAAATTAGTTCTTAACTTCTGTATTGCGATTGTATTTTGACGTGACAACGTCTTAAATTAGGTTGCGGCTGGGAGTCACTTATGAAAAAGTGTAACGCTCGGTAACGTTACGATGAGNTTATATTTATGACCATTGAAATTAGTATTTCGTGCTTCATACACATTCCAGTAGGAGTTTGCGTATTTACAACGCAATGGGATTGCTAACAGTTTCACTTTTTTTTTTTTAATAGCGCATGAATGAAGTGATCATGCCCACGGCAGTATTAATTTTACGTAAGTCAGAAGGATACAAGATGAGAGGAAGGTAGATCCTATTAAAAAAAAGGGGGAACGTGAAAAGCTCCTTACGCAGGTGTAACGTTATGCTGCAGTTGTAGAACTAAAACGCGCGACTTGATACATTTAGTTTCATACTAAGACGCCCCGTAGAATGTTGGCTGAAAAAAAAAAATGAATACCACCTGATCTGTTTNCATTTAGTTTCATACTAAGACGCCCCGTAGAATGTTGGCTGAATAAAAAAAATGAATACCACCTGATCTGTTTGTTTTTTTTTTTCCGTTAGTAGGCGTATTTTTATTTATTATTATGTTTATTCAAGCGTCCGTTGTGATGACGCGTAAAAATAAGAGTGGTTATGTTGGTTCTCTGGCTACCCCCCGTAGCCAGAGAGAGAGAGAGAGAGAGAGAGAGAGAGAGAGAGCGCACATAGGACTGGAATGTAAATACTCGCGCGTTTGTTGGAGGGCTGGATCGTGTTCGGAATCTGATTCCGGCCAGCGGGAAAAGGGTTGGAAGGGGTTGTAAACGAGATGGGCTTACAGCGGCACTGTTTCGTTAACCGATATCTCCCTTCTCCGTCTAGCGCTCGCCGACTTGGCGCGTGTTCCGCATACTGCGACTGCAAGTCAGAGAGAGAGAGAGAGAGAGAGAGAGCTCGGATGTTTGCGCCCGCTAAGGGCCCCACTTGGCCTCGGAAGGGTAGCGGGCTCACGGTTATCACTCTCCTTTACTGAAGCGGATTCAGTCCTCCCACAATTTCCTCCCTACCCTCCCTTTCCACCCCTCGCCTCACACCGCCACGTGGATTCGTTTTTTCTAGCGACAAATAACAGCCGAGCTCGGGAAGTCAAAAGCTGTCTGCGCCAACTGCAGGGGGGGGGGGGGTTCAAGGCAAGATGGGGAAGTTTCGCTGCCACGCGAAAATAGTCCGTTTTATGCTCTACGCAATGCAGTAGCACGTAATCGCGCAGGAAGGCCCAAACCGAACGTGAGCCAGTCTGAGATAGTCAGCATCCAAGACTTCCCCACATTTTGTACATTCAACTCGTAATAAACACCATGATTATTATTTACTGTTATAAAATTAAGTTTTATTTTTACTGAAATTTTATGTGCCAAAAAAATCAAGCCACGTGGATTTTTAACTAAATTGTTTGTCAATAAAATTTTTAATGCGGTTTGTCCAAAGTTGTAAATCACCTTGGAAAGTAATAGTTGGTTAGTTTTATTTTGGATGTCCCACAACCAATGTTACCAAAATACCTGAAACCCAATATAATATTCACAGTTTTGTAAGAGTGGGTTAATAGGTGCTCATGAACTTAGTCAAGGCTAAGCATATAACATGAATTCTAGTTCAGCTTGAAGCAAATTGTGTTTTAGTGTCACGTGTTCATGATCTGCGTAAAATTTAACAAAAGCGAGTATTTAGCATATACAAACGTCAACTGTATTTAGGTCATGACACGTATATTTTTATTTCATTTTAACTTATTAAATACAGGGAAAAGTTGTTTTGGGTACATTTGGTACTTCATTTTTACCACACCTTTAACATTCCTTACTCAAAAGTACACGCGAATACTTACTGGGTGTGTCGAAAAATGTTTCGCAGAATTTATTGAACTAAATATAATACTATAAATTTTTCCAAAACTTGGAAAAATTTTGAGATATTCACATTTGCTTTAAAATGTGTATGTTATGAGTGACGTGACTTGCTGGGCAGTAGTAGGGTGCAAGGATATATTTTTGTTTCAAAATTGCTGGATTGTACGTGCTTTAATTAGAATATTTGGGAAGAATTCGGAGACAAATTTTGTTAATTCCTTAACACGAGCATGGATAAATTATAAAGTGATATACTTCCTAAATGCAGATTACGTGGAACATAAAATTTAACTGATTTGTAGAAGCTTGCTT
>NQII01002055.1:378144-389003 GCA_002778355.1 Clitarchus hookeri
CCCGGTTCGCCTATGCGTGAGGCGAGTAGTCACTGCGGCCCCCGTGGTTCTTGAAGGTCTTTCAAATAATCAGAAAGGTGACGTTCGCAAAACCAGCATTTTCCTTTCCCGTCTGCTATGCTTCAGCTAGTTCTTATATTTAAAAGAAAAGTTTCCCTTGGGTACATTTCGATCGGAACGTTTTATTTCATTATTATTTCAAGTTTGCTTCTTAAAAATGCTTGATTAAGAAAAAATAACTAGTAACGAAGCTATTTTAGAAATCTAGGGGAAATATTATACTTTGGTTACCTATAAAACTCAATAATGAGAACTTTTAATTTTTTTATGTGATTTAATTTTTCTGAAATTTAGTTATTGTTTACGCGGACCTTCAGTTAAATTAACATAGCCCAATTCAGTATCTAAGACTTTACCTGAAGGAAATGCCATGATTCTTTTTATGCGAGCGAGAAATCGTACTCCGAATCAAGTTCAACGTGAGGCTGAATACGTTCATTTACGTAACCTAAGCTGCGATTATCACTTCAGCAGTTCACCCAGACTATATTCCATATTGGCCTATAAATGCGAGAAGTTATCGTGCTCTGTGTGTATTGTGCCGGGTTCGTAGTACGCGACGGTCCCCCACCGCGATTCCTCTTTGGAATGAAATTCGTTATGGTACTTCAAGAATTACGTCAATCCATATATACATATATTATTTTTAAGTGATAGTTTTGCAAAGTGTAGGCCATCCTGGCCAATCACGAAGCAAGGGCAGATTTCGGCAACGACTTTTTCCGTTCATACATCTCACAACGCCTTCGTAAAAAAACATGTTATTTTCGGGCCTCCGCATTTCTAGGGAAAGAGCAGTTTGACACGGTGCATACATAAGCAGCTACAAAACTATATTAAAGTTTACATTTTATGTTTTGTCGAAATATGCGAAGCACTGGCATTAAAATGAATAAATGGTATCCTGTTCTTCAGATACATGATTTTCCAGTTACAGCAAAAATTAATTACAATTAATCTCCCTTGTCACTTCTCGAGCTAATTTAATTGCCCGTACACTTAAAAGATTGAAATGACTTTTCATAAGTTCTTGGTCGCTTGGCAGGGTTTTAAAGAGGATTCACTATGTTAAGTTTCCTAAAGTCGCTCAGGCCATCAATGCAGTTTACATATGGGATGGAAAACAACGGGAACATTCCTTCGTCAGATGTTTTGGTATGCAATAAAAACAACAAAATCGCTGCAAAAAGGTATAGGAAACACAGTTATACACGACAATACCTTCGCTCCAGTTGCAGTCCCTTAAAAAGCACTAAAACTGCATACTTGAACAAACGAGGCTGAAATAATCTGCAGTGACCATAAAAATCACAAAAAAGAAATACCAATTTTCGGCGTTGGTTGCCCTATTTTCTCCATTTGCACTCTGAATCGATACTGATAATAACTAGTACGATGACCTTGAAAGTACGTACACAGCCTAAAACCCTACTGAAAATGAAACCTGCTAGCCGAGGCTGTTTTCACTGGCCCGAAAGCTTCAACTCGGACGAATCTCACGTCTTCCTTCCTCCCAACCTACCGGCACAACATTTCCCTCTCGCACGGTCTAATCTGAAAGGCTCGCGCGGCACAAAGGGAATTTTTTTTTTGTTTCTGTCTGCAGACGTGCAAAATTTAGAACCTGAAACGACTGTGAGCGCCCTACTCAACTTTACCCCCCACACCTACGTCTGGCAAACCTCGTTTCTTTTCGCACTTCCCATTTGCATACTGGACACGCGGAGGGCAATCGCCCTCCTCGCCTCGCAAACGCAGACGTGTCAAGAGCTTTTATTAAGTACGCCCGGCTCGCTTTGATTCGCGGTTCCCACCCACCTAGATGAAAAAAAAAACAGAGAAGGCGACGTGTTGCGACAGGTATCTCGCCTGTGAACCTAGGCTTGGTACTAGTCTCACGTTGCACTGCCTACCCTCACACTCCACGGCTCTCTCATACAAAGGCGACGGACGTATGCATAAGAAAACCTCTCAAATAGTCAATATAAGTCGAAAGCTAAATTGGCGTGCTGAACAATTATTTTCTATTCTTATGTGGTGCTTTAGAGTAAACATTACTCAGCAATTACTGGCAGTACGGACTAATTACTTAAAGCTAAAGACAGTCAGAGAGCGAAGATGTTTACAAATGTGATTCTTATGCGGAGCATCTGCGAATGATTGGCATGTGATGAAGTCCCGTATAAACTCAATGCAGCATTATTAGTATTATTATTAGTATGCTTCTTTTCTCGGTTTGTCATTTCATTGGTAGTTTATAATTTTTAGAGCGAAGGAATGTCACAACTCCCTAATTAAAAATTTATGCGATCTTAAGTGCCCTATTTACCAAGCCGGGGGCCGGTAATTTCAAATGGGGAATCAATGTTTAACTAAATTCCGTGTCATTGCGTCAATTTCAAAGATAGCTATTTCAAACAAAAAGTATTCTACGTGAAATTTCTTAAGAAATATCGCTATGTTGAGACATATTGCCAATTGTTTTGTTTAACACGTCGTTTTGTAAATTGTAATGTTTAAATTTATATATAACAAAAAAAGAAGTGAATATAAAATTTTTTTCAAATATAATTTTATGTAGCAATAATTTTTGAGAAAGTCGCATCAAAATGTTTTTTGTTTGGAATAGTTATCTTTAAAATTGACGCAATGAGAAGGAATTTCGTGTAATATTTATTCCCCCTTTTTAAGTTGGCGGCTGCCGGCTCGGTAGGCCGTCAAGTTATGGTATCGATTCCGGGAAACATATATTTGTAAATCTGTAGAATTTTTTCACTTCTTAGCCTATTCATTTATTCAAGCAATGCATGAAACATCGCTAGGAAAAATATGGTGGTCTTATAAAACNTTCACTTCTTAGCCTATTCATTTATTCAAGCAATGCATGAAACATCGCTAGGAAAAATATGGTGGTCTTATAAAACCCTAGTTACCTATGTCATGTTTCAATATAAATATTTTTCCAGGATACAAATGTAAGTCGCTATTTTGTAGCTTATGTATGATTTTGGAATTTGAAACATAAACGTGGTTGTTGAAAAGTGTCAAAGTCACAAAAAAATCGCTGTACGTAGCCCTTTTTTTTACGATATTTATTGTTTTGTGTAACAGTCTTTTAAACTTTATCCTCAATGCTGTGTCTTTTGTCAACAGATTACCGTTTTAAAACCCCTGTAATCACCGCTTAAAATTCTGGGGGGAAAAAAACAGAACACATGCGTAGCTTGTTTATGGTATTTCACATCGCCATCACAAAGCTTCCTTGGCGTTAACATATTTTTTATTACGGAGGCAACTAAAAGCTACGTATATTGATAGTAATTCGAGGCTTAACCGCTAAGTTGGAGCAGCAACGTCGAGGAAGAGCGTGACGACTGATGGTTAGTGTCACTTCATCAGAGATTTTGTGGTGTTGATGAATTCAATGATAGTAAATACTGCGGTTTTATTTTCAATCTTTGCTACGACACCTCTTACTTCCCAGCAATATTAAAATTCTTAAAGAAAATATTTAATTGTGTTTTATGTATGTTTAGCTAGAAATCGATGTACGTGAATTGTTTTAGAATTTTTTAATAAGTAAATATGTGATATTAAAGTTTGTGTCACGTATGATACATTGGGCATTGAATGGATATTTTACAATGTTTTAGGTTTGTATAATTTCTAACATTGAAAAACACAAATTGACTAAACACATTGTACAAACAATACTTGACAAATTTTTGAATGCTGNTACTGAGCACTTGGTATACACAACATTTGATAAATTTCAGTATATAAATCATGATATATATTGACATTAAAGTAGCTATATATAAAACAGCAACTGAAAAAAAAGTGTAAAAACCACTACATTGTTTTATTAGATTTTCTGTAAATGAAGTTCACAAATATGAAAGCATTACAAAATACCGTTATAGTTCTCCTATTTAATTATCATGGCAAATTAATACGAATTAGTTAAAAACACATAATGTTATGATACTATATAGTAACATAACTATATATATATATAAAGAGCTAACACATTTATAAATAGTTACATTGTAAAAGCCTACATTTTTTACAACTGGAATTGCACAAAGCAGTTTCGTCCCTGCGAAAAACACAAATTGACTAAACACTTTGTACAAACAATACTTGACAAATTTTTGAATGCTGGATATTTCCATCTTTGACTTTTCTCCGAGAAAGATGGCCAGTGTCGAATGGTGTCCCGTCTAGTTTCAAAGTTTGGAATTGCGACTGCTGGGCACCTCTTCTTTTTAGCACGAAACATTATGTCAACCTCGTTGCCAGATGGTGACGGTCTTCCACGCTTCTTCAAGTCCTTTCATTCTTTGCAGAGTGTTTCAGCCACATCTGCCTTGAATTATAGTAGGTCTGGTACTAGCTTTTTGTCAACCCCATGTGCATCGCTGTCTCTGCGGCACAACAGCCATGATGTTACAATAACTAAATCCACGAAGTGGAAGAAAAACCTCAAGTAATATTTCTTTGACCTAGTTATATTTCTGTAATATGCATCAAGGGAGTCCAAAATATCCACACCACCCATGAACTGATTGTAGGTTTTCACGAGTCTTGGGCGAGAAACTCTTATTTCACCATGTAACTTTTCATCCTAGCGAGTCGCCATCTTCACAGGCTCAGAAGAATCAAATGTTGAAACCAGAGTAACTACTCCGTTATCGAACCACTTAATAACAGCTATCAGTTAGATTCCATCAATTGTTGTCTCTGTCTCCTCAAAACTTCCTCGGCCTCTTTTCTTCATGTCCTTGTCGGGAGTAAATGTAAGTCCACGAAATATATTCAGCCGAACTGTTNAAGTCCACGAAATATATTCAGCCGAACTGTTCCTAGTTCTCCGATTCTTGATTGGCTAGGGCAACAAAAAGCGCAGGTAAAGAAAACCAGTTATCAAAGTATACTAGATAATTCCGGTTATTTGGTACTCTCCGAGTCAAACTCAACGCAACATTTGAGCTTGCACCAAAATCTGGAAGATTGGGCACAGGTGAGGTTTTACTTGAGTAAATTTCAAAATCATGTAAAATTCGACGTGAGTCACNAAATCTGGAAGATTGGGCACAGGTGAGGTTTTACTTGAGTAAATTTCAAAATCATGTAAAATTCGACGTGAGTCACACAGAAAAAATAGTTTGTACCCTCACTTATGAAGCTTGTTGGGAGTGTACTGCTACAATGAGCTTTTACCTTCAAATGGTATAATTTGCTCATCAACACATAGATGTTGGTCATCTAGAGGTATGTCATTGAAAGTTTGTTTCAAAGAATCAATCACAAGACGAATTTTAAACAACCTGTCCCTATTGGGGTCATCTCTTGGAGGAATATTAGAGTTGTCATTGAAAGAGAGTGATTGTTTCAATTACTCCCACCTATTTCGTGACATTACATTCTGTATTTTATCCACATTCGTTTTTGCAGACCAGTGCAGACGTGACCTTGGAAGACCATATATACACATATAAATACAAAGGCCTATAACNCATTCGTTTTTGCAGACCAGTGCAGACGTGACCTTGGAAGACCATATATACACATATAAATACAAAGGCCTATAACAGTTCTAACTCATTTGGGTTTGTATTCAGGGGATTGTTTGCATCTCTTTGAAAGCTGTAGAGATTAGATTTATCAGCAATGTATCAAAGAAGGTTCTTGTCAAAAAAAAATTCTGAAGTTGTTTAAACTTGATTGTAAAGGCTGGAGCTCTACTGGTGTGTATTCCCAAACAGGTGGAAGTTTCTCAGTGCTGTTACCTTAAACACAATGCCATCTTGTTGCTCAAGAGTTCTGACTTCCCAACCCAGGTTGTGGACTTCGTAGGCCTCGTCACTGGACGCGTCATCTGAAGAAGATGAAACACATAATTAGTTTACTAGAACTACCACATAAAAATAAGAAAATATCGATAGTAATATAAACACTACTTACCTGATTCTTCATCAGGCGGTGCCATAACTTCTGGCAGTCTCCTGCTCTTGTTTGGATGACTAGGCAACCAGTGTGGATCATCGTTACTATTCTACAGATCTTCATCTTCAATCTCATATGGAATAACAGAGGTTATTTAACTCATCTGTAAATAGTAATGTATCAGAATGGCATTATATGGTAACAAGAAATAATAATAAATGATCTGTTAAAACACGGATATATTCAAACAGTTTTTTTGTTTGTACTGAAATAGAATACGTAAGTTTGTAATTATGAGTACACAGATAAGTAGATAGACTTGAAAATGGCAACCTGGTACAGAAAAACAATTACCTGTTTCTGTTACAAAGATCAATATGTAAAAAGAATTATAGCCTAAAAATACTGGAAGCATTGTTCCTGCCCAACGTATCACATTTGATACGCTGATAATAATGACTCTAGTAAATAAAATATGTATATTTTTTTTTTTTTAAGTTTTGGGACTATATATAGAAAATACAAGAAACAAACTAAGATAACCATAATTTTAAATTAATGAAAGTAGGATTCTTACCATGAAACTGGTGGTTCAAAGATGCTAAACTTTCATCACTAGAGAACAAGATGGCCGTATAAAACATAAACCACCATAGATGTTGTATAACAATTCTGAACCCTTAGTACTATGCACAAAGTTATTCTGTAAGGAATAAAAACCATGCATATACCGCCATATTCAATTTGTGGTGCTCGGAAAATATTTGTTAAATAAGGAAAATTTAGTATAGAATATGATACATGGGGAGTTAACGCAAAAAGAAAAACAGTTGTTCATGANTTGTTAAATAAGGAAAATTTAGTATAGAATATGATACATGGGGAGTTAACGCAAAAAGAAAAACAGTTGTTCATGAGTGAAACTACGGCATCCCAAACGACATTTAATACCACGCTGCCTAAGAAGAAAATGAGGTAAATTATGACTCTGAAATATATTTTTCTTTATTGAATTGCGTTTATCAGAACTTAGTTGTTCATCGATCACAAGACTAGGTGGTCAGTTAAGCTTCATTACTTATATAAAAAATATATGTGTCTACAATATAATATGGATGTTTCTGTGCGCTTGCTATTTGAGATGATGGCGTTTCAATATATAAGCCAGTTTGAACTCCCGAAGCACATGAGGCCATGTGATTACACAGTGGTTTCCCACTGGCTTCCGCAGTATAAAGCAGAAAAAAATCAGTATAGTATCGATTTTTCAACCCGGAATGGAAAATTTCTCCTCCCTGGCTGAAATATATCTGCGAACTAAAAGTATATCTACGTCACCCCTTAATAATTTTTTTATTTTATTTAGGGCGTCTCTTGCAGTAACACAATAAATGAGACTTTGATCGCATGACACGCGTCTTTGGAAAGTTCATGTGAATAATTCCTGTGTTTTTTTTTAACCCAAGATTTTGCGTTACTATCACATGATTGTAAAGGTACCACAATGTAAAAATTACCTCTTCGATNTTTTTTTTAACCCAAGATTTTGCGTTACTATCACATGATTGTAAAGGTACCACAATGTAAAAATTACCTCTTCGATTACTTCCAGCACTCACTCATTCCTTGAAACAATTGCGTGCTCACCGAAATGTGGAAAGTTGGTAGCTTCGAAACGTCGTCACGGTAACACTTAGCCAACTTTGAAAACACGAACACCAAAGCGAGTCAGTGGCACTGTGTGTCGCGTGGAGCAGAGTGCTGACTTGATAATTTGATAGATAGCGCAGTTGCGATATTGATCTTTGACTACAACAAAAAAGGGTCAATCCAAACTTGTTGGAATTCTTTGACGCGAGCAGTTATGTTTTTTTTACTGTAATATCAGCTACGGTTCCAAGTGAGAGACCGAACGAGGTGTCACGGTGGTAAACCTCCGGACTGCGTTCGGGAGGACCTGGGTTCGAATCCCGGTTCGGACATCCTGATTTTCTGTTTTCCATAGTTTCCCGAGATCACTCCAGGTGAATGCTGGGATGGTTCCTTGCTGTAAGTCATTGCCGATTCCTTCCCCATTTATGCATCTCTGAGCGACTTGCTGCGTCTGTAATGACTTCGCTTTTAAGTCACAGCAGTGGCCTAGATGTTGACTTAACTGTGGCTGTTTCTAAGTTGGCTGGGCTGGAAAAGGTGCTGTTTGGCAGAAAAAAATATTTCAGAAAGGATAATATCAAATATTTGTGTTCTGATAATGTTCTTCGTGTTTACAGCACTTCATATTGTTTGTACGAATGTAACGTCAAATAGTCTGACTTGTCACTGGTTAGTAAGAACAGGAAGGGGATGGATGGGTGACCTTACACTCCCTGTCCAACTAAAGCGGAATGTCCAATATCAAGTTTCAGAACTTGGTTCTCTGGTTTAATGGGCGCACATCACTGCACCCTTTCGTACCACTATTTTCTCAGTACACAGTCGTGTTGCCAACGACAAAAATAAAATTTCTATATTATTTCATTTTAAATAATTATAAACTTCGGAGCAATCAAAATACCTTCGCTTGATATATTGCTGCGNATTTCTATATTATTTCATTTTAAATAATTATAAACTTCGGAGCAATCAAAATACCTTCGCTTGATATATTGCTGCGAAGTGATTATAAAAATAAAATCACTTTTAATACACACAACGACCATTTTGTGACTACAAACTATCGTTGCACAGTTGCTGCCCTGTTTCACTTGATGCTTTGTGCCTTGCTTGTTGTGTTTAACGAGATCGTCGATTTTCGATTTGGTTTGTTACAAGGACTTTGAAAATATTAAGAAGCGTGAGAAAATGAGTCGCCAGTCGTCAATGCCTAATAGTTGAACGTGTTCGACGTGAATCTCCGAAATAACGTACACCAATTTCAATTGGATGAACATTAGGAAAAATACTTAAAAGCAACATAATTTACCTTAACGNCCGAAATAACGTACACCAATTTCAATTGGATGAACATTAGGAAAAATACTTAAAAGCAACATAATTTACCTTAACAAATATGGGTACCCTAGATTCTGTGAGTTTGTGTCATCAAGGTAGCCAATATCTGAATCCATAACTATTCATCGTAGTGATGTGCTTTGACGAATGTTGTTACGTTGGCTATAAAACTGTGACGTGTTTACAACTTGCAGCTCAAAATAAGAACTCGGCGCAGTACATGAGAGTGTCGTCTCTCTCGTTGTTGATCTGTGGTTTCCCATGAAGTTGAGTTCTGAGACATGNTCGGCGCAGTACATGAGAGTGTCGTCTCTCTCGTTGTTGATCTGTGGTTTCCCATGAAGTTGAGTTCTGAGACATGTTGGCCAGGTTATCGATGCCGGGCAATCTGTGTATGGACTGTGGACGATGCGTGGCCTATGCCCGCACACGCTCGGCGCCCGGGGGGTAATTAGCTCACCCCTTCTCACCTCCACCCACCCTCGAGATAAGCATTAGTGGTGCGGGCAGGTCGTCACTAGGGGGTTCGGACGTCACGTGACACGGGCCGCGGGAAGGAGGAGGGAGCCTAGGGAAATGTTACCACTGAAGGGGGTGTGCTATAATTAGCATCGCCGCGGGTTAATTAACCTCGAAGGCGATTAGACGTGCAGGTGTAGTGGTGGCCGGCGTGTGCGAAAGCCGATCGTCGCGCAATATTCGTCGCAATCGGTGCTGACGTTGCGCGCAGTTAAAACTCTGCCCCAGCTACTTGCCACAGCTGTGGAGTGGTATGGGCGGTTCATAACATCGAGGTCTTGCGGGCCGATGAGGGTGAAGCGAGGCGAGTATGGTGGAACCCCGGAATGAAAGAGCGGGGAAAACGAGAGATCCCCGAGAAAACCCGCCGACCAGCGGCATCATCCGGCACGATTCCCACGTGCGAAAATCCGGGGGCGACCCCGCCGGGTATCAAACCCGGCTCGCCTTGGCGGGAGGCGAGAGATCACATTACTACACCACGGCGGCCCCTTAAACAGGAAGAGTGAGTGAAGATATTTTGGCGGCTCTTAACATCAAGGTCTTGAGAGCAGATAAATAGGTACAAACTAAAGGCGTTGCATCTTGAGAAAAAAGCCAAAACTGCATAGTTCTGTCCAAGAAAACAGCACGTCAAGAAATTGTCATGATAAGTTTCAAATACTGTCACTTCAGGACCCCACAACGACATAGGAATGTTCTATGTACTGTAACATATCCTGTACTAAAAACGTTTTCCAGCTTTATTTTCTTAACTGTATTTGTACCTGAGACTCATTTGATTGAAAAGAAAAATATTAATGTAAATGTTTTTGTGACAGTCGATAAATATATATTGTTTAGCTATCGCAAACAACTATTTTAGTTTCCCATTCAACAGGTGAACCAAACCAAAATCACATCTAAACAACGCCAATACAACAAACATGTCACAACTGTTAGCACAAATGTGGTTTGCAACGAAACATGAAACAGTAACTGTTCGGAATTTAGCACGTTTTCCGTTCCAAGACATTTCAGAAATTAATCAGCTGTGGTAATAAGAAAAACTACCACTACTATGTCCTGTTTAATCATATCAGAAATTATTTAATCGAAGCTTTGAGAGAGTAAATAGAGCTGTCGTCCTGGTTCAACTTCATAAATGGGCAACATTTTATTTACTTGCAGTTTACTAAACATGTAAACTAAAGAAAAATACACGCAACACAGCGCTTATTGAACAACACTGACTAAGCAATAAAGAGTAAGCTCAGGTTACTCCGTTAAACTAAGTAATTCTGCGGTAGTCTCTATGCAAACAAGACTGACTGAGCAATCAAGAGTATTCTCAGTTTACT
>NQII01002056.1:0-13902 GCA_002778355.1 Clitarchus hookeri
TCCGCCTCGAAATCCTGGCGTCATTCTTCTAGCACGCTCGCCAAACCCTTAATATTTATTGCGGTAGCCAGCCTGAGAGTTTCGACAGAGTGTGTCTTCTGACGAAAAAATATCTTTCGGGACGCGAGACGCGTCACTTTTAATATGTTTTCTGACAAGTCAAAATTTCTTATTCTATTCAGTCTTCATAAACATTTTTATGTATTAATATTATAATTACTGTAAGAAATTACTTTAGTAAATGGTATTTCTTTAGTTTTGTTCTTGTTACAGAGAAGACTCTCCCAAAAGAAGGCAGCTTGGTACTGGCAGTAAAATACTTAATGTGGTCAACACCATTGCAGCATCAAAGTATTTCCAGTCTGTGAGTACAGCATGTAATTAGCTCGTTGACAATATCAATACCATATTTTTTGTTACTATTTGATTATTAATAAGCCTATGTTTTAAATGGTTGTCTCCCAGTCATACATGTGATGCTTTCCTCATCTTTTACTATAAAGTATTATTTTTGTTCTTGTAACTTCTAATTTCATGGGTGGTGAAGCCCTTTATACCAGAGCATCCCAAATTTCTTTATCCTGAATCTCAGTTGCTTGAATGTTATAGTCAACATAACCATATTTCTGTACAACATTTTAATGCTGACTATATGCATCTTGAACTTATGCATTGTAAGATTGTCCAAACCTTTTGCTTTTCTCTTGTAAACAATATCTCTCCTGTAGTTTTAGGAGATAAGTAGTAGTAAAAATAGACATACAGCAGTAGTAACTCACATAAAAATTAATTATAATGAAGGATGGGTTATTTATGTATTTATTAATTTATTTAAAATTATGTTTGTTAAATAGTGTTATATATTTTCACATGGTAAAGTAAAAGTAAGCCAGAAGTTTAACCAGAGTTAAACAAAGTAACAACAATATTAACCATTGATTACAAACTTAAACATTCAGATATGGTGGGAACAGGCCTCTAGTCTACTATTGACATTTTAAAAAGGATACAGAAAACACCAGTACTTACAGGGTGGAAGTCATGGATAGACACTCAGGCAAAAGTTAGACGAATGCATTTTCCGTGCGGATATACGGTTGCTGCGTTTCGCTGGCTGGGCCAGCTTCTTCAGGTGGCGAGTGGTGGTAAACTACAGTCTGTTGAGTGGTGGTTGGCCAACAGTGAAACCAATGGCCAGGTGTTGCGATTAGGGTGTGGCGTAAAATTTTAAATGTGGGGTAGTTGTTATCTTATGTTTAAGCCAGGTGATTGTATTTGGTGATGCATTAGTGGGCTTGTTCCCAGCGTCGCAATTCTGCATTTCTTCTGTCTCCTTTTAAAAATGAGTTATATCGTCTGGTATAAGATATTTACAGAATTAAGTATTCAGTTCATTAAAAATAATTGAGTAAATTTAGTGAGGAGTGTAAAGAATAATTATAATTTATAACATAATGAGGGAACTGACAGTTCGTATTGAACATTCCTAACAATCAATGTGACACCATGTTGCATTAGAGGTGCCAGTTTCTAGGGGTGTGCAAATAGTGGATTTTGATGTTTGAATGTTTTCAAATTTAATAGTAAAATTATTTAATAACATGCAAATAGTTTCAAAGTCGAATAGCAAATAGTGAACATTTCATTTCATTTATATAGGACAGAAATAAATATTTCACTGATCACACAATAAACTATTCCCATACAAATAAAATACGTACATCTTCAAGTGCATTATATGATTTTTACAAGAAAATTTTCTGCTTATACTGAACTTAAAAAGTATGCTCCAAAATGTAACCATTATGCAGGATGTCACAGACCTACCGTACCAGCCCTTTTCTCGAAAACAGGTAAAATGCATAGTAGGCAAACCTTTAAGGATGAATTGAATGGTGAACCATATATTGTATAGAATCTGCTAGAAACTGGTGGAAACAAAGTTAATTTCAGAATTTCAAGTGGGAAGATGATACAAAATTAGTATCATTGAATAGAGCTCGCAAAACAGAACCTTTTTTTCTGGAAAGTCTTTTGGTATGTTTCGCCGATTCATTGATATAATAAATTCTCCCTGGTGCTGAGGAGATGAACAACGCTTAAGAAACAAAACAGACATTTTGTCGGATAATGGATGTGCTTAAACATACCTTTTTAATGTTATATTGAGGAAACAAAATATTTCTTACACTTCTAATTTGAAATAAACACATTTTTTGTGTAATTTAACAATAAAATAGTAATGATTTTTCATTTAGAAATAATTTTTTGTTTAGAAATTATTGCAAAAGAACACATTTGCTTGTTTTCTGTTTACTGTAATAGATGTTTGAAATGTTTTCCTCCTTGTCCTAAGCATATTTGTGCCCATCTTCGTGTGTTTTGGGTACCCCGAAGTATCTCTGCAGCTGGCAGTAACTGGCATGCTACCCTAATTCAGTCTTTCATTTTATCTCTCGTAAGACACTGTTGAGAGACAATGTCTTACATGCGTCCCCAAAATAAATAATTAAAGGGAGGTAAGTCTGGCAACAGTGGTGACCATGTCACTGGCCCCCCTCTCCCAATCCATCAACGAGGAAAACTTTGATTTAAAGTTTGCCTGGCCACAGAGGAAAAATCGGCCGGGCATTCATAGTGTTGCAGTCTCATTAACAACCGTGTTGCTAGTGGAACATCTTCTCGCAACTCCATTGGTGCGTATTGTAGGAATTCAGTTTACAGCTCGCCATTTTAAAGTTCATCAAAAAAATAAGGTCCGATAACATGATCATGGATAGTCCACACCAGGTATTTAGGCTCCAAGTGTGCTGGTTGTCTGGTTGACGTAACACATCCCCATTAGATTTGAAAGTGGCCTCATCAGTCCACAGGCTGATAGTCGGGAAGTCCAGATTTTGATTTAAATACCAGTTGCAGAAGGCGATTCTTGTCTGGAAATCATCTTTGCTGAACGCATGATGGACATGAATGTGGTAGGGATGTAAACCACGATTGTGTAGGATTCTACAGATGGTACTTTTGCTCACCCCGGAATCCCGTGCTATTCTTAGAGTAGAAAGATGTGGGTCCAGATTTATTGCAGCAAGAATATCTGCACTTCTGTCGTCTCTAACACGTCTTCTGACTTGACTGTTATGCTTGTGGGTCGGTTGCATCTGGCTGTTGCGAATCTGTGCCTACAATAGCTGAAAAACATGTAATGACCAGCGTAGATGATCTTGATACCTCTCTGCATAAATCCACTCTGCTTGTCGGTAATGCTGGTGACAGTCTCCGAGCACCATTAGCTTATCAAATGCCTCTTCGCTAGAGTATGCTATTACTGCACGAATAATGTAAACAAATTCAAAACCACACTGGAAACCTTTCACAAAACAAATACCGCCAAAATGTCTCTTGCTTGACATGCGGAATGGCACAAACAGATAGGAAATGCAAGCAGTGCTGTCAACAGTTACCCTTTGCCTCTTTTTGGCTGCCGTGGCGTGGCGTGGCGTGGCGCGATGCATCGCATGTGCCAGAGAGTATTTTGATATCTTAAAAATGACGAAACATACTAAATAACTTTTTAGACAAAAGATTTTTAGTTTTGCAAGTTCTATTCAGTGATATTAATTTTGTACCATCTTCGCATTTGAAATTCTGAAGTTAACTTAATTTCCGCCAGTTTCCAGCAGATTCCAGTCAATGTAAAAAGTGTGCCATTTATCTTGACCACCTACAATATAACTTTGTATTGAGGCTCCAAATGAAAAAGTGTTTCATACAAAAATTGTATAACTAGAAGGGGGAAATAGTACTGCTGGGAAGTCAGCCTTATAGCATTATTTATAGTGAGATAGGAGTACTAAAGTGGGTTGTTAAATGGCAAATGAATCTATTCGTCAAAAGTTCAATGACACTCTTCAAGGCCTATTTAAACATGTAGCACATTGTACACTTTCATAACGTGAACACTAAATACGACAGAGAGTGGGATCTCTACTGCCTGTTTGTAGTACTATCCATATGGATACTGTGAGGGGTAGAATATTCACATTAGATGTTCAAAGTGGTGACCATTGGCAGCGATACACAAGTTCAGTCACTGGATGAATGACAACACTAATTCCTCCAGTGTTGCCTGCTGAAGAGCATTACAAGCACGCACAATATGTTCCTGCATGTTCTCTGGAGTTGTTGGAATAACTCGATAGACAGCACCTTNAATTCCTCCAGTGTTGCCTGCTTAAGAGCATTACAAGCACGCACAATATGTTCCTGCATGTTCTCTGGAGTTGTTGGAATAACTCGATAGACAGCACCTTTGAAATAACCCCAAAGAAAAAAAGTTAACGGGGTTCAGGTTAGGAGACCGTGCAGGCCACTGAACTGGTCCTTCACGACCAATCCACCTACCAGGATATTTTCTGTACAGAACACGACATGCATACATGACATTATGTGCTGGGTATCCATGTATGTGCTGGGTATCCATGGTGCTGGTACCACATTATCATTCTGTTCCTTAGAGGTATCTCCTCCAGAAGACCAGGAAGAATTGTATGTATGAAGGTGGCATACTCCGTGCCATTTCTGTTACCATTCACAAAATAAGACCCTATAACCTTATTGTCAACCATCCCATACCAAACGTTAACTCTCCATTGATACTGATGGTCCAAATGTCGAAGCCATTGTGGGTTCTCAACGGCCCAATAATGCATTTTCCTCTTATTTAATGGGCCTGATTTCGAGTTGGAGAATGATTATTCATCTGTAAAAATGACATCCAAAAAAATTTTTGGGTTGGCGATAAGTTGATGCTGTGCCCATTGACAGAACTCTGCACAGTTGTGGAAATCATTCTCATGCAATTATTGGTGTAAGTTTACATGATAGGGATGGAATGTATGATGCTTAAGAATGTGATGTGCACTCATTTTTGGAATGCCAATTTCGGCTACAAGTTGGCATGTACTGATGTGTGTATTAACTGCTACAGCAGTTAGAACAGTACCCTCAGCAGCTTCATCTGTATGAGTTCTACAACTATTGCATTGCTGTGGGTTCAAATTGTCAGTTTCATAAAGTTTCACAACAAGACAAAAAAGATGTTTTTGGAAGGTGGGGTCTTGTCAGAGTATCACTGTCTGTAGAGTTGCTTTGCTTTACTAGCATTATGTTGACCTTCAACAGAATGAACGACAAGTGAGCAAACCAAGCTATTGATAATGGCAAAAACAGAACTCTGTGTGTGTGTGTGTGTGTTTCATTACAACTCACTTGAACGTACTACTCTGTACGGTAAAATAATATGAACACATTCATCTGCTAACTTACATTCTCCATAGATGAGCAGCATTTCTACCTTCACGTTGTTGGAGTACATTTCTGTTACGACAACTCTCACCTTGCAGTGTACTATATTCGACTGCACACGGCTGACTGATTGAGTAGTCGTCAAATCACGTGTGTTCCTTGGTTTCCTCTAAGCGCAACCTCTGTGGAATGAGGTATGCAACTCTGGGTACCTGCACTGTNATCACGTGTGTTCCTTGGTTTCCTCTAAGCGCAACCTCTGTGGAATGAGGTATGCAACTCTGGGTACCTGCACTGTTTACATTACCTCTATATCAAATGCAGAGGTCAACCTCATACTGTCCTGTACCATACAGTGCAATCATACCGCAAGGCATCACATAATGGGTCTTCTTGAACCCTTACAATTCCCAATGTCAGTGGTGGTTTTTAACAGTCTGTTTATTAGACTTGTACATTTTGATACATTTTTGAATAGCTCTTGATGAGCTTCATGGAACATTTGACGAATAGATACTTGGTGCCATTTAAAAAATTGATGTTTTGCGTACTCGCATCTCACTAATAAATAATGCTATAAGGCTGTCTCCCCAGCAGTATTACTTCCCCCTTCCAGTTATACAATTTTAGTATGAAACGCTTTTTCATTTGTAGCCCTGGTACGGAATTATTGAGGGTGGTCAAGATGAATGCGTAATCCTGTGTGTGTGTATATACACATACACAATAAATAACTTCTTCTTTTTTGTGTAATATGAAAATTTAAGATACATACAGTGTGACAAAATTATGATAATGTGCATGCATTATTGCCATAGGGAAGAATGTATACATTTTGGTCTTCAGAAAATATCGCAAATAAATATAAATGCTTTACCAGGAAAGGAAACTATTGCCTTCATGTTGCAATTTTATTTTCAGTGTTCATCCAGTTTCATTTTCGGTGATCATCGTTTGAAATGTGTGTGAAGCCAAGTTTAAAATGGGTGTATTTTCATGGTTGAATTGGTGGTTGATTCTGCAAACGCCGAGGTTCAGTGCTTGTGGTTGCAGTGCAATTTGCTAATGTAGTGCAGACTGTTTGTACGTGTTTGCAGCTTCTTGCTACCGCAGTCCTGAAGTTATATTATATTAGATAAAACATTGGAAATGCACAGGTTTCATTGTAAACGCTTGCAACCAATTTATCTGGTACAGCGCTCTACAACTAGTGCTGTTAGTTCACGTTCCATCACGGTTATGATGCAATGCTATGATGGTATTGTTCATGTCCATAGTGACGTGCAGAACGATTCTGATGGACGAATCAATTCTTTCAAAAGAATAGTTCATTTAGTTCTTCATTGTCATGTGTTGCCATTCTTTAGAGGAATGACTCGCTCTCCATTTCGGGTATTCATTATCTCTGCTTCGTCTTTTCTGCTCTTGTAACACCTGCGTAGTCTTTATATATTATTCTTTTAGTTAGCACCATTGCTGAATGAATGTTTATTTTATTTGCACAGAACATTTTGTGTACTGATATGTGAACTATGAAATTCTGTACTAATACTCTGCATTGTCAAGTATTAAGTTACAACATTATGCATGTGCAGGCAGTATCTATAAAGAGAAGTAAGACAATGCTTGTTGTGAAGGCCTATCCCCTCTCTTCCCAACTTTTGTACAAACTGTGGTGTGGCTTTACTCCCAATACTTTTTTCGAACAAATCTGACTTTCTGATTATTTTATCCTTTCCATCTTTAACGTTCTATTGACTCATGTTCTGCTTCTAAATCAGTGACTCAAAAGAATTGATTACATTTGTAGCAAATGAATCTAACAATCTCGTTCACTCAATGATTAGTTCATTTTGAACAAATTTTTCACGAATGACACATTACTACATATCCACTGTGTTGCTGTTTCATACCATCATCAATGTACCTAACTTATGAATGAATGTGTTTGCAGAAATAAAATGCTATAATTTCTCTGGAACTACCAAAAAAATATGTGAGTTCATCACACAGGGCCTATGTGGTATCTGAATAAAAGCAATACAAAGAGGTTTTTGTTTTGGTAGTGCAGTCACAGTAACCTAACCTTAATATGCCTATTTCTGTAAATGCTACAATGAAAATAAATGTGTGTGATGGTTATTCTTAATAATTCTGGTTTTTATCATGTTTCTAAACAAGTTATTCAATAACATACCAATGTAAACAACCTTACTGGGATCTAATGATTGTTAATTTGCCACCGCATCAAATGGCAAAAATTCATAAAAATAACCAGTTATAATGATTAGCGGTCCAGTTCTAATAACTACAAAACAAAAATTTTAATGAACGATTTTAAATGAGTTGGCATAAAAAGTCAATAAAAAAAATAACCATTTGAAACAGGAATGTAAATTGTTTGCAATTTTTGCATAAGGTGTTCTATGTTTGAATGCAAATAATATGCAACTATTTGAATTTTTTAATATTTGCACACACCTAGCAGTTTCTCAATTTAGTAACTCTGCGGAGATTAGATTTACAGTAAAACTTTCATTTTATGCTTTTCTGGCGACCTACTAAAAATCCAGCATAATGAAGGAAAGCGTAAACTGAGGGAAATTTATGCTGCAGAATATTTGCATGGGACCAGTGATAATAGATGTGAAAAACAGGAAAATGTAAAATTTGAGAATGTAAAAAAGAGTTCTACTTTATATATGTTCTGCCTCTGATTAGTCAGTGAAATTATTTTAGTAGATTCTTCAAAAGGATTTTTTATCAGAAATGCATTTGGCCTCGGCGGTTTAGCAAGTCCCTATCTGGAACTTCGTCAGGGTGCAATGTTCCATTCTTTGGCATTGACTACTTGTTTGGCAGGCTCTACAGCAGTGCATAATCAGTACTGCCTTTTCAGCAGTTCTCATGTTTACTCCTTCACAAGGAGAAGTTTGTGGAGATGGGATTAGTGGAAAGAATCTTCAGTGTTCACAAGGAAAGGATCAGTGGCCCAGTGCTGAGATGTGTGTATGGTCACCATTCTTTGTTTGCCTTTCTTCTGTAATGAAATAATTGGGCTGCTAAATGTGGGGAGATGAGAGAGTGTGGGAGAGAGGAAGGAATATGAGTGTCAGAGTGGGATATAATTTAATAAACAAGAAGTTACTGTAATAACTAATAAGCCTTCTTCCCTCTTCATTAATACAAATCGTTTTGGTGACTTTCTTAAAAGGGAAGATTTTGGGTAGGCCTAGACATCTTGTTGACAGAGATATCACTAGAGATGGAACCGAAACATATGCAATACTACTGAGACAATTATGTATACACAAGTGCCTTAATCAGGATACTAAACCAGAACCCGAACCCCGCATACCATAAGTTGGCATGCAACCAACTACAGACGTAGGTTTATGAATTTCAACTTCAATTGTAATCGGGGGCCGTGTTGGCTGAGCAATTAGACTGCTCGCCGCCCACTAAGGTGAACTGGGTTCAATCCCTGGCTGGGTCACTGGATTTTCGCAAGTGGGAATAGTACCGGATGATGCCGTTGGTCGGTCGGTTTTGTCGGGTATCTTCCATTTCCCCCGCCCTTTCATTCCAGCACCGCTACATACTCACCTCAATCACCCTCATTGGCTGTTAAGACCTCGCTGTAAAGAGCCGCTCTGATCTCTTCACTTCTCTTCACTTCAATTGTAATCAGGGAAGACAGGGTTTATTAACCTGAAATATTTAGAGACCAGTCTTTTTTAAATTAAGTGTGTGAGTCTCGTAAATCATGTAAGTTTACATGAGCCTCTGTACCACTACTTATGCGCAAAATTTAGTAAGAATCTATATATTGATCCCCAAGATATGGCATAAAAGCCCCATTTTCTCATGTGGTGCTATCTTCATAAATGTTGAACAAATAATATTGATGTTCGTCATAGATACTACTAGGATATAAAATTGGTGTGAAATTATTTGCAACATACCATATACTAACATAAAATATTTTCATGGCTGTTATATTGCTATTATGCTACAACTCCCTTAAGTCATTGAAATATAGTTAGACTACTAAAGCCAAAATATGATATAAAATTTTTATTTTTCATGTTGCACCATTTTTTTAATTTGTGGAGAAAAGAGTCTCTGTATAGACACACATGAATGTCTCAGTAGATAATGGCAGCATACCAAGTTTTAAGTTGAAATTTGTTACATGATTTTGTTTATATAGTATACTATGCTAAAATGTGTATGTGGCTGCCATTTAGAAAGCAAGTGTCTGGCTTACATTAAACATAAATTTACATGGTTTACAGAAGTACTATTTGGTTTCCAAATTTTGCATGAGTAGGTAAATTGTTTCCCGATATATGACAAAAACTTTCTTCATGTCGCACTATCTTACAAAATGATGGACAAAAGAGGCTTTGTGAGTGTTGTTATTATTATTATTATTTGTAATGCCAGCATACAACGTTTGAAATTGGTGGCATACATTCATAGATATAGCATACATACAAAGTTAAATGTTTATATGTTTGCCATTTCGAAAATAAGTATCTGACCTACGTAAAACATACCAGTTTACATAACCTGCCATAATACTACTTTTCAGCCAGATTTGGTAGTAATTGGATGATATGTTCATAAGATATGACATAAAAACTTTATTTTTTAATGTGGTGCTAATTTTACAAAATGTCAGATAAAAGAAGGCTATGTACTGGCATATTTGATGTTTGGTAACAGATACTTACAGCATTTCAATTTTGGTTGAAAATGGTTAAGCGGTTTGGTAGGTATAGCAATTGCCATTTTGAAAATTAGCACATCATACATTCAAATTGCAAACATTTACATAGCCTACCATAGTATTACTTGCATACCAAATTTTGTAGGAAGTGGTTTAGTAGTTTCAGAGATATGATATACATAAAACCTTTATTTTTTTAAGTAGTGCTGTCTTCCAAAATGGTGGACTGATAACAATATTCCTCATGAATTTAAAATCTTAAAAGATGTACTACACCATCCCAAATTTGTTTTAAATTATTTAAATGTTTCCAGAGATATGACATAGCACCAAAAACTTTTGATGACCGCCATTTTGAAAATAAACTTCCGGCATGGGCGACAACTATAAAAGTCATATTTCCTCACAAAGTGGTGGGATTAAGGCCTTAGGCCAGTATTCCAGAAGGTTTTATACTACCATCTCAAGCGATTGAATAGCGTTGTCCAGTACTTTATTCACAAATGTATTTCTGAACGTAGTGTCTATACCCTGAGATCGTATGAGATAAGTCGTGGTTTGTTATTTGCTGCCCCATGCGAGGCTATAAAGTGGACACGACATCGCTGTACAGTGTTTTGTGAAAAACGTATTTGAATGTTTCATTTGTAATGTTCTCTGTAATGATCGCAGTTTTTATACGCTTGAAATATCTGTGCAGTGGTGTAGCTAGCAATGCCTCAAAAGGGAGGTTCGCTTGCCGATATTTGGAATGGACGCAGTATGAAATGGCACTCCCCCAATAAATTAAAGACTGTCAGATAATTTTTATAACAAAATGTAATGTTCTTTAATTCGTATGTATTCATTTAAATCGCTACATATTTTTAGCATTTTGTTGTGGCAATTATTTAATATCTTTGTGAACAAAAATTACCTTCCTCCATTTTTAAATGCATAGTTGTGATTATTAAAAATTTGTCCATGCTACATATTCTTGAATTCAAGACATTGATAATACAAATCTTACTATATAAAAATATTTGCATATATTTTCAAACACAATTGTATGTTTGTGATTGAAGGTATTAAATTGACATTATAAATACACAACTCAAAATTACACATAATTGTACATCTAATCCTAAAACCTAAGATTTTAATTCATGTCTTTTTTAATTACAAATATATTTACATGCCATTTATCAATTACTCTTTGATTTTTGTTTGTTCACTTCTTTGATACACAAAATTATGCACGTCCAAATAGCTATATTATTTAATATCAAAATGCTACTGCCTTGTTCACTAAACTACAAAGCAAAGAAGAAATACTTGAGATACGCAATGTGTAGCTGATTCACGATTAACTAAGCACATTTGAAATAATATCTAAAAATATGTTTTCAATGTAACTGCATATATTTTAACAAAGAGTCTACTGTAATTCTTAGTGTAACATGAGCATCCAATTAGGAGACGTGGCTGTAAGTTTTAACCTCTTATTTAAAATAATGTTTTAATTGTTGGATACTCAGATTGCTTTCTTGATGTTTTATACAAAATGTAAAGGGGAGTGGCGAATTAACAACATGTTTGGATTGTAGATGTTTTACAATGCCGTCTGATCAACATGTGGACACTAGTCGCCAGCATAAAGGCAGCATTAGCTTCTACATGTGCTATGTGGAAGGAAACACAGTAAGCAGGAAAATGAGACTGAGCAGGGCTTTTGAAGAGCATCAGCTGACCGCGAAATAGCTACACGATGGCACCATTGTATTTTCATTGAAGCAAATAGTCACACTCTGTTACAAACATGTTTCATTGGTTCAGTTCAGAAAATTTTATNCATTGTATTTTCATTGAAGCAAATAGTCACACTCTGTTACAAACATGTTTCATTGGTTCAGTTCAGAAAATTTTATTTAAAATTACTAAAAATTAAATTGGCGTGGTTTCTTGCAGAATTCTTGTAATACATCCCTTGAGTTTGTATGAATGTCACTGTGAATATTTAAAAGTGCCAAACCATTTAAACAAATTTTTCCCATTGAGTTACACAAGTATGATTTTAGGTGTTCCAGGCTAGAGAAAGATTGCTCATTGGTGGCTGTTGTTATGGGCAATGAAGCTAGTATAGGAAGGAGTGTCTTCACTGTTGGGGACTGAGTTTCTCTGCACTTAATATAAGCGTCCAAAGCATTTTGAGGTGGTTGTGGTTTTGAGGCAAGAAATCTGTAGTTCACAGATGGCCTCCTGTTCACAGCAAGATACATCTGTGGCATATGTATTAACAAGCTACTTTATTGATTCTTTGTCAGCAGCAGTTGGCTTCGTTGTAAGTTTGGAAGCAGATACATGAAACTGTTTAATAATTTTTTGTGAGCTAGAAGGCGCTCTCCAAGTTTAATTATGAAACTGTTTTGAAAAGGAATGTATACAGCTGCCCTGCAGTAATCTTTGGCCGATTTAACCATTTCCGAGGAAATGTTGACTGTGCGTCTGCCTTCCTGCCCGCCTTGGAACAACGATGTCAACTTCGATATCCTTGGCTATTTTCTCGCAAGTCCTTCGTGGCCTCTCCTACTAAAACAGCAGATTCCATTGCTACTACAAAATCAGTGTTCTCGGTTTGAAGAACTCGACTTAGAGGCAGACTTATACTAAAGAATTTATCAATAACATACAGAGCTACAAGGAATTCCGGCGGTTCCGTAGCACACAATAACTGGTGTGCATTTGTAGCTGCAACATTGGCTGGCCATGTAGAAATAATTTCTAGTTCCTCAATAACAGCATCAAAGAGTTGCAAGAAGATAATTATTGCATCATGATGCTTGACCCACCGAGTTGGACACAATGACTTCAGACGAGTTGCATTGGCTTTACAAATTTTCCTTTCAATTAACTCTTTTAAAATATTGAATCACTTGGGATATTTAAAAAATGTGCAAATGTTGCCTACAATACCCATACAGTTTCGAATTGCCTGAATAGAACAGGCATTAGTTACAGCTAAATTAAGGCTATGTGAGCTACAGTGTAGTTCCACTGCGAGTGGGTGAACACTCTTAATATGAGTCTGTACTCCATTGCACTGGCCGCACATCGAAGCAGCCCCATCATAGCATTGTCCACGGAGGAAAGTTGCATCCAAACCCACATTTTTAATGCTTCTAAAATTGTATCTGCCAACCCTTTGCTACTGACATCCGTAACAGGCACAAATTGGAGGAAATCTTCCCTAATTTTTTCTGTACTCTCATCTACATACCGCACGCAGAGGGACCGCTGTTCTATTCCTAAAATATCGGTAGTTTTGTCAGCAAAAATTGTGAAACACATAGCATTGTTTACCATAATTAACAAAGTATTTAAAATTATGTCATTGCAAGCTTCAATTATTTAATTTTGTATTTGAATGCTTGTGTACATTGCATTCTGTGATGAAGATTTTAAATGATTTTCTAATTTTTGCCACAATTTTTGGCTTTGAAACTAAGATTTCTGAAATTCCCTTGATTTTCAACTGGATCTTCATTGCTGTGATTTTGCTTAATTTGTTTTTTAAAATCTACATTTACTTGAACATCTACTGAGTTTTGTTTTGATACCTGCCAATGCTGAAGTTTGGAAGTAGGTATTGAATCTGCTCTGTGGCGTGAGGCGCCAGCACTTGATGCTAACCCTCAGTGATAGGGCGTAGGAATACGTCGACACTGTTGTCTCTAGGTCCAATTTACTAATAAATTACACTTTATTTGCGAGTTCACATAATCGAGTTTTATTGTTGCTTTAACAGGTTAACTGGTACATGAACTCACGAGACAACTCCCCTCCCCTTTTTCTATGTAGGCTACGTATGGTTTGACGCCGCGATT
>NQII01002056.1:14220-28387 GCA_002778355.1 Clitarchus hookeri
GTCCCTGCACGTGGCCGGGGTGCTTGCAGCGTCCCCCCTGAGTCGTAAAACACGTGGCCGCTGCTCCTGTGGTCCGCAGTCGGCTTGGCGTCGCCCCTTGATTCTGGCCTGGAAGTTTATTGTTCCGTTCTGCACGTGCGGGAACTCTTGGGTGGCCTCTTNTGACGGCCTCCGACTGAGGTCGACGTCGTGATGCATTCTCGATCCTCGACTGACTCTGACTGACTGACTCGTTGAGTCTCTCAACTGACTGCTCGCGTCTGACTGCCTGATGTCGTCCGGTTCCGAACCGGACATCTCGCTCTAGGTCCTCCAACTGCCTGCCTGACTGCTCGATCCTCGACTGACTGATCCGTTCCTCCCTCCTTCTCGTGGTTTTGTAGGCTCCATCGCCATATTCAACTTGCACCGTCCCTGCACGTGGCCGGGGTGCTTGCCGCGTCCCCCCTGAGTCGTAAAACACGTGGCCGCTGCTCCTGTGGTCCGCAGTCGGCCTGGCGTCGCCACTTGATTCTGGCCTGGAAGTTTATTGTTCCGTTCTGCACGTGCGGGAACTCTTGGGTGGCCTCTTTGGTTCGGCGCACTTATGCCTCCGGATATTGTATCATTATTCTCCCCAGCACGCCCGCTAAAAGCTCTCAATGTTTATGGCGGAAACTAGCCCGGGACAGACTCAGCCGCTGGTGTGGGCTCAGCGTCCCTTGGCAGCTGCGGGATGCAGCTGCATCCACCTTCCTCCGCATGTGGTCGTTCCGCCAGGCCGTCCTGGCGTCATTCTCCTCATCACGTCCGCAAAACCCTTAATCCTTATTGCGGTCGTCTGCCTGCGAGCTTCGCCAGAGCGTGTGTTCTGACGAATAAAATATAGGGACGCAGAATGCGTCAATTTCTTAGATGAAATATTTTGAAATTGGTTTGCAATTTTTGTGGTATTCGGTATTTTGGTGTCTGTTAAATTCTTCAATAGCATCTTTCCAGTTGTTAAACTTCTTCGTAGCTAGTTCACCCAACGATTGATGCCCTACTCCACCACCATGTACACTAAATAAAACACAAAATTTACAAAAAAAAGCTCCATCTTCTACTTTAGAATATGACAGCCACTTCCATCTATTTAGCCAGCTGTATTGAAATTTTAGGTTTTGCTCACCAGATGCTGGAAACTTATATGCATTATCAGGACACCATACTTCATGTAACAGCTGCGCCCTGTTTGCAGCATTCGTCTAAAATAAAAAGAGAACACCTGATCAGTTATCTGTTGCTAAGTTTACATTTTTTTTCCCCTACACCCAAAAAGAAAATGGCAGTGAAATTTCTCTTTTCTTGAAATAACTTTTCATTTCTTTAGTCCAAGCCTAGACAAGTGTTGCTTGGTGGAAATTATTTTACATGTATTAAAAATATTATTATTATTTTTTTTTTTTCATTTTTCAGTATGTTCTCTAAATTAAGAAAAAATCTGAAAACTTATTTGTGACTGGGACTAACACTTTTATTCAGTTTACATCTACTGTCCATTTCTGCAACTTATTTTCTCAACTTCACTAAAATATTGTAATATCTGATTTTGTAAATGTTATTCAACGTATCAAAAAAATGCAGATGTAATACGTTGGATATGATTAATGTAACTTATTAATATATTCATACCATTTGCCTTACTAAAAAAACATTTTTTAATTTTTTTTGCATTCTATAAACATGCTATAAAAACCAAATATGTAATTTTTTTTATGTAAAGCCTGAAAAAATTTCCCAAACACACCTTCAATGGATCGCTAATGATATTTCCAGTATCATTAACTCCTACTGGTGGATTATAAATCTGACTTGAAGTTTTTTCTTGTTGCTTTCGAGCTTCACTGTTGGTTCTACAATATATATATATCAGATGTACTCATTTCTTGTTCTGAATGGGAGCATTTAGAATATTCAAACACGGACACACCAGAATTATTTTCGGGTTCTCCATCAGTTTTCAGTCTTTTGGAAAAGTGAGAGAGCAAATTGCCCTGATTTCCCCTTTTTTCCACTTAAACTGAATATCTACATAATATACACAAACCGTTTAGAGTTTGGAGATCCTGTTGTAAGAATATCAAAGACATTATATAACAACAAATACGTATAGAGGATGAGACAAGCTTCGTTTAGAAGCCTGGCGCTGCCTGAAGTGGTGCGTGGCAGGAAGGAATGCAGTGTCTCCGCAGGGGGCGAGGGTGAGGTGAGTGTCTCGTCTTGGCTACAGTAACAAAGGAGAAGTTAGTGTAAGGGCATAGAGGTTCCCGCCAAAGGTTAAGAAGGAAATAAACGGGTAAATGCATCATCCTGGCTCTTATTATATAATTACTATAGTGAAAATAACTATCACATAAAGCAATATTTACAAACTAAAATTTAAGCAGTGGTGGAATGCATAAAATGGGGGGGGGGGGGTTAACCCCAAGTACCCCGTATGTAACTATGCCACTGTATCTGTGCATACAAAACAGAAAACAATTATGGCTTTTATTAATGTGGGATGTAATTTATTTATTTCACTCTTTCTTGCATAACAACTTGTAGATTAAATTTCTGCACGATGCTGATCACTTATTTATTTACACGTTTCAGCATACAACTACTTGCAGTTTTTTTTCTTCAAAATGTGATTTCACACATCTCTGTTGGTAATTTCTTTAGTAATTTTATAATCAGTATTTTTTATGTCCCTTTGTTATAATGTGAAAAATACAGACTACAGACTTAGATTTTAAATGGTGAACATGTGTTTGAACAGCAGAACTGCAACTTTATGGTTATCAATTGTTGCTGTATATTTTCATACAAATATATAAATCTACAATATTTAGCTGTCCTGGAAATCTGAGCTATAATGTATTATTTGAAGCAGGTAATCCAGTTATTATTAAGGGATAGAAAATGTTGATCAAGTTTATAACCGAAATGGCAAAACATGAACAAGAATGCAGTCTTTTATTTGTGCACTGTGCAACACTGAAACAGAATATATAACCTTATTTTATGTCATCATAATAAAAATTTGTTACACGGCCTTATAATATGTGTGTGCACATGCGCATGTGTGTGTGCATGTGTGTGTGCACGTGTGTGTGCACATGTGCATGCACATGCAGTTGTATTACCTGAAATACACATTTCAATCAATTTATTCTGCATACATCGGTTGTATTGTATTATTAATTTATTAGTTTTCCTGGCTGAAGTTCAGCATTTTTTTGCAACTTGTGGAGCTGTGGCAAATGTTCAAATCACAGATACGCCAAAGAAAATTAATTTATTGTGTTTCTACCCTGCAGGAAAACATTACCCAGTTGTGAAACCTACAGCAGAACCTCAATTATCTGCGATAATGCGGGGGTACACGAGCAAATTGTAAAATCGAAAATTGAGGTTAGGCGAGTCGTGCTTAACCTCACATGGTCATTAGCTGGCAGGCGGCTGATACAGTGTTTTACCATTAACAAACTAAAATTAACTCTCTTTATTAATGAAATGTAAATATTGAAAAAGGAAGGCATGTTCCAATCAAATCATTCATAAGAAATGCCTATATGAATGCTGGTTAACAGCCAAATTAACATAACCGGGCTGCGAATCAGCCTAAAATATGTAGCCCGACAAAACAGTTTATTTACCATTTACTGTAAAATAAGACTTTTTTTACTCCTGTAACAATATTTTAAAAAGTATGCATGTTCCAGTTAAAATTATTCACCAGAATAAAGGTGAAAATTATTGTAAAAACTGAGCCGCGAATTGGCCTGATATTTACTGCTCGACAAGACAGTTTTTTTTACTGTTTCTTATAAAAAATAAGAAGTTATTTTGTACTCACAAAACAATTTTTTTAATTTCAGTTAAAATTCTTTAGAAGTGCAGATATGAATACTGATGTAACCGTCAAAATTAGCAGACCTTCAATCTGCTTAAAACTATAAACATTGTACATTAAAACTGTTGCACCATTTAAATGGTATGCTTCAAATTTGATACGAACTGTGCATACCTGCCAACTTTAGGAAATCATAATTAGGAAGATTTTGTAAACACAATAAAATCATTAAATTTTTGAATACAAATTACACTAAACAATGCAGCCTTACCATACATACTACCGCTTAACATGAAAAAGGCTCATTACGCTTTACTACACTAATAACATAACTAAAAACCATAATATGTTAATATTTTATTACCTTTCCACTTTCAGTGGAATGTGAGACGAAGCATCAGAGCATAGCAATTTTAAAGATATAACTCTAAGACATCTGCTTTGCGTTGTTAGCTTAATTGGTTAAATCTGCACTAAAATAATGAACTAAAGCTATCTTCCTACTTAAGTTAGAGCACTATGGATTCATACTACTATTATTTATTTTTGCTATGTTGTTATATTCTGCTGTTCATGTTGAAATGGAACACTGAAAGAAGCAGCTGTGGCTTTCTTGGCTTTTTTTTTAGGAATTCTGCACTCAAATTTTGTTCATAATATAAGCCTGATTTCCTGCATTTCAAAACCAAAATTGATTCTATAGTGTCATTTAACATGGAAGATTTGAACTGGGTCCTGTCTTCGTTTCACCAAACTGAAAACACGCTTGTATTCTGCATTGCTGTGTGGAATGGACAGGATGGACAACATTATTTTACATATTCTATTGTATTTTAAAATGCCATCAACACCACGAATCCTGGATAACTTGGCCCACTTAACATCATCACTATCTCCTGTTGCGCTAACGACTGAAATGTTGTCTACCTGAAGAGTTGAGAATTGTTTTTCAATTTCGTCCATAGCTGCATCCCTAGTTTCACCTTCTTGTACAGGCAAAATCAAAGGAAACAAATCCACAAAGTAGTGAACAGAAGAAAAGTTGACACTGTCCATATTATTCACTCTTGCCACAGCTGTATTTTTCAAGACTTCATTTTTTATGGGAAATTTGTGAACAATATAGTCACGTGCTGTAACAAAATAAGTCCTGACAGATGCAAAGAAAACTACTTTTTCCTTTTCTTCAAATGTTTTCATAATGTTTTATGCTTTACTTCCTATTACTAATTTGGTGCCATCTTTCAGATTCTGAATAGAGTGATAGTTCACTTCAAATAATAAGCAACTTTTCACAGCTTTTGATTTCACAAAATTTGATAGTAATGCTTTTAGAAAATCAAGCAACAGTTCTCTCAAAATATGAATGTGTGGAGATATTGACTGAAGAATTACATTCAGTTTTTCAAATGTTGGGAGGACACCTAGAAGAAATGCACAAAATGCTTTATTTAGGTCAGAAGAAAGGTATATATAGTTTTTCTTCCCGATTTACAAAAGAACTTGTATTCTGCAGAATAGGAGAATCACTGTTTGCTGATGTCAAAGCAATTCTCTTTTTGCTGTAATCAGTCGCAGAACCCAAATTCTTCCTTTTCTCATTCTTGTTTTTCTGACATATCCCATCAGAGGTTGAGCAGGATGATGATTGTAGTTTGGGAATTTTGTAAGAGGTAAGACTCGAAGATGAAGGTTTCTCATTTACAACCTCTTCCTTAAAGAAACTAAGCAATGGTTCCCACTGATCAAAAACCCTCAACAAACTTCTTCCAAGAGAAAGCCATCTTGAGCAGACATGCTTAAGTATTTTCTTCACTTCTGTATCATGGAGCTCTTGAAATTTTTGTAACCTCTCTTTTCTCTTTGGACTTTTTTCCAAATAATAAAAAATGCCCACAAAAATGTCGTCAACTTTTACTGGCAAAGCAAATACAGCCTTTTCTGCAAATGAATTTATCAGGTGACAAATGCAACCAATCACAATAAACCCCAGTGTTTTTTTCTCTTTCAACACTGCTGCAACACCATTATTATGGCCAACCATTACAGCTGCAATATCTGCACAAAAAGCCACGCCGTGTTCAACAGGAATGTTATTGCATTCAAGCTGTGCAAGCACTAAATTACCTATATTCCGTCCAGTAGAATCTCCTTCCAAGGCAGGGGTAGAAAGAACAGAGTTCACAATTTTCTCCTGTGTATCATCGTAAAACGTCACTACAATGGGATACAACTTTGAATTGGTGTCATTGCTTCCATCAGTTGAAACAGAAAACTGTGCATTCTGCAAACATTGTACTACACTAGATTTTGCATCAGAAGCCATTTCCTTTACAATTGCTGAGGTTTACTTCTTTGCAATTTCCGAGTCCGGGAACATTTTTTTAGTAGCAAACCTGCATGATCTACGGCAGTTAAGGGAATCTTGTGCGCTACCAAAAAAAGGAGTAAACAAGCATTCTGCTCGTGTATCATCTGAATCGGCATTTCTAGGTTTCGCAAAGAACTTAGAAATCTTTTGATTTTCTTCCTAGCACTATATGTTGGCGATATGCTTTGATCTTTTAACGTGTACACTTATATCTGTTTTCCCACCATGTGCAATGTTTATGTCACATCGGCATATACTACAAAAGCCAAACCTATCGCCCTTGTCTAATTTTATAATACATGGAAACTGTACACTGTATGATTCCCGGAATGTCTGGTAGTAATACAGCTTTTTTCTACTCATCTTTAGTTTTAAACTTTGCAGAGTCGAAAATAAGTAACCTATCAAGACATCACAAAAACATGGCCGGCAAGAGACATAATACACACCACATTGTAATCACAATGCCTACAGCTTTTATCGCACATGGTATTAAAGTCCTTTAACACATTTTTCAACTAGACTTCAAATTGAAACGGTTCACGGTAAAATCAATTTCCACACGTATTCACTAACAAATCCAGTAGCTATCAGAAACTCCACAGATGGAAAAATGCAACTCCAACAAACAATAGATATGCGAAAATCGATAGTTGCCCTCTCATAACGTAATCTCTTGGATTGCAGGCAAAATCTGTATTGATCTATATGGTCACAACACTATGGTTTCCATGTTTTAACGTAAAAAAAATCCTTTTTTTTTTTTCTGATTCAACTGACTAAAAATTTAAAGACTGTATATATTTCCGGAAAACAATATATGGCAACTTTTTCTGGAAGACTTCCGGAAAAATCGAAAAGGTTGGCAGATGTGTCTGTGTAAGAGGTATTTTTATTTCACAGAACGCCATTCTTGATTGCTTGTAGTTTAAAATGTAAACTACGTCGAAAGTAGGTTATGATCAACAACCACTCTGTAACAACTGTCTTTGAAGTGTTTTGCTTTTTTTTCTGTGGCAGTCTCCATCTCGCTTTTGCTTGTTCTCCCTCCTTATCGCTCGCTACCTCCCTTCTTCTAGCGGGTAGTGTGTGATCAATACTTCTCCTCTTGGCAACTGGAGAATAGCCAACCATGTGCAAGAGGGGAAGTGAAAAGACAGTACCGAAAAGAAGGGGAAGAGAGGGGTAAGAAACATCCTCTCCTTTCTAAGATAAGGAAAGAACAGAGAAGTCCGTTGACCTACTTTTGACCACTTTAGAGCTGTTCCGGCATTTTTCCAGACAAAGAAGACATTTTAAACTGCTGTCATAAAAAACGGACAAGATTAGAAAATCGTGGTTAATCCGCAAATTGGATGATCGAGTCACAGTTAAGTGGGGTTCTACTGTACATACATGCCCTTAAAAAAATTACTACTGTTGGTGACAGCTCTTCATGGTCGAAACTCATAAATCTCGTGAATGAAGTCACCGCTGTCAATGGGTCAGCCATGTCTTATGCATGCTTGCATGTACATCACTTTTGCAACCTACACAGCAATCACTTATCTGCATATAAGCTTCCACGAAAACATCTAAACATTTTTACAAATTTATCACATCTGTGTAACTTGTGCAAATAAGTTTAAAACACAAACTATGCAGTATTTATAAAACATAATCTAGAGTTTTACACAGTTTAAAGGATATTTCTAACAAACATGCAAATTTCAGCCTGTGTCAACAAGCCATGTAATCAATAAACAATTGTGCTAATGTAACTTCCAAGTTGTAACTCGTCTTGCCACTGAGGATGTAGTTTTACCATTGTTTCAGGTAGGCTCACAAATATAATTACTTTTGCACACACGTCGTATACTATCTTTGTTTGTAATGTAAGGTTGTAAATAAAAAAACCAAAAGCAAAATGCCATCCGCACGTAGATAGGTTTTGCTGAATAAATTCAAGATATGTAATTATCACCAAAAGCATATAGTCAAATAATAGCTATTACATCATACCTGTTGACTATCCATCGTGACGTATTTTAATATTTTAATAATTAACAAAGTTATTAAAATAAATAGACTTTATTCAACATAATACATGTAGTAATATGTAACTTAAGTTAATTTTAAAACCATAAAAAAAATAATTGGACTGACTGGGATTTGTACCCAATAACCCTAGTGTGCTTCCAGACACACTACCAGCTACACCAACATGACACATTAGGAGTTGGGGGGGNTATATATATATAATATCAGCAAATATATCTTTGTTCGAATAATGGATGCTCCTAAAACATATTTTACATATTACGTAGTATTATTTGTAATACAACTAAATTGTGCTAGTTTCTTAGTTTTGTAATAAATAAATACATCATGTAAAAATTGTATTTTATTGAATAGTGACCATTCTTGAGCTGTAGTCGTTCAGAAGAAAAAGAAATTATCAGCGGGGAAACAAAGTTAATTCATACAGTGCATTATGTTTGTACCTTACATTTTTTCCCAACTGAATGTGTTAATGAAACAGAAAATGGCAAGATATGACAACACAGACATAAGTGCAAAATGTCAGTTGTTTGTCTCTTAGTGTATAACTATACTTACATGAGCACATTGATGGATAATTTGTATATATTGTGATTTACGTGATTTGCAAATGTTTTAAATATATGTGTTAATAAACTGTGTAATAACTACAATTGGGATAAGTTGTTATAAAATAATGCTTTGGTAATTATTACACTTTACATTGTCTGTTGCTTTAAACATACTTAGAGAAGCTAGAAGGTTTTGGTGCCTTTGGGGGGAGGTGGGTAGTTGCATGTGCAGTGCTACAGCTGCCATACGAGTGCGTGCTGGACCAATGATGTCGCTCAGCTATATACAGACCAGTCCGTGGTGGGCTCCAGACGCACCAGTGTTAAATAACTTGCTTGTGCAACGTCTGTCCAGCACGTGCATAGAAGCATACCTAGTAGACTGATGCATTTATATTCAGAAGTTTGTACTCACAAAATGAAAGATGTGTTTTTATAATCTGTTCAGCAGAGATTAAAAAGTTATATAGGAAGGGAAAGGGGGGGACATACATCCAGACAGACATTCTGGTGATTCCATAAGCTTACCTTTCCAAAGGAAAGTAGGCTAAAAATACTGCAACAGCAATAGTAAAAAATAAGATTTTGTGACTCAATTGGTGATAATTTACAAATACTAGTAAAACCAAATGATTTGTTGTTAAAAAATTAAAAATTGGTAGTTTTCTTCTTTAGGTAATCTGACTCTTTTACAAAATATTGTATGGCTTGTGGTAAAATTAAAGTGACATTTTTTGCTACAGGTGGCAGAGAATAAATATGTGAAGAAAGCAATGAGGGAAGTGTCCAATACGAAGATCATGTTAACTGTTGAGCTGAAAGGTGTGGTTGGTACGATGGTAGTCAACATTCCTCCACCACCATCCAATAGACTATGGTATGTTAAATGAACAAGCATTCAGAATATTAATCATAGTTAACAAGAGGTAGTGATGGTCGAGCTTGATTTTTACAGCACCAAGTCAAGTTGTAGGAAACTCGAGTCAAGTAGAGTTTCAAGTTGTATGAAAGTCAAGTTGAGTCAATTTGAGTTCAGTATAATTTTTTAATTAAAATTGAGTTTGCACCATAAATGTAAAGATTTATCTATGTAAGTATAACGGCCACCCCTTATAACTTCCTCCCCCTCTTATAGTCACAGTTTACCAAGAAAAAAATTTGGTACAAGTTTCCACCAATAAGAATAATTCTTTGCCTAGGTAAGTGATTCACAGCACTCCTTTTTCCCTCTTGCAGATAAGTGAAGGACTATGGCAGGAATTGTAATGTCAGCCGATGCTGATAGAAAAAAAAACATAACTGTTACAGGGGTAGTGTGGGAGGGTAGCTTTCAGGCTGGTTTGTCAGCATGCCGCCTCCAGGTGAGTGGACAAGCAGTCCACATTTAAAGTTTTTGCTACCTAATAGTAGTTTTTTTTTTTAAATCATCTTCTTAAAATGGTAATTAGATAAGAAAAGTAATGACAAGTTTACCATTACGCATATTTCTGATGGTGTGACATGCCATGAGACAAAATCTTTTCATGTTTAAATACCATATGTTCTATGGTTGTACATATTTGTGTCGTGTTGAGACTGTACCTGTCAACCTCGACAGTTACCTCCCCCTTGTCTGATGCTACCCAGCATGGAGGCAAGAGGAAGTGCTTCACTGGGAAGCAAAATGGCTCAAGTCACGAATATAATGCCCACAATTTTATCACGGCCGAATATTATAAACATCGACCAAGTGTCAAGGCATGTATCCGAGTTATTGTTTTCATTTCGGTGCAACTTTAGCAGTTAAGCAACGCATAATTATTGATTTGCGAGACACGAAAGATGATTGCTAGGTGTGAATATTTGTTGTTTATAACCTAAAAACACAGTGACTGCTTGAACATTCAGTAGCTCAACGTCTGCTGAAAAAAACTTTACTTGAGTGTCGAGCCTATCTTTGTTGACTACTCGACTCGACTCTATTTTTTGAGACTCGACCTTAGATTTGGACTGCTTGTCCGCTCACCTGGCGGCATGCTGATGGACCAGCCTGAAAGCTACCCTCCCACTTCACCCATGTAACAGTTCTCTTTTTTTCTACCAGTATCANCATCACTAGCAAGAGGTTTTATTAACCAAGTGTAAAACACAGAAGAAACTCTCTGCAGTTCGGTTTTAATAGACTAAGTAAAAAAATTATGCTTGCAGACAAACATTGCATGCAGGCATACTCCCTATATATCTGTGTGTGTGTGTATGTGTGTGTGCGCGCCCGTGCGTGCGTGTGTGCGCATGTGCGTGTGTGTGTGTGTGTGTATATATATATATATATATATATATATATATTTTTTTTTTTTTTTTTTTTTTTTNACACCGCTTCCCAGGGCATGACATTAAAAAATAAATTAGGAAAATTAGTGGAGTGTAGATTTTATATAATTATTTTAATAAAATTTTGTTATCAATAATTTTATATTTTGTTTTTTCATAAAATAATTATTATGTGTGTATTAATACAGTTGCTGTTTTTATTCTTAAGAGTTCACTATACAATTAACAATGATGCATCTTTACATGCACATTCATGTTTAAAAAATGTAATAACGTTTATTGAACTACATAGATAAGAACTAAGATAATGTACAGCATTACATTTTAGAGTTTTGATTTTTTTTCCTTGTGTAGATGTTAAAGTTTCTGGGCAGTGTGGATTTTCTTTTTGTCACTCCTGTATCTTACAAGAATGGCTTGAACATGATTTTATAGAGAAAAAGTATTCCATCTTATATTTTGATCTAACAGTTTTTTTTTGCTTATCATATTAAATTATCATTCTAATTACATTCTAAAAAGGAGACAAAAAACACTAGTACTCACAAGATGGTACTCATTGATACACACACATCCATGCACATGCACACTCACACATACACACACATGTGTTGGAAGAATACATTTTCCATATAGATGCGCAGTCGTGACGTTTTGCTGGCGTAGACCAGCTTCATCAAGCTTCAAGTTGTAGGACACTGCAATATGGTAGAAGGGCACCATTGGTCATAAACCTAGCGGCCAGCTGGCAAACCAGGGTGCGGCAAAATTGAAAATTTGTCGGTATAGCTGAAGGGTATTGTTTGGAGCTGTGATTATCTTATATTGAGGCCCGGGGCTGCCTAGATTTTGTTATAAATTGATGAGCTAATTCTCAGCATCTGAGTTCCATGCTATTGCTTGAAGGTGGTAGGGCTGTCACAACCCTTGTGCTGTAGCAGGAATCAAAATCCTTGTGTGATACTGCATGTGCTACAACTGGTTTGTCTTTGTAGGTTGTGGATGTGACCATGGCTTGTTTAGTGTCTGCTCTGTGGCCATTTATTCTCTGCCTGAGTGTGTTGGTGGTGAGGCCGATGTATTCTGCGTTACAATGTTGGCACTGTAGCTGACCAATCAGATTTTCTGTTGAACAATTATAGTTGCCTTGGATGGTAAATCTGCATTTGAAAGAAGTTGAGGATTAGTGGATGGCACAGGAGCCATAGTGTGGGCTATTGCAGGGGTAGAATCTTCTGGGAGCGATAGTCTGGTTGGCATTTGTGGTAGGCTGCAGCTTTGGAGAAACCAGTTTGTTGCGGAGGTTACGTGACATTTTGATGACCAATCTGAGTGGTTTGGAGAGCAGATTTGGTGTTTGTGATGAAGAAGCCAGAATTTTGTATCCACTCGTCTGAACTGTCAGCCATAGAATATTACCTAAAGCAAAGACCCCCCACACAGCAAACCTTCTACAGCATTCCATGTTGAACTTGCCAGCAGGCTATCTGTACCGCTAATGCTAGTTTGCTGCATGTGCAAACCATGTTTGCGTCGACTTTGCTTTGAAAGAGATTCTGTACCACCGACGTTGCGTTAACGCTTCCGTACGTTGATGCAAAAGTAAAGCAAAATCTTAAGTAAATATGCACGAGCATCGGAGGCCACGCTAAGTCAACAAATCTATTGTGTTTCTTGTTGTACTGTTTTTACAAATATTTTCTGTGGTATCTAAATGTCAGTAAAATAGTTCTGCAACTTGTAACATCGCTCACATACATTTTGTTGATTGAAATGTATGTCCGTATTTCTTTCATGTGATCTGAAAATATACCGGTGCCAAGCATAACCTATCGTTGGTAGTTGACAAAATGTGGATAACCTCTTCATACATGTAAAAAAAATGGCATAGCAACCCATTCACAATTCCTGAAATGTGTTTTTGAATACTATTTCTTGTAATAAGGAAAATGGGATATGATGAGGACCAAATGTTGGCTCGAAGACGACAAAAGCGCAGGAAATATCAGGTTATTGAGACATACTAGGTTTAAATCATGTTTTGTTATAAGAGAACATATTATGTATGAAACATGTGATGAATACTGATAGAGATATATATATAAACACGACTTCGCCTCACTTCACGTGTCATCACATCACCTCAGGCGGGGTCTGAACCATGAATGACTTGCTACCAGAACCTACCAGCACGTCCCTAGGCAAGGGGCACCCACAGACACAGCAGCCAAGATCGTTTTCACCTTTATATCAGACATCACGCTACGCCTGAGCTCATGCAGACGACACAACCCCGCGTAGTAGGGAAGCCTGTTTCCAGTCTCCCCCGAGAGATGGTGGCCCTCGCCACTAAAGGAGGATCTCCAGCACGAAGATACCCGACTGGCCGAAGGTAGCCGAAGGGCCTGCAGCCGGCCGTCTATATAGCCAAGCGCACAGCCCAGAAACATCAGTTGATTCTCAGCAGATCACTCCATCACCTTGTGCTGGAGCTCTCTGCTACAACCACCTTCCTCACGAAGGACCATCCCTCTTCACGAGATCTTCCAGACCATCAACCCCGGAAGAAGTCTTTATCCCCCTTAACACTCACTACCCCTCTGGTAGTGACACCCGAGTCCCTTCTGGACAACAGTATTATAGTTAGTTAGGGTCAGTTAGTATTAAAGCTACCTAGCCACATCTGTTCTTGTCTAGTTCAGACCCAGGTCTCCTTTGCCTGGTTTAGTGGGGTTAGCTTGTGGGTGATATGGAGAGGGGGTTGTCCATGTGTCTATCCCCCATGAATTGCATGTGGTCTGCCATTTGTGGCTGGTAAATTGGGTGCCATTATCTGTTAATATGGCTTGCGGGGAAATATATCCATCTCGAATTTCCGTATAATGTTCTGGGCTTCCTAATTGGGATGGGGAAATGCTTCTACCCAGCGAGAAAACTGGTCTGTTACCACTAACAGGTATCTATTACCTTTGGTGCTTCTTGGGTAAGGCCCCATTAGGTCAGCTGCCTAGTGGGTCCAGGCGGTATGAGGTCAAC
>NQII01002056.1:37763-161400 GCA_002778355.1 Clitarchus hookeri
AAGTGAGGGAGTGAGAATGTATCTGGCTCTCATCAAGTGTGATAAACTGGCAGAGAGGTAGAAGCCACAATGGAAGGAAGACTTGTGTTTTCACAGTCCAGAGTTGTATTTGTGAGTCAGTTTGTAGGCTTCCACACTGCTGATGGCGTGTCCAAAAAATCAAGTGTAATAAGTCGCCCACAAACAGTAATTAAAACCCAAGAGAAATTAAAGTCTTAACACAAGCAAAGTGAGAAGGCCAGGGAGGCAGAGCACAATGGCAGGAGAATATTGATGGTAGTCGCATCGCTTGTGAAAACATCCGGCTGCCTGAGAGGTGGTGGGTATGCGGAGTTAATAGCACTGTCGGCCTAGAGGGGCGATATATATTTTTATATATGAGCTGAATGGCCTGTACAGCATGCACCAAGAAAAACGCAACATGTAAAAACAAAGAAGTGCAACAAATTTATTTTTCAGTGGATTTCCCTCAAATTTTTTCTTTTTTCCATTAAATTTTTTACGTTTTCTCGAAAACTAGTTGTTATAGAAATACTGTTGCTTTAAAAGGAGTTGAAATTGAGAGTTTCTACTGCATTTAATTAAGAAGAGAATTTTATTATTCTTTTAAGTTCCATACACATGACATGAGCATTGTTCCTGGTAATGGGTTGAGACTTGAAAAATTGAGTCGAGTCGAACTAGCAAAGATCGACTCATCATTTGAGTAAAAAAATTTTTCGAGCAGACATCAAGCTACTGAACATGCAAGTCGAATCACAGTGCTTTTAGGTCATAAACAAACAAGTATTTGCACTTAACAATTACATTTTATATCTTGATAGACTGCTAAAGTTGCGCCAGAAGGAAAACAGTAACTTGGTTGCATGCGTTGACACTCGGTTGGTTTGTTTCCACCTTTTGCATGCACTGGTATTGGCACGATGACAAAAGCAAACAGAAGTGAATGGACATGGACACCATATAAAACGTCCGTACGCACTCAGTTAGTAGTTTTATTATTAGTGACCTCAATAAGTTCAAGTACCGGTATTGCATATATGCAAAATATATGCCCCATCCCCTTATTTTTTTGTGTGGAGAAAATTGGGAACTCGGAAATGGGAGGGTATTATATTTGCAACTTGACCCATTTTGCCTCCTGGCAGAGTGCTCATCTTGCCACCTGTGTGGCGCCATGCGACAGATAACACATAACACAACCGAACTGTCAAGGTCGACAGGTACAGTCTCAGCACAACACACTTGTACATACAATCGTACAACATATTTTAACATGAAACACCTCATTATTTCATGGCACATCATGCCTTCAGCATAAATATTCATTCATATGTTAAACTTGTCATTACTTTTTCCATGTAATTACTATTTTAAAAACTTCTATAAAAAGAAAAGAACAACTATTGTCAAAAACCTTAGATTTGGACTGCTTGTCCGCTCACCTGGCTGCATGCTGATGGACCAGCCTGAAAGCTACCCTCCCACTTCACCCATGTAACAGTTCTCTTTTTTTCTACCAGTATCACGTGGCTGACATTACCATTCCTACCACAGTCATTCACTTGGCATGAGGGACAAAGTAGCACTGTGAATCACTTAACCAGGCAAAAAATTATTCTTATCGGTAGAAACTAATATCAAACCTGTTTTCTTGGTAAACCATGACTATAAGATGCGGAGAAAGTTACAAGGAGTAGGCTTTATACCTGTGTAGATAGGTACACATTTACATTTATGGTGCAAACTTAATTGTAACTCAAAAATATTATACTGAATTTGACTTGACTCTACTTACTCCAGTTTCATACAGCTTTGACTTGACTCTACTTGAAGCTGTAAAAATGAAACTTGCCCATCACTAATTGTTCCCCATATGAACTGAAAACGATGGTATGTTGTCAATAACTAGAGGCAAGGTTTCATTAGTGAGTAGCAATAAAACCAAAATAACACTGGAATGCATTTTAATACACCGCATAACACCAAAATTTCAATTAAGACTTAAAATAAAACTAAATGTGAAAAATTCTTCATTTTATCAGGTAAACTTCAATTATTTCTTCTAAATTACATTCTGAATATTTTTGTAAGATACTGACCAAAGGGAATACATATCATCTTGAAACTTCTTTTGTCTTTATTTTATTTTGAAATAAATTCTTACTCTTGATTATATGCTGTAGTTATTCAAATGCTATGTATTACAAATTCTGTGTGTGTGTTCAAATATGCATTTTTGTTAACTACATAGAATGTTTACAATAATAATAATGAAACTGTAAAATCTTTTCCTTATTAAGAAGACAATAATGTCCCATGAACAATATCAAAACATATCATATAGTTACTATATTATCTTACAAGTGTTATGTATATGCAGACATTAATTCTCAATAAGACCACACGACTGATTAGCAAAATAAAAATATGTGCACACAAAACTATTCATATTCAGAATTGCAGCACAATACAGGACATCTCAAAAAGATACACCCAATTTCCAAAGGCTGTATCTTTTAAACTAAGGAACAGAGTGAAATACTATCGTAAAGAGTGAAATACATGTCCGACAATAAAGTTTTGCTTGCGGGTATCGCAAATGCTCAATATGCCTCCCTCCTCATCACTTGGGTGCCTACTTGCGGGGTCCCACACATCAGCGAGTATGTCTGTTTACTGCTAAGAGAGGATTGAAATGTTTCATTTTGTGGCCGCTAGATGCTTCCCTGGTGCGTAGGATGGTTATTAGCCAGCAGGCGAGCTCCCTTCAGTATGTGTCAGGATGATGACCTCACAATTGAAAGTTTTCTGTGTCCTCCAGTTCAACAATTGCAAGTCTGTGACAACTGTGCAGTCGGAATTTCAGTGAGAGTACAGCACTGCACCCCCTACTGCCCAGGGAATTTAATGTTGGCGGGAGCAGTTTCGACAAACAGGTTGTTTGTGTAAGGGAAAAGGGGAAATCAACAGTTCACTCTCGTGTATCTGACAAAGACATTGGACACATCCGAAGCAGTTTTGTAAAACACCCACAAAAGTATTCTAGTGCCAGCCGAGAGCTAGCCATTCCCCATACGACTGTTTAGCTTGTTTTGCGACGGCATTCATTATTCAAAACGTGCAGGATTGAACTCGTACATACCCTATGCCAAGGTGATAAACAACGACGTTTGGCATATTGTGCATTCATTTTTTAAAAGGGAATGGAAAATGACACTTTTCTTTCATGCTTAGTGTCCAGTGACAAGGCCATGTTTAATCTCAGTGGTACAGTGAACCGCCACAATGTACGGATATGGGGATTGCACTTGACTATTGTGTATATGTATGCCGTGTGTCTGCTGTGGGGCATATTGAGCATTTGTGATAATTGTAAGCCAAACTTTGTCAGAAATGTATTTCTCTCTGTTCCTTAGTTTAAAATTTATAGCCTTTTGAAATCGGATAAATCTTTTTGAAACAATGTTCTGCAAGCATTTTAAAATTATATACTGTTTAAATATGTTTCTCAAAATTATCCATGCAACTCTTTTGCAAGTGAACATACAGTTTTATGTATATTGTGTTTCAGCATACTGAAACACTAACCTCAGAACACAGATAACCTCAAATACAGCACAAACAATGGTTGGGCAATATATATCCTAGATATTTTGCTAGCTAGATATGCATGCCAACGTTGAATTTGTATTTTATTGGTTGGTTTTTCCGTGGTTACAATGCATCTTTTAGGAAACACATTTTAAAAAGTGATGTGTACGTTGCTGATTTAGATAAGTAATAAAACTGCTTACGTGATATTCTGATTTACTAAAATTAACAAAAATAAACTGTTAAATAATTTTAAAAAATTTGTTTTTCATGTAAATTTTTAGTTTGTAGAGGTTATATTGATTTGTAGCTTGAAAATATGCTTTTAGCTTTTAATAGTGTTTTTATAGTTAAAACTATTTTCCGCCATCTTTAATAAAATTATGCTTAAATAACTTTTTTTCTATGACAAAATATGCTTAAATATGTTTCACCACTTCTGGCATTTCTTTAACTGCTTTTTGATTTTTTTTCTCACTGCTTTGTATTTATTTTACTTAGCAAAGAGTTCATGTGTCTAGTAATCAGGACTCTTCATCTTACATAAGTTTTCATGGCAGGTATGGGTTCCGTACCAATCCTCGTGTCTGGCTGTCTGCACGACCAAAGCTAGGGGAGCGTCAAGTGAACATTGGGCACCTGGTCAGTTACATAGAGAAGAAACTTTTGCTGGAGTTTCAGGTAGTACATACCCTCTTAAGTATCTAGTTGTTTTGTGTAGTAGGTTGTGATTGGAATATGCCGCACTCCCTTATTTGACAAGATGTCAAGATCCCTTATCATTCACCCTCAGGCACCAGCAGCGAAATTTTTTTTTAAAATATTTCAATGAACAGTGGACAACTACTTGGAAACATGCTACCTGCCACACACAAGCTGACAGAAGCAAGGGAGGAACATTCTTACCCTTCCAGTCACCCCTGAGTTGCGCGTGTACTTAGTACAAGTGGTTGTGCGCAGGCCAGCATTTATTATAAGGGAGAAGGTTACAACATGCTTCTTCTTAACCTTGCGTTCTTCCCTCTTCATGCTAACTAGTATTTAAGGACTGGCAGGATCAGTAGACAGCATTATCACCTGCAACAAGCAGTTGTTCATGGGCAATCACCTGCCTTCGGTAGTTACTAGAATCCTCTGCCACCTGGGATCCATGATCAGTCACTTATGCCAGGATTAGTCTCAGATCTTAGCATATTCACTTAGAAGTGAACTCATTAACGTTGTACATGTTAGTACACTGCTCCCCCATACACGTAATATACACCAGCATAACTCAAGAGGTTCCCCTACCCTTTGATCCTTTACCTTGGGCATTGACAAACTCAGAATGGATCATGAGAGTAGAAACACTACTTGGTACACTAGCAAGTTGAAGACTAATTTCATTTAAATGCATCAAATGTACATTAGCAAACAATCTTAACCCTTACCTCCTTAGTCAGGGGTAGGGTTCATGTGTTTTTACTACTGTACACAAATTCTATACCACGTTACATTCTAATTCGTTTTTTTTTTTGCATGTACAGGAGACTATAGGAAGGATACGAGAGGCAATAAGGCTTGACTTTCCTGGTCACTTCAACAGGTAACCTTTGCCAGTGGTTACTTTATGTGTAGCATGGCAAGTACAGTCACTTTTTGCATTCTCTGGTGCCAAACACAGATCACACCGCCTGCTTTTCCAGACTAGCCTCCCCCATGTCTTATCTGCCAGAGCCACAAGCTAAAGTAAAGTCACATCTATAGTCCATTCACGGTTACTTTTAACTTTTCTGAAATCCTACTAAAGTTCTACTTCCAAGATATTTTCCCGCCTCATGCTAATAAAGCTTAACAGAATCTATAAAATTACACCAGAGGGGCAATGTACAGCATCATGTGCACACAGTGTAATAATATTTTGCCAACAAACTATTTCTTACTAGGCATTACCAACACACCTATTTTCTCACTGTTTTTATTCATATTAATTGCATTTACCAAGTTTTAATTACATATATTAAAGTTGGGTTCCTGTGATGGTGGAAGACTTAACTTTATAGGTATAACATTTATTACAGGAATAATATGAAAACCAACATTGAAAATGTATTTGACTGATTATCCATTTTTTGGAACACCAATTCTTTGCAAAACAGGGACTCACAATCATTAAACTACATAATTTTAGCATTTTTACATTTCAACAGTAGTTTGCAACTAGATAATTCCAGTTCTCTCTACAAAATACACTGAAGAGCCAAAAAAAAACTGATATAGGCATGCGTATGCAAATAACAGAGGTATGGAACCAATCAGAGTAGCATGATACGGTCGGCAGCTAGATCGGTTACTGCTGCTACAACGGCAGGTTATCAAGATTGCGCACGAGAGATGGGACATAGCATCTCCGAGGTAGCGATAACATTTGGGGATGTTCGCGTACGACCATTTCACAAGTGTATAGTGAATATCGGGAATCCGGTAAAACATCACATCTTCGACATCGCTGCGGCCGGAAAAAGATCGTGAAAGAACGGGACAAACGACGACTGACGAGAATCATTAAACGTGTCAGACGTGCAACCCTTTCTCAAATTGGCGCAGATTGGATTTGTGGACTGCTCTGCAGGATTCAAGGTGTGAATTGCCTCCTGCATACCTTCAGACATTAGTCGAGTCAATGCCATATCGTCTTGCGGCACTTCTGCGTGCTCGGGGTGGCCCTACATAATATTAGGCAGGTGTACCAGTTTTTTTGGCTCTTCAGTGTATATACGTAATGCATGGAAATAAATGCCTTATTAGATAACGGGGTGATAGACTGCTGTATTTTGAGACATTCTCATAACATATTTATTTCAGCAAAATAGGGAATTCCCCTATGTTATGTCACACCTTTTCCTTCCTTGAAGTGGTGATTATTCCAGTCAAAATATAATTAACAAAATAAGATACTGGTTCATGCTCATCTTTGTGCACTGACTGAACTATGTACAGTATGACTATAAAATATCCGGATTCCCACATACAGTAAAACCTCGTTTATCCGGACTAACTGAGACCAAACGCAATCCGGAAAATAGAAAATCCGGATAATCCGGGTAATAAGCAAAACAAATCCTTAAATTAGCGGACTTACCATTTATTACGATAAAAAACTATGTTTTGTAACAAAACTACATAAAATTATTTAAAAGACATTAAAAAAATATAAAAATAACTTTTCACATCATTTCTCAACAAAGAATTGGTCCACTGTCTTCTGTTTCAAACACATGTGGCGTTTGAATGAAGCACGATCACGCAAATGCTTTATCATTAATAGTTCAACTGGAGTGGTGTCAGGCTGACGCTCCAAGTACGCCATGATGTTTGTCAGCTGGTCCGCAGCATCTGCATGTGACGTCCGCTGTTGCGGTGTGATCGCTCCCTCCCCGTCCACGTCATCTTCTTCCTCACTGTCTGCTGTAGATGTGCATGCCGCTACAATTTCTTCTTCCGTCTTAGTGCCGTACCCACGGTCATTGTTGTCTTTCAGCCACTCACTGATGTCTTCCATATCAACATCTGAGCACCCACGTATTGTTCCTAACATTTGCAGAAGGTCGTCTGCAGCCACTTGTACCAAATCATCGCTTGCCGTTTCATTTGTAGCACAAATAGCTGGCCACAGTTTTTTCCATGACTTTTTCAAAGAGCTTTTTGTGATGCAATCCCAAGCGTCAGCAACCATGTAAATAACGTCATTGATATTGATTTATTTCAACAAATCAATCACACTTTTTTCCCCTTCCTCTTCAATTATTTTACTAAGCAGTTCTTTTCGGTAAACTCTTTTGATGTTTTCAAGGACTCCCTGGTCCATAGGCTGCAGCAGTGGGGTTACGTTTGGTGGAAGAAATTTCACTTTAATTCCTCCACTCACGAGTTCTTGTTCTCCCGGATGATACGGAGCATTGTCGATCAGTAAAATAGCTTTTTCTGGTAAACTATTTTCTTTCAAGAATTTTCGAACTTCAGGAACAAAGTTATTAAAAAACCAATTCTTAAACAAAAAACTGTCCATACATGCACATTTTTGTGGTCGGTAAACCACTGACAACATATTGTGGTTCACATTTTTTAGCGCTCTGGGATTCTTGGATTTCCCTACAATGGCAAGAGGAAACTTATGTTTCCCTGATGCATTGCTACAAGCCATAGCAGTTAGCCTATCTTTGCTTTTCTTGTAGCCCTTAGCCGAATCTTTAAACTTTGATGCTAACGTTTTGCTCGGAAGGATCCGGTAATAAAGCCCAGTTTCGTCAGCATTATAAACTTAATCAGGTGTCAATTCTTCAGATAAAACAAATTGTTCGAAGTCCTTTTTAAATTTTTCAGCAGCAGCAACATTACTAGACAAGTTCTCTCTCCAGTCAGAGTAAGTTAGCGAATACGGTGTCGGTTTTTAAAACGCTCTAGCCACCCCTGGTTAGCAGTGAATTCTAGGTCAGTATTCGGTAACTTTTTGTTTAAGCTCAAAGCTTTTTAGGCCAAGATCGATCCAGATATAGGCAAACCACGTTCTCGCTGAGCACTGTACCACATGAATAGTGTGTCGTCTAATGCTTCATGTTTTGCCTTTTTTGCCATTCCTCTGCTTTCCAAATAGTTTTTACGTATCATTTTACAACAAAAATCTTCAATTTCTTTTCTTTGCTTCTTCCAGTCGGACACTGTTGAAGTTCCAACTCCCAATTCAGCAGCTATTTTTTTCAATGCTTCTCCTTTATCAATTTGATTAATAGCGTCTAACTTTTTATACATTGAAACCACGACCTTCTTTCACTTTGATGCCATTTTAAACTTGTATGTACACTACAATACACTCCCAAACACTTTGATAAAAAACAAAAACAATATCCGGTTGAACCACACACAATAAACAAAATGACAAGTGCCGTTTGAAAACAGTAGGAAAACTGAGGAGATTGAGGGAGGGGAAGTGATGGGTAGGGATTCAAGGTCAAGTCAAAGCTATTTATAGCTGGAGTGAATCCACTTCATATAACATATTATCTATGTGAACATTAAATTAAAATCATCCGGATTATCCGGAGATCCGGATCAACGAGGGTCGGATTAACGAGGTTTTACTGTACTTTTGAATTCTTTAATCAGAAATATAAATAATATGTATGTAACAATGTGTGGATGTCACGCCTTGCAAACTATCTACATTTCATGAGAACCATACTTAGCCTATAAGCATACCATGGCAGGGCTGAAGCATAACCTCGTTGCATATTGTGTCCCAGATCTTTGACGCAAGTTGTCTCCTAATGCAGTTTCTCGGAGCTCGAGTTTACCTATTTTTTCTGTGGACACAATAGTTTATTTTAGGAAGTGGTTGTTGAAAAATTGGATAGAATATGACTGAAAAACTGGTGGTTGTTAAACATGAAATGAAGAGATCTGATTTTGCTACTGCCTGCACTTGAGTGAACTCTTTTGCTTTAGACCATCGCCTACTTACACTTTGTCTTGATAAGAATCTTTTGCTCTCCGAATTGGGCTAGGAGTTAAACTGGAGTTACGAAAACACTTATATATATATATATATATATATATATCACTTGCACACACATGCATGCACGCACACACACACAAATATCTCATTGGTATGCACACTCGAAAAAATATCAACATGATGGTAGATGTTACTTTATCAGTATTGGCACTACAAAATGCCACAGTTGTAAGAACTATAAAATACTGTCTCAGCCTACTGCAATGTCAATAACAAGTAGACCCAAGATCTATAAAATATTACAAAAGGCATTTAATCTTTATCTTGAATTTTCACTGGTTAAAATAACAAGGAAACAAGAACAAGATAACTTAATATGTAATGGGCATCGTACTAAATAACTACTTGCACCATGCTCATAGTATATTTTTTTCTTCAATAAAGTACAAATATTATACGATTCTATTAAGATTAACAATTCAAAACCAATACAAGTTAAAATGCAGTTATCTTTGTCACGTCAAATGAACAAATTGAAATTACCAAGAAGACAAAATTGCACGACTCTTTTGTCATTAATTCCTCAATTACCTGTCATATTTACATGCCATAGACACTGCTTAGACTTATCTTAATCAATTACAGGATAGTCTCCCCAAAGACAGCATCATTTTCATTTCCTTTGACACTATATTTTTATGTTACAGTCACTGCTTGAGACAGTAATTTCCAAACTACATTTCATAGTTTTCAAGCCTTTTCTAAGGGGAAGAAATAAGACAGTCTTAGCTAAGTCAATTGTATAGTGATGTCTTGATACAGTCCCGAAGCATTCTAAAATGGCGGGTACCAGAGAACTGCTGTAACCTTGTAAGGTGAAACCACTATATTTAATTTGTACATTGCATAAATTATTCTACTTGTAATGCAAATCAGCTTTTAAAATTTGTAAGTAATCAGAGTATGCATTTACTTTCAAAACATAAAATATGTTCATAATATTAAATACTTGTTATGATGTTCATTTGTCATAGCAAACAAGAATAAGGTAAACTTTACACAATAATTAAGTGTACAGAAAACGTATTCATTTCAAAGTATAAAATATTTTCACATGGTGAAATACAAACTGCCTGTTTGACAGTTTAACAAATGGCAATTTCTAATGAGAGTCCAATATCCTTATTAAACAGTATTGTAGTTGGTAGCATTGGTGTTTTTAAAACATTAAAGCAGATGAACAATTTGGAGATGGTTTGATCCCAACCAGCTCCGTATTATTTTGTAATATGGGTATTAATTTTTTTCCAATGGCATACAAACTGTAATTCAGTTATTTCTCTGGAAATACACATGTAATTTTTGGTAGTCATATGCTTAAATTTTTAGTATAGGTGAAATAAGTGTCTCCCAAAAAAAATATTATTTCAACCTTAAACAATAAACTTATCACTCACAAATTGAACAATCAAATCTACTCGACTGCCTTGCACATAATCAGAGATGACAATCAAGAAGCTGGCAATAGACTGTACTGTTTCTTTATTTATTAACTACACTTCTTTGTGAATTGTTTTTATTTACCAGCACACTTTATCTATACATGAAGACCAATAGTTCTGTTACAGCGCTAAACATTAAAGAATTTAGTTTGTGNCAAATCTACTCGACTGCCTTGCACATAATCAGAGATGACAATCAAGAAGCTGGCAATAGACTGTACTGTTTCTTTAGTTATTAACTACACTTCTTTGTGAATTGTTTTTATTTACCAGCACACTTTATCTATACATGAAAACCAATAGTTCTGTTACAGCGCTAAACATTAAAGAATTTAGTTTGTTTTATGCACTGTAAATTTATGTGATTGACACTGATTACAAATGTTCTCAATAAAAAGTATTTTGCACAAAATACTGAAGTCTCCTTTTCAAAAGCGAGGGTAACAAAAATATTAGCAGCCCACAGCATAATTACTTGGCAATATTCACATACACTCGGCACCCTATTCAAGTATTGAGCACATGCATCGTTAAACCATAAGGTTTACCAAACATGCTAGTGTTTTGTCTTGAAGCAGGCAGTCTTGAAAAAGCTTGGCTTATTCACCAACTTTGAAACATGGTGCTGAAGAATGCTGTCTTAAAAAATAAGACGGTCTTAGTCAAACACATCTTAGGTCCTGTCTCGAGACGTCACTATGAATACCAGCCTTCGACAAAGCAAGGTTAAACAAATATTTATTACAAATCTTTTGTAGGATTTCCTCCCTCTGGTCAGCAATAATCAAGGCTAGAATGTAGTTGTGATAAAAAAAATTGAATCTTATATTGTGCTGATTAGTACACAATAGTTAAGTGGTGCTTACATAAATGGTACACTGTAAACAAAATATCTTTGGAAGTGCTAATAATTTTTTAATGGTTTTCTCTTTGCAATTTACCTGGTTATACAAGCAGTTTTGGCCACGTAGGAATGCATCAAATTACAGAACTGATAAGACTCAGTATCAGGAAGTGACATTGTTGTGGAATTTCCTGTTTTAGTTAGCATCCCCGTGTGAACCCTGTTGCTAATTCTCTCTCGTCAGACGCCAAGACAAGAGGTACATCATAAAGTTTGTCTGCAAGAATTCCTTTAATTCTGTACTTATGACCGAAATTGGCTGGTTTATTCTGAAAGTAAAAGATCTGTATATTGCGGGCCCTGTTTCGCTTTGGAGAATAAGAATCAATTTCAAGAACGAAGGATTTAATGACTGGAAAAATGCAGAACACCGAGTAGCTCAGCATGAAAACTCTGCGCGTCATAAATCTAGTATCCTTAGTTTGAAAGTTAGAAGTGAGATTGATAGATGACTCGATAATTTACTGCATGTCCAGATTGATAAAGAAATTACTTATTGGAGAAACGCTGTGAAGAGGGTTGTTGCCGTAGTGAAGCGACTGTGTTCAAGAGGCCTCGCTTTCAGAGGAAAAAATGAAAAGTTCTGTGATCCGCATAACAGAAATTATTGTATGATTTTGAAACTGTAAGCTGAATTCGATACTTTTTTAGCCAGTCATATTGAACGATTTGGGAATCAAGGATCTGGAAGTACCACTTACTTATCAAAGACCGTTTGCGATGAGTTTATTCTCTCAATGGGTCATAAAGTCTTAAAACACGTAGACGAGATAAGAAGGGCAATATATTTTTCCTTAATCATCGATTCAACACCAGACATAGCACATGTGGACCAACTTGCCCTCGTCATTAGATACGTTTTGGAAACAGACGAACCGTGTGAAATATTTCTCAAGTTATTGCCCTCAGTGGGACATAAAGCTGAAGAAATGTTTTCTGCCATTATTTCGGAACTCAAAACACTGGGCATAAATATTGAAGACTGTCGTGGACAATCATATGATAATGCCGCGAACATGTCTGGTGTGCACAATGGCTTACAGACTCAAATTCAAAGCCAAGAACCTTTGCTTTTTTCATTCCTTGCTCTGCCCACTCTTTAAATTTAGTGGCAACTACGGCTTCTGAATCTTGCACAGAAGCTTGTCGCTTCTTCATGTTGCTTCAAGAAATCTAAGGTTTTTTTTTTGTAAATTCGACACAGCGCTGGCAAAAATTAATAACAAATCGGGAAAGGGAAAATGCTAAAGAGAGTAAATCTGACACGTTGGTCAGCTAGAGAGGACGCATGTCGAAGTTTGAGAGATTGTTGGCACAAAGTCCTTAAAACTTTGGAATCAATCAAGAATGATTGTACCGAAAAGCCTGTAACGCGAAATGTAGCGACGGGAATACTTTTGAATTTAGAAAAAACTGGAAACTGCGGTAATGGTTGTTGTGTGGAATGTTTATTTTGGAAAGAATAAACAAAGTGAATGTTCAAATTCAGGCTTCTACCGTAGATTTGATCACTGTTGCAGATCTTTAAGAATCTCTTTGCAAGATTTTCGTAGTTGAACGAGAAAATTTTAAGTATTTCGAACAAAAGGCGATGGAATTAAGCGTGTCGAAGCAGTATACAAAAGACATGGGGAAAATACAACCGAAAAGGAAAAAAAAATTGTGATGAAACACCCGATGAAGAAATGAGAATGACTGCGAGTGATACTTTCAGGGTTAACACATTTCTCGTCCTCATTGATAGACTCGTATCCGAATTAGAAAAACGGCAGGAGGCCTACAACAGGTTCAATGAAAAGTTTTAATTTCTGACCAAAATGAGTGAATTGTCATCATCAACCCTTACGGAAAAAGCCCTTTTCTTGGAAGAAATCTATCCTAATGATTTAGAAACTGACTTAGTTCAAGAATGCATACATTTTCAATGCCACCATTCTTCTGAAAGAATTTTGGTAAAACCAGATTCTGGATCATTGAAAAGTGTATCTTTGTTCCTGCGAAAAAAAATTTTGCAAAACGTTTATCCAAACTTGGATATAGCAGTTCGAATGGCTCTATGTACACCAACGACAAATTGTTCGGGTGAGAAAAACTTTTCTTGCTTAAAACGGGTGAAAAATTATCTAAGATCTACCTTAAGCCAAGAAAAGCTAAACGCCTTAGCTCTTTTGTGCATAGAGTCAGAACTAATGAACAAGATTTCATACGACGATATAATTGATGATTTTGCCAATAGAAAATCGCGCAAAAAGGTATTGTAAAACTTTCTTAACTTAATTAATTGAATTTCATCAACATCATCCGCTGGATTGTTACCAGATAATTAAATATAATGTTTTTAAACTGTAAGTAAGAGCAATAAAAATTATTTAATTACGTTTACCGAATGTACATTATTGTGTAAGTAGTATTGAGGCATACCTTACCCCGCCTTATTAGTAGTACATGATTGAGCTTTTATTAGCTCAGAAATATACCCAAAAACTATTTCTTGTGCAATCTTAACTAAATCGTTGGGTTGTAAAAATAATCTAGAAACTGACACATCGATCCCCTAGTTCACAATCATACTAATTACGGGAAAAAGGTGGTGTAATTAGGACGATAGTGCACAAATCATAAAGTTACAATTTCATTGACAAAAAAATTGCAATTAATATGATTGTGAACTACAGTATCCAATTGTAGAGGTCGGTAGGGGCGGCAAAATTTGAATAGCCTACTGGCGGCAAATGTGTAAATCCGCCACNATTGTAGAGGTCGGTAGGGGCGGCAAAATTTGAATAGCCTACTGGCGGCAAATGTGTAAATCCGCCACTGCTTACCACCCATCATAATGGTAGGAAAGGTGTTCGAGAGGTGCCTAGTTGCATTAAAGATGCAAGGCATGATCAAAAGAGGCCCAAAATTGGATTTTTAATTAATTATGTATTGCTTTCTGAACTGATTAAGTTTACAATTATCAATTAATTCTTACCCTTCACGTACATTTTCCTTAATAGAATTACAATTTTCTGCACCAATTGAATGTGTTATGCTTTGTGTTTAATTTAAAGTGATGTTCATTTCATACGAATGGTATGAATCTTTGTCTTGTGTTCGTATATGTTTCTTCTAATGTGTCAGAACTCTTCAGTTCACTGCTTACCTGTGATTGCAAGTATAAATCAGACTTCATTTCATTACAATTAAAAGTTTTAAGCATTTTTACACCCTCTGTGTACCAGTCAAAGGGAAGCCGACTCGCGTGGGGTCATTTCACTTCAGCTAGACACCATGTACATAGAGGAAGTAATCGGCGCAACAGGAAATTTGTTATGCATCACTCGTACGCCTGACAATTCTCAAAATAATGACACATTTAAAATGTTCTCTTGCTTACAAGGCAAACACTTTATTTTATTTGCTAACTCTGAATTCTTTCACATACCAGTGTTACAGTTTAGAAATAATATATAAGTATATAAGTTTTGAAAAAGTGGCACAACAAAGTGTAATGTCTGTGACACAATGTGTACATTTTATTACTTCATGCTAATAAACATATTCTATTGATGAATGAACTTTCACTACAATTACTTGTTTTCTTGCCTACAATTTTTTACTTTTTTTCTTACATTTTTTTTTTTAATTTTACAGTTCCCAAGAATGTTGTAAATTTGCTACCATTCTTTGGCGAGAGCAGACAATGACAACTCTTGACTACATTATTCTCTTGGGTGGAGGGCCAACAACTATGCCCTAAAACATTCTAGGTCTTGCCTTTCCTATAGGCAGGTAGATCCAATTCTACTGCAGAGACTTTGTATGGTGAGGAGAAACTTACAGTGGTAATGGTCATCAAATTGATATGTGGTTTGCTGCACACCAATAGTGCTGCACTGTATTCTTGTGCTGCGAGTGACCCTAAATGATAAACCTTGTTAAATCACCTTTCATTTCATGTAAATTGTAACACAAGAGCCAAAAAAAGTCATAGTCACCATAGTGATGAAGACCAGAGAATTACTTATGAACATCCCTTCTTAGATTCTGCCTGTCTAAGCTGCAGTCATAAGAGTTGCTCTTAGCTTCTGTGTGTGTGCGTGCATGCACACACATGTGGAAAAGTGAGCTTAATCCTCTTAATGGGGGAATAAAATTTGGGTACGTATTTTTGGATATTGGTTTTGTATTGGCAACACATGATAGATACTTTTTATGTGGAATGTTAGTGGAAGAAGGACATTTCATTTATGAAGTTGCATTTGCATTTTGCACTAATGTGCAATAAGTATGCTCTCATGTGGTGTATTATAATCCCATGGATCAGACTTTTTCTTGCACATCCTGACATTTATGCTTTTCATGTTTTGGCTAAGTTACTGTGTTGGTGGCTCATCCTTATTGTGGCACCCCTCTGCTCTCCTTAAATGATGATCTTCGTAAAATGTGTGGAGCTAGGGGAATCTAGCATCTTTGACAAGTGCCAGCCAGGCCTTGTGATACTGGTCAAGCCACGAAGGAAGTCAGCAGCATTCAGGGGACATCAGCCGCCAGCCTAATATCACTGCCCACAAGAGCAAGGGACCGGGGGCACGATTCTCACTTTCTTTTCCACTTGTCAGGGGCCCAATTACATTAGCATTGCTAGCATGGTGTAGCGGAGTTTACGATACTCTGATAGGGAGGCATTAACTACAATTTATACCATTGTAACTTGCATCCGTTTATTGTTTCCACTATGTCAATTAACTCCCAATAAGCAGAAGGGAATGAGAATCACACCTGCATAGAACTGCTCTCAGGGTTGTCCAAATCCCATCATACCTTCTCAAGTGGCATTGCCGCTGCCTCCCGAAGCAACATCCATCAAAACCTCGGGTTACTTCCTTGCACAAGACAAAGTAGTCCTCTAGCAGGATATACTGTCCCCAGTGTTGCAGTTACCAGCCATGCTACCTTATAAACTGATAGCAAGTGTCCCAATTGTCCCTTGGGATGCTATTCCTTCTTTCCATACTTCCAAGACAGCCCAGTGCAACTTATAAATTTAGGTTCCATCCCTAACAACCCTTAAGGCAGAACCCAGAATAGTGAAGAGCAGAGCAGGGTTCCATTTCCCCGATATTGCCACCCAGGTATGTGACAAATGTTTCAACATTGTTGAGATGCTGGTTGCTGTTAACTTGTGTTTTCCTGTTTTTGCTGTGCTTGGTATTCTGTAACCTTAAGAGAGTGTTTTTATTTTATTATTATGATTATATATGTAAGGGACTTTGACATTAATCAATTTTGTGTACATCAATGTAATTTTTTTTTTATTTAGCATTTTTATAATTTTGATATTAGTGTGTTTACCAGAGATAGGGGCAATTTCCATGGTTAAGGTCAGGTGGCTGCAGAATGTGAGGTTCCAGATTCAAATACCTTAATATCCATAAACATGTGTACAGTTTTTTTTACCTAAATTGTGGTTACATTAGTTTATTAACTGCCTTCTTCCCCTTCTTCCCACTCTTCCCCCTCAATTAGTATGTTGTTGTAGAAGTCCATTATATAAGCAGCGTACATTATGTAAATACAGTGCATAATATACAAATATAATATGTCAATGTCAATAAATATATACTAGAGCTTGAATAGTCTGAATATTTTAGTCATCAATGGCATTTGTTTGTTTTATACGTATCTATTACAAACTAATTGAGTGCAATAAGTGTCACTATGTAAAATTGTAGAATGTTACATTAATATGAAGTAATTCATCTGAGCATACAAACAGTTACAATTGAGAGTACACAAATAATTACAATTGCTAGCTTTGCTTTATGTTGTAAGTACCAGGCATCTATTCTCCCATATTAATTTCAGTATATGAAGTGTTATTTACAGTTCTTGTAAAATCAGCAAGATTTATATTGTGGTTGCTGTTGATTATGTGAGAAACAGAAATTTGTGTATATGATCAGTTGAATCTGCCTTATGCTTACATGTTTTAATTTTTTTTTTTTTTTTGTTGGGACAGAAAAAATTTGTGTACCCAAATCTGGATGATCTTATTATCCCTGTGATGACGCCTCAGCTACCAAAGTGAAGATACTATGAAAAAAGTGATAGAAAAAGACTGATGGACTTGTAAATTGCTTTTCTATTTTTCTCTCCCTCCCTCTTCCAACAAGTGAACTTGCCTATAAAGATTGTCCTGAAATGAATTGTAATATAAGTCATCATTCATGTTGTACCTCGCATATTCCACATTCGCAACGTTCAATTTAAACAATACAAACATTTTTTTTTATTATAAATTGATTTTCTGCCAATTGGCAACTGTGTTCTGTGGTTTCTGCAAAATAATTAACATAAATTGAGAATAATCACTTTAATTTTTACTCTGGAATTGTAAAATTGATGAACATTTTGTCTGTGTTACTTGAAAACTGTAAATTTTAGTTATTCCAATATACATATACACTGAAGAGCCAAAAAAAACTGGTACACCTGCCTTAATGTCTGAAGGTATGCAGGAGGCAATTCACACCATGAATCCTGCAGGGCAGTCCACAAAACCAATCTGCGCCAATTTGAGAAAGGGTTGCACGTCTGTCACGTTTAATGATTCTCGTCAGTCACCGTTTGTCCCGTTCTTTCACAATCTTTTTCCGGCTGCAGCGATGTCGAAGATGTGATGTTTTACCGGATTCCGGATATTCACTATACACTCGTGAAATGGTCGTACTCGAACATCCAAATGTTATCGCTACCTCGGAGATGCTATGTCTTATCTCTCGTGCGCCAACTATAACACCATTTTCAAACTCACTTAAATCTGGATAACCTGCCATTGTAGCAGCAGTAACCGATCTAGCTGCCGACCGCATCACGTTACTCTGATTGGTTCCATACCTCTGTTATTTGCATACACACGCCTATACCAGTTTTTTTGGCTCTTCAGTGTAGTATGCAGTTTCTTAGTGTAAGGGGAGTTTGTAGCACAAATGTCTGATAAGATGTTATTTTGTTATTGTTGAAGAGTCCCAGGTAGCATTAAAATAATCCCCATAAAAATATATACTTGTAAATGTAACATGTAAAAATAAATTAAGAAAAATTGTGATAATATGGTGGGTTGAGAGTTTTGTTTATAATGTGCTATACTACTGAGCAAGCATGTGGGAGGAAAATTAGAGTTATGATTCAGTTATGGCATGCTATAATTTTTAGTCTGTTATGCCTGTTTTTCAATTTTTTGCTCTCCCGTGTAAGCTTAGTCCTTACTTATTTTTCTTTTCCCATTCAAACACCATCACCACCTTGTAAAGTACATGTGCAAAATGGTTAAAATGTTTCCTCTAATTGACTTGATTGTAGCACAAATGAGTTGAATAATGTCTATATATTTGTGGTAAAAATTCAGTTTTTTGTTGTTAATATGTTTGTAAAATAAATCTAAAACTACATAAAGGTATTTATATTGACGTAAATATTTGTACATATATTGTTTTATTTTATGTATGTTAGATAAATGTAAATATTTGTATGCCTCTTCTTATCAATTGCCTTGACGTTACTTTTAAAACGTAATAAAATGTGAGGTAAAATTTTGGTTGTTTCAGTTTCTTATTTGAATTATTGCATAAATCTGCATTTCCGTAATAAAAATAAACCCATATAGCATTCAGTCTCAATCTATATTAAGTAAAAGTCCTGTTCCAACTGAAAGGGAATTTCTCTTGAGAAAGCAGTCTATCATATTCTCTGGTGAGAGTGCTGTTTAATGCCCAATAAATAAATTGCTTTAACTTGTCAATGGAAATATCAAAATGATAGTGGCAATCACATTCTTGACTTTGCATTTCAAACATTAAACAGCAATTAAAGAGCAAATAATAACAATTTTTGTTTGGAATATTTTTATTTTATTTCAGGTAAAATGTTACAAAAATTAATATGATCATATATTTACTACTTTATACTCCTGCTCACTCTTTTGCATACTCACTCCAGAATCAGAATAGTTATTGTGTTCTTTGTGCGATTTCAGCATTACTTGTGTGTGAGATGAAATGTTTGAAGAAAATCTGTCTTGTTCATTTGAAATACTGCCTTATATTGTGTGGTCTCTTATTTTAGCAAACCACTATTATTGTGCAAGTTGTCTCTTCATTTCTTTGTATTCATAGGTGAGTTACAAATAGTGTTTTCATCTGTGACTGGTATTTCTTAAATTATCAGAATATTTCTAGTTAGTTTGGCTGTGTTAGTACATATTTCCAAAGATGAGCAATGGAATGCTGCAAAACAAAAGTGAGAGTTAGACTTTAGCAGTAATGGAGCTAAAAGTCAAAACAGACAATAATATTAATCGTCCAATACTTTTCTATAACTGGGACCACTCTGTTTAAGATTTATTCAAAGACTACTGAATCACTAAAAAATTGTGCAGAATGCGTTGTCATCACATAAAGTAGCATTGTTGATAACACAGTTAAAACTGCAAAGGTCTGTTGTTNAATTGTGCAGAATGCGTTGTCATCACATAAAGTAGCATTGTTGATAACACAGTTAAAACTGCAAAGGTCTGTTGTTCTTACAAGTGATCCACTTAGCATGCACAGAATATGAGTGCATGAAAGTGAGGTTATTGGTTTGTGTCCAAAATTGTAGTGGATGACAATCATTTTTGAAACTGAGTTTCTTTTCTCCATATTTTTGTTTTCTAATTGTGAGGATAACTAATATTTTTTCATTGATTTTTGTGGTAAGGCCTTATGCAACTATTGTTGTGTTTAAGATATTCATTATTTGTTATCCAGATTGGGTATCTAAATTTACTGAACAAAAGTTGTGGATTGATTTAGTACTTTCTTTTATACACGTAATAATAATTTGTAATAGGTGTGTTAAATTTTTGATCTTTTGATGAAAAGAATTACTTGGGTTGACAATAATTGGTAGTTTTTGTTTTGATAATACTCCATACAGATTCTGGTATTCATAGTGATAATTCTTTTAAAGTAGTAAGCTTCCATTTTAATATTCATGCTTTAACAGTGACTGTAACATGAAATATTTGCGAGTTTCATTGAATAGTTTTAGGTTTTGCACAGAGTTGTTAACCCTTGCTTAATAAATGTGGCGGTATTAATGGAATTAATCTTCATATATCCAGAGTTGTATTGGTTTCTCCCTAACCAGTATGATGAATGGACTTTTCAAGTATTATTTTATTGTAAACAATATAAGTAAGGGAGCTGTTGTTCATCATGGCAGCAGTTGAGCTGTCTGGCATATGAAGTCATACAATCACTTACCATTAGCAAACAATCAAAAAATTTGGTGCTACAGTGAAACTTTCCTATAACGGACACCCTAGGGGAATGAAATATTGTCCGCTATATAAAAGTGTCCGCTTTTGGGAGAAAAAGGAAAATAATGTTTTAAATTGTACATACATACATACAAGATGTGCCATGGGTAAATAATAAATTATGTACATATTTACGTGCAAAAGGCAATTTATTTCACAACACGGAGCACAGAAAACAACTACTGTATGTAGTATTGCATATGTAAATTATCTTAAAAATGTATAAAAACAATTTAAAATATTTATGAAGCAATAAAATTTATGACAGAAATTAACACTTAAAAAGGTCTGTTATTTTTGATTGATTTTTTCTTTTAATAAGAATTTTATTTTCAACATTTGACTGAATACTCAATGCTAAGTCGAGTCCCTCAGTGTCACTGTTTGAAATTTAAAAAATTTTGACCCGCTTAATTTGTATCAAGACTTCTTCAGCCTTCATCGGTGGGTCATCGTCCTCCACTTCTGACACTCGTAAAATTTCTTCTTCATTTAGGCTTTCCTCTGGAATGTAAACAAGTGAAAAATTAATTTTTTTAAAGACAAAAACATTATTACATATGTGTATGTATAACTGTATGATTACCTTCACGAATAAGATCTGCAGCATTCAGAGAATTATTTTCTGTGACCAGACTTCCATCGATGTCGGCGTACGTTGTTTCGCTCGTCTGGTCGTATGATGTTAGCAGATCTTGAAGTTCTCCATCTTCATCAACATCTTGTGGATTTGCGACTTCATCGCTGGAATTTACGAATCCCGACTTTATGAAGCAATGTAACACAGTTTCTTTGCTTATTTTTTTCACGGAGGACGTTATCCAGTGAATCGCATCCAGGATGTTAATTTTCTTTGCAAGATCACTTGACGATGTCGCATTGTCCATGTTGGCCAACAGGTGCTTCAAAACACACTTTCTATAGTGAGTTTTGAAGTTCTTTATAATCCCTTGGTCCAAAGGTTGGCATGTAGCAGTTGTATTCGGTGGGAGGAATACAATTTCCACATTGCTGAAATTTGTATTGGGATGGGAGGCTGCGTTATCCATAAATAAAATTATTTTTTGATTTTGTAGAATCATTTTGTTGTTCAATTTTGTCAACCAAATGTTCATAACATCTCTGGTCATCCACGCCTTAGAATTAGAATGCCAATCCACATGCAACAAATTGATATCGATACCTTTGAAACACTGAGGATTTTTTGCCTTTCCTATGACCAGAGGGTTTTCAAATTCACCAAGCATATCTGTGCATAAGAGCAAAGTTAAACGCTCCTTTGAAACTTTTCCTCCTTGACAACGCTCATTTTTCAACTGCATGGTTTTATCCGGAAGTGCTCTAAAAAATAAGGCGGTCTCATCGCAGTTATAAATGTTTTTGGGTTCAAAACCAACGCAATATTGTTGAAGCTTCTCTGTCCAATTTTGTACTACTTCTGGGTCTACTGAGGCCGCTTCTCCACTAATGGTTTTATAAGATATCTTATGCCGAGATTTGAATTTGTCAAGCCATCCTACAGAGGCTTTAAAATCCATTTGACCAAAATTTTTTGCAACTTCTAAGGCCTTTCTCGAATGATCGGACCGGTAAGTGGAATGTTTGCAGCCCGAGCACGGCAAAACCATTTGAAAACTGCATCGTCAATGCTCAAACCGGCCGTTTTTGGAAATGATCTACGGGATTCGTCATTTCCGTGTTTGCTGAATCTATCTAAAATTTCCTTTTTATTTTTTATAATCTCACTCACCTGAGTCTTTCCTATTTTGAATTTTGCAGCGCAGTATCGCACACTTAGTTTTTCACGTTCACTGGCTTTAATTATTTCCACTTTTTGCTTTAAGTGTCAAACGCACACGGGGAGGCATATTAGAGCTGTGTTTATCGCTCGAAAATCGGAAACAAACTTAAGAGGTAAACATGTTTGTACAGTGTGGCGCGATTGAAATCTAGGAATTTGAGACAAAGGATGTTGGTGGCAGGCAAACCAAACAGAGGGGAGAAGGCTTTTCTCAGAAAACGTTCCTTTCCGTAAGGCTGCTGAAGGCTTTTCTCAGAAAACATTCCTTTCCGGGAGGCCTCTGAAGGCTTTTCTCAGAAAACATTCCTTTCCGGGAAGCTGATGTCCGCTTTTGGGAGATTTTTGGGGTCAGAATATACACGAAAGAGCTGTCCGCGTCCGTTATAGGGAGTGTCCGCTTTATAGAAGAATTTAATATGAAGAAACGAATGGGACTATGCCGGGGAATCAGAATTTGTCCGCTCAAGAGAGTTGTCTGCTTTTGAGAAGTGTCCGTTAAGGGAAGTTTCACTGTAATTGATTGTACATTGTATGTAGACTCTTGAATTACCACCAGATTATGGTGAATTTGGTCTACAGTTGCATATTTATAACCATGCACTATGTATTACCATAGATACAATATTAAAGTCTGCTGAAAAAATTNTGGTCTACAGTTGCATATTTATAACCATGCACTATGTATTACCATAGATACAATATTAAAGTCTGCTGAAAAAATTATATGCTGTACTCACAATGAGTTAAACTTTTCATCGCTTTTTAACGTAACTAAAATTAAAACACCATAATTACATATTATAAATTCATGCAGTGTATTGCATTTTGGCTATTTATTAGTGTTCAGTTTTGTAAAAAGCAATTCTTTTTTTCTTTGAAGTAGAAGTAGGCAGTAATGACTTTGTCATTAGTACAGAATTTGGATAAGGAAAATATATGGTCTTCCAAGATTGCGATCTTGGTGAATAGGGATGGAATATATGTTATTGTTTTATAAAATAAATAAATATTAAAATATAAACATGATAAATTATTAGAAGTAAAAAAACAAAGCTTCTAAATTGTATACTAGGCCTATTTCAAATGTCAGTGAAAAAATACTATATCCTCAACATATTCTTTTCTTAGTTTTTGTGGTTGCTGACCTGCCAAGGTATGTCAGATCATCAATTTGTACGTTCCCTCCCACTGCAATTAAGGACCCTCTGTCACGTTGTGATTGTTCTACCCAAGTGCATTTCCAAATGCTGAGTGTACAAATTCTATACAATCTCCGATACTTTTTGTATTTGAGAAGCTAGCAGGCTGAATGCTTCTTGTAGGCATACAATCTGAACTGTGTTGGTTTTGTGCTACTTGCATTAATGTACAAAATTTTGAGCTGAATGCACTTAAGGATATAAATCTTATTGCAAACAGAGAATGAAATTGAGAGGAAGAGGGAGAGAGATTAAATTTGTTTATTCATGTTTCACAAAGTTTTATATGTAAAGTCTGTAGTATTTGTAATGTAGTTATATTATTACTTTGCAGTTTAAAAAATCTATATTTTTTTGCTTTTGATATGTATGAGTTGGGTAAATGCTATTTTATTCAACTATGAATTAATATGATAGAGGTGCCACCATTGTACTACAGTACAAATGTTTCATTTCATGTTTTATGAGTAATTTTATTGAAATGAGAAAGGCTTTATTAATTAACAGTAGGCTTTTTCCCCCTTTGTATGTATTGGTATGTTAAGTTCACTAATTACTGAATTCTTTCATAAACCTGTTTTCTAGTATCCAAATTGAACTTCATTTAATTGGTGCTGTGGTTCAGTCTTATTTGACTAATTTCCACTCTGCTTTTTGTAGAATGAGTTGTGACATTTTTAAAATTTCTGGTGAAATACCTTAACCTAATTGTTAACAGTGTAATTTTTTTTATTTCAAGAATGGTATATTATAAAAATGTTTTTACATTCATGTTGAAAACAAAGAAATTGACATACACCATTTTACAGTCAAGAAATTGACATACACCATTTTACAATCAAGAAATCTTTCAGGAGTATATATGATCACGAATTTTCCATGCAGTTGCTATTTATTTTGATTTAACCTCACACATTGTGTACATTGTTCTGTAAATAAGTTTTGAATTATATCAAACCCATTTACTTATATAGACATTGTACAGCACTCGCAGTTTGAATGCAATTTCCACATCATAAATTTGTGGTGGAGTTTATATGTGGGTCATACAGTATTTTACGAGCACATAAGCTGTGTCTGGGACTTGAAAGTTGTACTTCCCAACTCGCTGTGCCAAGTGCTTACTGGTCAGATAGGTCAGTATCAAATTTTATTGCTGCTTCACAAATCTGACTGTACATTTTCCCTTAAAAACATGAATATTTCTCATGTTTTTAAGAAACCCGTGGTTAAAAGTACTGCAACTGAATAATACAGGAAATAGGATATGTGTCTCAACTTTTTACTGTATCGGTGCTCAGAAATATGTCGCATATTACATCCATTTAGTAACAGTGATGTATAATTTTTCAGACAATAAGTACTGTATACTTTATTTTACTGATCAGATATATGTGTTAGGCAGCCAATTTATGTAATTTGTAGATTTTATGTGTATCGTCACAAAAGATTCACTATGTGTGCATCAATATGTACTTGCCAAATTCAGTTGTGATGACTTTGGGTTCCTACAATAAGTGATTATTAGAAAAAATTTTGCTCGACTTGATTTAAAAAATTTAATTTTTCTAGTGATTTTCTACGTATTTCCTTTTATTTTTGTGTATTCGGAGTATAGTTAACGATAGTGTATTCTTGCACACACATTCATATGAAAATTTTTAATTCTTAAAATTTCTACAACTACCTAACAAGAATAAGAATCTATGTATTTGAACTAAAATTTAAAAAATCACATTTTACAGTTTAATTNAATTTTTCTAGTGATTTTCTACGTATTTCCTTTTATTTTTGTGTATTCGGAGTATAGTTAACGATAGTGTATTCTTACACACACATTCATATGAAAATTTTTAATTCTTAAAATTTCTACAACTACCTAACAAGAATAAGAATCTATGTATTTGAACTAAAATTTAAAAAATCACATTTTACAGTTTAATTTTTTTTTACACAGAATTTTAATTTTTTTTAGAATGTGGATTTTTATTTGGTTATTACCTCACAAAACTATTTTGAATATGAATTTACACAAAATTCTCTGGCTGAAACCAAATTATTGTTATATTTACTTTTTTGATTTTGCCAGCCTTGTTTAATAGAATATAATTTTAGCCACATCTACACAGCATCTGGTTCACTGCATAGATGCTAAATATATATATATATATNTTTTGCCAGCCTTGTTTAATAGAATATAATTTTAGCCACATCTACACAGCATCTGGTTCACTGCATAGATGCTAAAAATATTGTGTGTGTATATATATATATATATAATATCCTNATATATCCAGTATGTTCACAAAATCTTTGAGTTAAACACTTACATTATTGTTATTAGCATGTAACTAATAAGTAAAAAATTTAGAATTAAGTTTATGTTATTATTATTTTTAAGATAATATTGGGTTTCATAGCTATATTTAATTTCATTTAGTGTTTTAACTTAAATTTTGGTGTTACATATAATGTATTAACTTCAATTTTTGTGTTATTTCACTTTTATTTCTATTCTCCATACAATCTTGCTTCTACTTTATCTGATGTCCTGATAGTCTTTCATACTATCAGGACATCAGATTTTACACAAAATATGCAATTTAAATATTAATTAGCATTTCTGAGCCGCTAATTCTAGTAATTCCCATCTTTCACCTTCAATATCTTTTCACTAAAAATTCTGTGTTAGTATTTGATTTTACATACTGTAGGGTTTGTTCTTCATTTTTACGACGCACTTCTGCAAACACAAAAATAAACATGAAAATAGGCAGTTAATGTGTTTATCGAGATGAAGGTTAAAGTTTCAGTTGATATCACTTTCAGATGTATGCATTCAACAGAATACACAACATTATCCTGCATAGTGCACATGCAACTAATGAGGACAGGATTAGTCTACGTGTGCATACTACAGATTGTATAATGAACCAGTGCTTGGTGTCAGCATTCAACTGACATACGAGCTGTGCAGTCATGGCAAACACCGACTGTGAGTTGCTTGTTTCTGCTGCATACCCATGCACTTGCCTGGAAGCCACCCTCCACCTCCCCATTTACCTATAAGCAGGTGTTTGCTTTGTCCCCCCTAAGGTCACGTAAGTTGACACAGGTGTGTGTGTGTGTGTGTAGGGGAGGTGATGGAATTATACAGAGGCTGTTATTATACTTGGGTAAATGTGGTAATTATAACCCATCATGATTTTCCATAGTTTCAAGCCATTGACTGGGTCTGCCTGGAACTAATGCCTCTCGATCATGTTTGATTTGTCTACCACTCTTCATCCTGCACATTCACCCAGTCAACTCACCTCTCTTCTACACTTATCTTTACTCCTTTCAGCCTTCAGTCTCCCAGTCGTTCTCTTGGGATCCTACCCTTCAAAGTGACATACCAGCATCATTTTTGGCAACATTCCCTTCATTGTCATCTCATGGGCATACCATCTTAATTTAGTCATTTCTATCCTCTTATGGATGGGTTCCTCTCCAGAGTTGCTACAGGACTAGAAAAGCTAGAAAAAAACTGGAAAAGTCAGGGAAACAGGTAACAGATCCTGGGGAAATTCAAGCCTGTAACACAATATTATGTTATATATTTTCTGTGTGGCCAAATGTTCTCAATAGCAGTCCAAGGAATTTGTTTTAAAAGTGGTGGGTACTGAAAAAGAATTTGCATTATGTTAGAAATAGACTCGCAAGTAAACTATTCTATTCATAATTTAGATGATCTTCAGAACTGCACGTTCTATGAGTTTCATTATAATTGTATTTCATAAAGTATGTTTTTTTTGGTAGAATTTTTTTATTGAATGCTGAAAAAGACTTTAAAGATTGTAGCAACCTCACTTTCTTAGTCTCTCACTTTCTTATTTCTCAAAATGTTCATTTGCATACCTTTCAAAACCTTTGTCGCATGTCTGTATTCATGTTTTTGAGCAAAAAGGCTGACATATAGCTGTGGAAATATGTACCTGTATAGAGGACATAAACTGCCTTTGCAGATACCACTGACTGTACTAAAATGAAATGCAACGTTTACCAAAACGAAAAATTTCTGGCTGACATTGTACAAATGTTTTTCCTATACTGTAATTTAAGTAACTTACTGAAACAAATGTAGTTCATTTCCACTGTGGAAAATCAAGCAAACACCTTGTAAATAATTTGTATCAAGACAGGATATGTTATGTTTGTACACAAATTTCCAAAGGGAAAGGATGACGCGTGACGTCNTGAGCAAAAAGGCTGACATATAGCTGTGGAAATATGTACCTGTATAGAGGACATAAACTGCCTTTGCAGATACCATTGACTGTACTAAAATGAAATGCAACGTTTACCAAAATGAAAAATTTCTGGCTGACATTGTACAAATGTTTTTCCTATACTGTAATTTAAGTAACTTACTGAAACAAATGTAGTTCATTTCCACTGTGGAAAATCAAGCAAACACCTTATAAATAATTTGTATCAAGACAGGATATGTTATGTTTGTACACAAATTTCCAAAGGAAAAGGATGACGCGTGACGTCNTAAATAATTTGTATCAAGACAGGATATGTTATGTTTGTACACAAATTTCCAAAGGAAAAGGATGACGCGTGACGTCTGGTTAGAAATGGCAGTGACGTCACTGTCAGACAAATGTTTCTTTGGTGCCGGACAGAGACACTGGCTACAAACTCATCGGAGGAGTTTGGATGATCAGTCGTTTGGCTGCTAGGTGTCGCAGGCCGGAAGTATAAGCAGGCAATACCCAGGGTGTGTGGGGGAGGATCTCTGGCGATCTTCAGGGACTAGGAGGTGAGGCCTCGACAGTCGGCGGGCGGCTTGAGCTCAGTTCCGTGGGGAGGGGCTGCTGACGGCAGACGGCAATGGATTGCAGAGCAATTGACTAGGTTTGGAGGCAGTAGCTGCCTTCTTAGCTCTCCACCTTGCACCGCTTCTATGGGTGAAGGGCATACGAGAAGGTACTAAGGTCTGCCACATGAAGGAGGAGCAGGTGACGAGTTCCCTGGCTAAAGTGTAACCAGAAGAGATTAGGCCAACCAGAATCAGTCCTGTCACTCCAACCAGCAAAGTTCAACATGGTTGATGGAGTGGGTTATCTGATCTAGATGTCTAGCCGCTTCGTCGCTTGTGTTCTTAGTGGTTGTGGTTCTACCTCACAATGTTCCAAGTACCAGAGTACTTGGTTCAAGGTACGGGTGGACATTAACTGTGTAATGTTTGGCGACGTACATGCACCTGATTAAGGGTAGCCCACAGTTCTAGACTAGTTTTGGCAATATCTGTATCAAGATGCAGTCTCTTGCTTCTCCTTTGTGGGTTGATGTCTACGAGGTATAAAGTAGCAATCACCCTAGAATGAGAACACGTGTTTATTTCACAGAGGAATAGACACGGTGGCCCGTAGTATCTCCTATCTATTATTGTACTAAACCGAGGAAGTAGACTATATTAACCAGGTAAAGGGGACTTGGGGCAAAACTAAACAAGAACAGGTGAGCTAAGTAGCTATGACAATAACTGGACCTATGCTGTTTGTCCTGAAGAGACTCGAGGGTCACTACCAAAGTTGTAGTGAGTGTGAGGGTGAGAAGACTTCTTCGGGAGTCGCTAGATGCTGGTCTAGAAGACTTCTGGAAGGCTTATTGTTCTCTCGTGAGGAAAGCAGTAGGCAGAGAGCTCCAGCATACGAAGTGGTTGAGTGAGTTGCAGAGTATTCAACTGATGTTCTGTGGCTGTGTGCCGACTTATATAGTCGGCCGGCACGGCTCCTTCTGCTACCTTCAGCTGGTTGGGTATCTTCGGACGTGAGCTCCTCCCTTAGCAGCGCTGGCGACATTCTGTTGGGGGAGGCTGGAAGTGGCGGTTTTCCTTGTGTGCGGGTTGTGTCTCTGCTGCCTGCTTAGGGGCAGCGCTTGGCTCACGTTGCCGGCTTATGTCGCACGCGGGGTTGATTACAAGACTTGTGATGTCTGACATAATGGCGTAGACGGCTTCAACTGTCATATCCTTGGGTGCCCCTTGCCTAGGGGTGTGCTGGTTGGCTCTGAAAGCAAGCCGTCTTGGGTTCAAACCTCGCTCGGGGTGACGTGACGTCAGATGTAGATGAGGTAGAGTCGTTAATAAATATGATGCTAGTACGTGTCATGCGTTAATTCTCCCCCCTCATTGTTGTGATGTAGACTCATCAGGTAGAATTCTGGTGCGTAAGTGGTGTGTTACTGTCACTCAAAGTTGTCTGTGTTGGCTTCTGTAGTGTTCCTTCTTCTGTGCTCTGGTGCGGGGGCGGGGGCTGGTCAGGCGAGCGGCCCACTAATGGGTTTTACCCCCTGGGGAGGACAGCTGTCACGCGTAACGTACCAGCGTTGGGTGAACGGTTCGCATCCCTTCTTTATTTACAGGAACTTGTTGCTCACACAAGTCAACTGAGGGCTGTGTTTTCTTTACATTATGTTACAGAGTTTTAACCTGGAATAAATCTGTTTAAAGGTGTACACATGAAAAAAAANAGTTGTCTGTGTTGGCTTCTGTAGTGTTCCTTCTTCTGTGCTCTGGTGCGGGGGCGGGGGCTGGTCGGGCGAGCGGCCCACTAATGGGTTTTACCCCCTGGGGAGGACAGCTGTCACGCGTAAAGTACCAGCGTTGGGTGAACGGTTCGCATCCCTTCTTTATTTACAGGAACTTGTTGCTCACACAAGTCAACTGAGGACTGTGTTTTCTTTACATTATGTTACAGAGTTTTAACCTGGAATAAATCTGTTTAAAGGTGTACACATGAAAAAAAANCTGTGTTTTCTTTACATTATGTTACAGAGTTTTAACCTGGAATAAATCTGTTTAAAGGTGTACACATGAAAAAAAAACTTTCCAACAATGAAGGCGTGTGTTCTAGTCCCATTCATGAGTGTGTTAACTTACTATTTACCTGCCATAGCGCTGAAGGCGTATTAACTGGCCCTGCTCTGTGGCCGCCTAACTGGTCACACAGCAGGTTGTTTATGTGTTACAATTTGCTACCTAGACCGGCTCTAAGCCTTCTGATACTTAGGCCTGCTAATACACAACATGAGTTACCCTTTTAAACTTACATACACTACCAATTGTCGTACAGATCATCTACAGATAATAGAAAATCATAAGGCACTCTAAAATATTGAACAATTTTACGCATTTTTATACTGCTGTACCAGGCTGTACATTTGCATTATTGCAGTCTATTCACATGTGTTATGGCTGTCTTTCAGCATGATTGTTTCATTTCTGGTTTTCACTCGGTGTGGGAAGTCTTTGGTTTACAGGGGCGGCCTCCCTCCTTGCGTAATGCCTCGTGTTGAGAATACAGCCACATGAATTTAGCCGTGGGGCGCCATGGTGACTCCTTGTACCGCTCCGGCTGGCCTTGGGAGGTGGTACGGGAGGCACCTCCCTCGTTTGGCTGGTTGTGAGTCAACTGCTGGGCTCATCGGCATCGTCCTCGGCAGTGGCCAGCTCGGGGCCACCAGGCACAGAGGCACGACTGGTCGTCCCCTCCTGGAGGGATGTTGTTAGGGTGGCCGTCAGAGGCAGGGGCTTCTCTGCTTCCCCCGCCCCCTTGGCTCTGCTGGGCTCATCCTTCCGGGCCAAAGGCAATGCAGTGGTTGCCTTGCTGCCATCCGGCATCAAGACCCGGTCGGTTACCACATCCTCCTGGGTGGACAAGGTCGGGGTGGTCATCAGAGGTAGGGGATCTTGTGCTACCCCTACCTCTTTGACTCTGCAGGGCTCATCCTTCTTTGGATCCANGTGGTCATCAGAGGTAGGGGATCTTGTGCTACCCCTACCTCTTTGACTCTGCAGGGCTCATCCTTCTTTGGATCCAGGTGGGCAGCTGGCTCTCCGAGGCTGTCCGGCATCGAGATTGCGGGTCACAGCATCCTCCTGGGTAGACGCGGTAGGGGGATCGCCATCAGAGGTGAGAGCTTTCGAGGTCCTGGGTTCTGGCTGGGCAGGGGCGCATCTGCCCTCGGGTTACCATTTGAATGCATCCTCTGTCCAGTAAACATTCTCCTGGCACCCTATAATGGTGTAGGGTCCTTTCCACTTGCTGGCTAATCCTGCGCTAAATTGTCCTTTCGCCTTTCTGAGCAGGTGATTGCAGAGTAGCACAGCTTTGCCCATTCTAAAACTTCTCACTCCCATATTCTGCTGTGGGTACTTCCAGGCGATGTATTGGTCTTGGGCGTCGCGCGCCCTTGTGTTCCGGGCTAGGATTCTAGCTGGACATATTCGGGTTGCTGCATTTCGGTGGCGATTTGTTCCCTCAGCCAGTCTCTTAGACAGTGGAGATCATCCTAGGATAAGTTGACTTGGGCTGGTGTCAACTGCCTCATTATTTCACCTTCTAAGGGTAAACAATGTATTTGGCTAGTGCATGTCCCAGCAGCATTGATCATTCCCCACGCTGAGACGGAGACTCTTATTGGGCTCTTGGTTTCTCTGCTCAGTGGGGTTGACTTGTGCATGACAAAGGGGGGTTGTCCATGTTTCCACTCTCCATAGATAGCAGGCCGTCTCCCATTTGTGGTCGGTAAATTGTGTGCTGTTGTCAGTTAAAATGGCTTGCGGATATCCCCAGCGAGGAAATATCTTGTGTTTCGAACTTCCTTCTATGTTCAGTGTCCTGACTGGGTAGCAGGGAAGCTTCTACCGAGCGGGAAAACTGATCTCTCACCACTAGCAAGTACCTGTTGCCCTTTGTGCTCTTATGGTAAGACCCCATCAAGTCGGCTGCCAAGTGAGTCCAGGCGGTATGAGGTCGACGGGACTTCCTTGTCGACTTGGGCATTGGGCAAGCCGTGCCACGACAACATGCCTCGCAGCTGGTTACCAATTGTTGCACATCGTGACTTATCCCGTCCCATATTTATCACTTATTGATAACTCTGAGAGTTTCTTTGATACCGGGATGACTGGCCTGTTGGTAGTCATGGTGGTGTCGGCAAAGGTTGGCCCTTAGGTCGCCTGGTACACAGACCTTCCACTGGGCTCCGGGTACCCGCGTCGAGACCAGACGACATCATCTCTTAACTTAAACCTCTGAGGTAAGGCACTGTGCCTCTGGATCTTTCTGCTGGAAGTAACTGATCTGGTAGCGGCTAAGCTGTAGCTGCAGGAGCCGGATGTGTTCTTTGAGGCTTCTCGGTGGGGTCAAGGGGGGTCATCCTATCCCATTCCTCATCCTCCTTGCCTCCTTGGTGCCCCCATCGAGATCCGGTTGGAAGGATAATGCGTTTGGCAGGTCATTAGTTTTACCCGGACAATGCTGCACTTCAGAGTCAAACTCTGTGAGAAACATTTCCCATTGTTCTAATTTGGCTTTGGCTTTCTTTGACTCATGCAGCCATTGGAAGGCTTTGCTGTCGGTATGGGGTATGAAATGTTGCCCCTCCAAATGTTACCTGTACTTTTTCACCACCCAGATCACTGTGAAGCATTCCTGCTCATTTATGTGGTACTTCTACTCTGTTGAATTTAGGTGGGTACTGGCATAGGCTATGACTTGGGGCTGTCCGGTGGAATCCTCTTGGTATAATACTGTGCCTAGCCCATTCTGACAGGCATCTGTCTGTAATATAAAGGGGATGTCCTCATGCGGCCTGTGGAGTTGGTCGATGTTATGAAAGCTTCGCTCCAGGTTTTGAAACGCGGTGCTGTGTTCCTCTCCCCACCGCCAGCGTGTTTCTTTCTCTAGGAGGGGGGTTCAAAGGTGCCATTTATTGGGCGATGTCGGGCACGAAGCCCCATAGCCAGTTGCACAGGCCCAGAAAACAGCGCAATTACGTCTTGGTGTTCGGTTCTTTCACTTCCTCCATGGCCCATATCGCAGCGGCTTGGGGGTAGTTCCCCTCTGAGGTGACTGCGTGACCTAGGTATTCAATGGCAGTTTTCCCAAAGTGGCTTTTGGAGAGAGTTGACATGTTAGGCTGTGCAACTTGAGTCTCTCTAGCACCCTCTGAACGTGCCTACAATGCTCTTCCCAATACTTACAAAACACAAGTATATCATCCAGATATGCAAAGCAGAATTGGCCGATATATCCCATCAGGACCTCCGTTGACATCGACCTCTGGAAGGTGGCAGGGGCATTCTTTAGCCCAAATGGCATTACTTTAAATTGTAGGGTTTCTCCCTCTGGAGGAGTAAAGGCAGTGTATTTCCTTTTCGGGATGTACTGATATTTGCCAGTACTGACTGCATGTATAGGGTACTAAATATCTTGGCTTCTCCTTTATCCAGTAGCGTGTGGGTTAAATTAATGGCTGGGGGTGCGATGGGATGAGTAAGGTCATTCAGGTTCTTATAATTGACGCAGAACCTCAACTGTCCGTCTTTCTTCGCAACTAAAACTACCCGGGAATTGTAAGGGGAGTCTGATGGTTCTACAATCCCATACTCATTCATTGCCTGGACTTGCGTTATGATGAGGTGTCGCCTCCTAGCAGACACGCAATATGGTCTGTTATATACAGGCCAGTTGGTTGTCCAAATCTTGTGTTGAATACTACGCGTCTGGCATAGTTATTCTCCCTGGCCGAATGCCCCGGCGTGGTCTGCCAGTATTTGTTGCAACTGGGCAAATTCAGGTTCTTCCAACTGGTGATGACCGCTTCGGGTGCTGTCGGGGGTGGGATTGCAGCGTCTGGGCCGTGCTCCCTGTTGACACTCACACTATTCTTATCCCCGATATAAATGTGTTGTCTGTGATCCATAACGCATTGTTGTTGGCGCAGCCATGGTTGTCCCAATATTACTTCCTCTGTAATATCGGGCGAGACTACAAATTCTTTTTGATTAGTTTGACATTAAATTCTTATGGTCAAAGTGGTACAGCCATTGACCCAGAGGGTCTAGCTATGTTGGGCCATGTGCACTATGCGGGTTTGGGGCAAAGTGAAGCTTGTTGATCAGGAGTGAGGATGTTGCTTTGAATAAAATTGCCTGTGGCTGCAGAATGTAAAAGGACGAGTGTCCAGCGTCTGTTAATTTCGACCTTTATATAAGGGATTTGGGGTGAATCAGCTTCTTCTGCTAATGTTTGGATGTAGACAGGCTCTTGTTTTCCAGTGGTGGTGGACCGCTTCGCACCCTGGTTCTGGAGTTTCCCATCTGGCTAGGCCCTTTACTATCTGTCTCTCGCTGTGGGGGTTTGGGTGCATCTGTTCTCCTGCTCGCCAACTGCCAGCCAGCTTGACTGGGCAATCCCAGTGGAAGTGCCGTTCCAGATAAAACCAGCACTTAGGCAGCGTCCAGGTAGAGGTAGGGTTCCCTTTTGGCTCGGGCAGCTTGGCCGCTTTCTGGGTTTTACTGCTGCGTGCTTTGTCTAAGATTGCTTGCGCCTTGAAGTTCCGCTCTGTCTCGCAAGCGCGTGCAGGTTGCATCTCTGACGTCCACTTAGGGGCAGCGCTTGGCTCACGTTGCCGGCTTCTCTCGCACACTGGGGTGATTACAAGATACATGACATCTGACATAATGGCGTAGACGGCTTCGGCTGCCGTGTCCTTGGGTGTCCTTTGCCAAGGGGTGTGCTGGTTTGCTCTAGAAGCAAGCCGTCTTTCGTTCAAACCTCGCTCTGAGTGATATGACGTCACATGTTGATGAGGCGGAGTCGTAAATAAATATGCCAGTACAAGTTATGCATCAATGTGATGTAAAATTTTTTGCAAAATGATAGATTGTGTGAAGCATTATAAAAAAGAAGGAAATACTAAGGTAGATAAATATAATAATAAAATAAAATTTAACTTTAGGCTTTAAAAAATCTTTATAGCAAACGAGTAAGAATAAGTCACGAAATTATTGTTTTGCCTACTATCCCAGCTGACTAAAAAGTTATTTATCAACTTCTTTTGTTCATTTAGAGAAAAAATAACATAATACAAAAATGGAAATATGTAAAAATACTTCAATATAAATGCAGTTCTCAGATATTTTATGCCATTTCCCAAAATTATATGATGCTTTATAATTACAGNCGAGTAAGAATAAGTCACGAAATTATTGTTTTGCCTACTATCCCAGCTGACTAAAAAGTTATTTATCAACTTCTTTGGTCATTTAGAGAAAAAATAACATAATACAAAAATGGAAATATGTAAAAATACTTCAATATAAATGCAGTTCTCAGATATTTTATGCCATTTCCCAAAATTATATGATGCTTTATAATTACAGAGCTGCATATACATATGCCAATGAAACATATATATTTTTAATATCATTTGATGAATAGTTATATAACCATACTCAGCGCAGAGCCTTATTAGTTTAATTTTCATTTTGATAAACAAATGTCAAATTCCATCAAATGTAATCTTAATAATTTACAAACATTCAACAAATGAGCATATAAAATCCCCAACATAAACCATTAGTTCATGCATTTCAGCATTCCTATTTCTTGACCAAATATATATGCAAATAAACACAACAATCACGTTTTAGTGGAACATTCGAATGGCCATATTTTTTTATAGGTTGCTGTGCTCTGGAGGTATTGAAAAAGTGAATTGTACTTGCATCTTTCTTCTTCACCACCTACTTTTTTGGCACCACCTCAATCATCATCACATTTATAGAATGCATCTGCTTGCCTTCCCTTTTCACCAGTCTCTTTCATTCCCTCCATTTTCCATGACCATACTTCTAAAATATTTAAAGTTCTCTGCGAATGTATAATTAAATATAGTAATACCAACAGCAAATAGTTTATGTACTACACACCCATAAATAACATAAATAATTCTTAAAAAATATTTTTGATGGCATGTTGAAAATTTTTAATAATGATGATGACTAAACTGATTTGTACAGTGGTGGCTCCTTAATAAAATTGCAATGAAAAAAAATACTTTCGCTGTTCCTGTGATACCAAAAGTAAGTGTTTGTATTGTGTGTAGAGATTTGTGTAGAATTATAACTAATAACTTGTCAAGTTATCCTGGTTGATTACTTGCCATTTTGTAACTTCTGTGTTATTCAGATTTAATGTCACTGATTGCCTTCAGAATGAATGTAATTACCTAGTGAGAGTTTTGTTGTTGATAGTAGCATTACAAAAATTATAGTATAGTCGAAAAAAGGTTGTTAATGCTGGTGATACCTTTTTGCCATTTTTTGCAGGCAAGCCTAATAATTGGTGTAATCCAGTTTTTTTTTTGCCATTTTGAACTGTGAAATACAGTGGAACCTCTATATATTGAAAGTCCACATGTATTGAAATTTTTTGTCAGTCCCCTGAGAAACTGTGGATAGAGAATCTGTGTATATGAACTAGAGTCATTCAGGAAGAACAGTAAACAAAGCTATTTTAGATAGCATCCAGGTATGAATTTTTAAAACTGAAAATATTTTAGAAAGAATTGCAAAAGAGAAAAACAGGTTATGTGACTGGCATGCCTTAATGAAAATACTTGTAGTTGTTTTGTATTTTTTGTTATTACAGATATTTGAGGTAATGAGCTTGATTATTTACATTTTCTTTGTAAACCTCTGTACAAAAATTTTGGCTATAATAATTGTACCTGATTACACCCAGTTTTCAGCATATTGCATGTGCAATAATTAACTGTTTGTATTGTCATATGTCTGTAAAAGTTAAATTATGTACCCCCTAAAAAAGTGTATTTTTATTTTTGACTCTAGTTTCATGAGAATGGTATATGTAATATTGGTTTTTTAAGTATATTTTTGTAAGGGTTCATGGATGCACCTGCAAATGACTGTGGCAATTATTTGGTAGGAACAACTAATAATAGTATCAGTAAAAATAACAACCTTTATGTACATGTAATCAAGCCAATCATTAAAATGTTCAGTGGTAAATGCATTGAATAACTTAAATGTATTTTGATATTATGAAATTTATATATTCTGCACACCATGTTCTGCGCACTAAGTTTGACACATTGCAGTCAGTGGCTTATGTCTGTTGGAAATAGTAATGTGCTCTTCTTTATACTATACTATGATAATCAACTCGGAAAGTTTAATTACATGTCGCCAGCATCAACTTAGCTGTCTGAGTGGTTATTTAGACAAAGGTAAGATACACTCTTTTTGTTTCATAGCAAATTAAATTCTGCACTACAGTGTTGGCACTGTAGCTGATAAATGAGATTTTCTGTGGCACAGTTATAGTTGCCTTGCATGGCTACTGAGTCTGCTATTGAAAGAAGTTTAGGGTTGGTGGATGGCACAGGAGCCACAACATGTGCTATTGCAGGGGTGGGATTCTCTGGGGGGCGATAGTTTGGTTGGCATTTGTGGTGGGCTGCAACTTTGAACGAGCCATTTTGTTACTGAGGTTAGGTGGCCTTTTGAAGACTAATTTAGGCAGTTTGGAGAGCAGGTCTTGTGTTGGGCCAGAATTTTGTATACAGAGTGGGGAATGGTTCTGGGTTTACTTAGGCCTTCATGATATGGGACCACCAGGGCTACGTCCAAGTTGTTTACTTTGGTTTTGTTCAAATATTTGAGATGGCTTGCTGAATCTGTTAGTGGATGAGAGGCCTGAAGTAGCCCCTGTTAAANAGGGCTACGTCCAAGTTGTTTACTTTGGTTTTGTTCAAATATTTGAGATGGCTTGCTGAATCTGTTAGTGGATGAGAGGAGAATGCTCTGGCTATTTCTTCACACTGTTTGTTGAGATCACTGTTGTTGGAGCAGATACGTTTGGCTCTGGTGGCCAGACTGTAGGGTAGGCTGTTAGTACTTGAGCGTCTGCCCTTTTATATATTATTGGTAGCCTAGCGGCGTACTTGTAACCTTTACTTTACATAAACTTTGTACATATAGAACTAGAGCTTTCTATGCAATGTTCTGTGAACAATGCGCCGTCAGGGCATGGTGCGTGTTCACTGAACTTGGTCCTGTAGCTCACACTGCTACTAAGGCCTTATTCTGTCTCTTGCAGCTATGAATGCTGGGGGGGATATGTATGCACCCTACTGGCACATCAGCACAAGCAAACCACATTAAACACAAACAGGACACATATCGGGCTATGATGATACTGTGTGGTAACCTTTGTTGTACTTTCTTGCAGAGTTTGTTCATGGTGATCAATTTTTTTTTTGTATATGAGTGTGTGTATACACACATTCACTCTCTGCTTACAAACTGCATTTATGAAACTTTTCATGTCCAAAGACTAGTTTCTGTTTTCTATTTCCTTTTCTGTATCAATTTTTTTGAAACTGAAAATTGTGAAAATTGGCATTTTTAAAGTAATACAGACTTATGCAACGTACCGTAATTTTTATTATTACACCATAAAATTACAGTTTCGCCACTGAAGTCTCATAAAAGCAAGTTGCTGATGGAAGGACTGTACACCAATTCAGTGGCTTGTGCATAGAGGCGGTGTAGTATGTGCATGCGATGTGCCTAGACCGCCCTTATCACTCACCTGCTTCTTGGCCTCAGACACGCAAAATATGTCTTATTATGAAACATCCTTATCCACAGATGCTCTACACCGGCTGTATTTTGTTTGCTCCATTACACAAACAAGATGTGGTGTGTGCATGCACCAACACTTATCTTGCCACCAGCAGCCACCCCAACACATTAGTGTGCATGAATGACTCAAGTTCTGTCTGACCCACGTACCAGCGGCACCATTTTGTAGACTTTATTTTTGGGGGGGAAATGCAAGTGGTAAGTGGGTGAAAGACACATATACTAAATACATTTTTTAATTTATGTGATGTTAAACACTGTTTTCAAAAGAGAAGACGACATGCCATTAGTAAAAACATTTTTATCAACTATTCTTATTCAAATAATTTGAAAATTTTGGCCCTGAGAATTATGAATTATTGACGTTTTACTTTAACTGGAAACTAAGCTGGGGAATTTCTGAGGCTGTCAAGGTACTATTAAGCAAAAATTATTATTGCTGTAATATTTATTTTTTTTTGGTATCTCTTGCTTGGGATATTTTTCAGTGCTAATGCTGATGCATGTTGTAAATTGGGTAAATATATATATTTTTTCTTTTTACTTTGGTTTTTGTTTTGAAATTAACTTAACATTTTTAAAATTCTAGCTTGTGCAGTTGATATTAAGTCCACGGATGCAATTTTTTCACTGCATATTATTTCAACTACCTTGTATGGTGGAAGCTTGCTGTGATCCAAGTGGTTTAAATGAATCCTGTGACGGACAACAACCTCTTCTGCCTTGTCAACTCATGTAAGGTGTGTCGTTAGGTGTCTGGCAATGAACAGGATTCAAACTTGGACCAACAGTGTTTCACATAGAGAACTGATGGGATATGTGCAGCAGCAGTGGGTGGTCGCAGGTTAGTACCCCTGTGGCAGTTCAGGTGAGTGGCAGGAGCACAAGGGTTGGATGGTCTGTCTGTAGTAGTAAGTCAGGTGTGCAAGGAGTTCCCTGTGTGAATGTAAATCCTCCTGCTCACCACTTGCCAGCTCTTACAGAGGTGTATATAAGATGGAGCTGACAGAGATGATGGCAGTCAGTGTTGAGAGGGCAAACAGTGCAATTTACCCAGGTTGCACTCGCATGATTCACGGAACCATTTCAGCGGTTGGTACACATGGTACAAGGGTTTTGAGGAGAGGGGCAACTGTCTGCTACAGGTGGGGTGAAGTGCTTGTAAAGTCTGGCATCTTGGCTGGGATAGTTCCTTTGGAGGAATAGAAGGATTACAAGAAGGTTTTGTGGACCAGGAGGCCTGCCTTCAGATCTGCCAGGGATAATCTGTGTTTGTAAGTGATTGGCTCGCCATTTCCAATTGTTTCTTTACGTGAGAAATCCTTCCTGTGTCCTTCTTTACCATTATTCTTTTTGCCATTCGCCATAATGCAGTGCTTGCCTCTACATGTGGTCCTATTCAGCTCAGTGTGTTGTTGTAGGTGGGTAGGGCTTAACATCTCATCAACAAAGCTGCTTAAATATATAGGAAGGAATTGGCTTTTGCCTGTATTAAGGAACCTGGGATGATTTCAGGAAACCATGGAAAACAAAATCAGGATAGCCGGACCGAGATTTGAAACCAGGTTCTTCTGAATGAAAATCTCAAGGTTTACCACTACACCACCTCGCTTAGTTGGGCCCATGTAATTAATGCTTTCAAAGTTCTCGACCTTGCAGTACATTGGAATGCACTGATTTCTTGCATATAGCAGTCCATTAATTCACTGTATGCTTTTGTCCACTGAAGGTTTCTTTTGCATATGCTAAACGAAATAACCAGGCTTTGCTACTAAAAATTCTTTAGGTTACAACATGTATTTCAGTTCTACCAAGCATTCGTAGTATTTTGTAAATAGAGATCTTATAGTACAGCAAAAGATAAATAGGGGGAGTAGGAAACACAATAAAGAGAGAAAAGAATGCATGTGCCAGAAAGAGTACATTAGAGAGAGAAAGACAAGCATGAACAAGAACATGTGAGCAAGAGCAATTGCGAGAGAGAGGGAGAGTAAGTAAGATATGGCATGCAAATAAGGGACAGGATGAGTGTGCTTGCACTCTTGTGCAAAAATGCATATATAGCAAAAGCTGTTGTTGAGAGTACAAAAAGCTGCTGTGGTGGTAACCATAGTGAGTGAGGTTTAAAAAATGCTTCGTCTGAGAAAATCTAAAGTGCATTTACCACTGTGTCTCTCATATGTTGATCATTGTTTCACAGGTATACAGCATTTTATTTCTTGACTGAGATTTTGTTAGTCTTGTCTGTAAATAACCAACCTGGAGAGTTAAAAATCTGTGAAAAACTTTACTTGATATTCAGAGTATGGTGTCTTGTCAGTTACTCAGTAATTTTTGGCAAGATGCATTGAGATGCACCTGGGACAAAGTAGTCAACATTCACTGCTGTATTGTTCAGTCGTATTGCAATGTTTTGTGCTGAGTATGTCACCATGAATTTCACCATTTGCTGTATTTATCTAGCAGTATTATATTAATTTGTGTATTGCTTAAATAAGCTTAAGAAATGGATGAAAATCCTAAGTGTGGTGCAGTGTTTGTATTTTGTGTGTATGTACTTAACATTCATCTGTGAAGCAGTTAAACCTTTAGTTTAATATTAAAATTATTTACTTCCAAGTCCAACCCAAATTAGACACTACCATTACTTACAACATTGTTAATGTGATATTTACATATGCAATCTCTTATGTTTCCGAAAATCTTTTTAATATGATGGTTGTTGCTGAAACGAGCTTAAGTTTCATGCTCAAAAACATAGAATGTTGTTATGTCAAAAGAGTACTTACTGTAAGGGTTCAGCCAAAAACTAAAAATTTATGTTAAACTACTGAAAATATAATAAAGGACAGGAATTAAAGTACTCACAGTCTAGTACTTGTCAACAGGCACACACACAAAGAAGGACAACACATTTTTCAGGCAGTTGTGTGATTGCAATGTTTTGCTGGCTAGGCCATCTTCATCGAGCGGTGAGTTGTACGACACTGCTATTTTTAAGGCCTGGGCGCTGCCTGGATTTTGTTATAAATTGATGAGCTAATGCCCGGCATCTGGGTTCAGAGCTATTGCTTGAAGGTTGTAGGGCTCTCACAACTCTTGGCTACTAGGTTTACTACAAAAAGCACTCTTCCGCCATATTGCAGTGGCCTACAACTCGCCGCTCGATGAAGCTGGCCTAGCCAGCAAAACATCGCAATCACGCAACCGCGTGAAAAATGTGTCGTCCTTTTTGTGTGTGCCTGTTGACAAATACTAGACTCGGAGTACTTGAATTACAGTCCTTCTATATATTTTTGGTAGCCTAGAGGCCTACGTGTAACCTTTACATTTATGTGAAGCTGTTTACCAGGCCGTGCTTATTTCATCAAACCTATGATTAATGCATAATTGTGGTCCTAAAATTAAATTTTATAGTTTTTTTAAATTAGGAAATATGTGTTAGCCTTTATGTTAAAACCCAGTTGTAAGTACAGTTTCTCACTGGAATAGAAAAAAGTTCATCACAGTTTTGGAATGTTATTGTGGTGAGTCATTCATGCAAATATTAACTGTACAGTTCAAGATTCAAGGCTGATTTTGCAGTTTTGATTTTTTTAATGCATGTTGTATGTTCCTTTTTAATATATATAATTGATTTTTTATCATTTTCACTCAAGTGTTTCTTTCAGAAAAAATTCCTAAGGGATGGGGGTGTGAAAAAAATTATTATGTCAGCTACATTTAAATGAAAAAACATTTTACGTGTAAAATAATATATAAGGTTACGTATGTGCAGAGTGTAATTATCTGTTGATTGTTTTAGTTTACATTTAAAGCAGGCATATCCTCCGTTGTCTTTTGGTGATGATATGCTCGAGAATTGCGTATATGGAAAAATTCTTCACTTGGAATCTCTTCTCTTTCAATATAAATGCCCATGCAGTGACACAGAGAACTATCTCCTAGCCGGTTTCGCAGTGGTGTCATTATTCTATTCATAGCAGTAAAGGAACTTTCAACAATGACTGTTGATATTGGTATCATTAGCATATTTACACTAGTATTTTCAATTTCTCATAGTCAGTAGAAGACTGAAGAATACATTTTATTTTCATTTACATTGAAGGTCAAACATTTTAAATACTTTAGAATTTAGATGTTCTTGCAAATGATCTTGGCCTTTACCACGTAATACTGGCAGTGTGTGTTAATGTCTGAATCATTTTGCCACATTCAGCAGATGAAAGCGTTAGATGTTAATACCCACTGCCAGTATTTACGTGGCATAGGTCAAATTGGCCGTCAATGTGAACAACAATGTATCTCCATTAAACTCTATTCTCCAGTTTTTTATAGGTTATGATAAATTGAAAAATACTAGACTAAAAATACAGGCTATACCGATATCAACAACCACTGTTGAAAGGTTCTTTAGTGCTGAGAATAGAATAATGAGTCCACTGAGAAACAGGCTAGGAGATAGTTTACTGAATTAGTTACCTTTCATTTCTAAAATGAAAGTTTGCTGTATGTACGATTGTTGTTTAGTTACCATAATTATAATAAACCTCCCCCTGGCAGGCCTCTGAAAGAAACCCTGTTTGCATTAAAACTTCTGTTTACCTAGTGTGTAAATGTTTGTTTGTTACCTCAACTTGCATTGCCAGTATTGTTGGTGGAGATGAATTTTGTTTTATTATGGTATTAATTATGAAAAAAAAGTTGGGATGTTGGAGAAAGTTATTTGTATTTTTCTGCCATTAAATAATGTTGTTATAAAAAATGTGTTCTGTTCTTGCATACCAGTCTTCATTATTTTCGTGAATATAAATAAGAGACATGTGAAATCTTATTATTGAATTTCACATTTGCATTAGTAATAATTTAACCAATCACACACACTCACTTTGTAGAACTCTTGAAAAAATAATCTGTTAAACTTTGATGCCACCCCGTGGTCGGAGTCTATGCAGTTGGGAAGCATTTACGGTTTCTTCCCTTGAGGGCAGGGAAACAGAGGCTCTCGTTACAGTGATAATTGATGTGCTTTGGCTTCTGCTTTAACTGCTCCCATCTGTAGCAGCACGGGCACTCAGCTAAACCAAAGCACAGACCGTATAACTTCCTTAGATAAGACAAAGGCCTTCCTGACTGTGCCGCCCAGCTTGATGATGCGGGGGAGACAGACAGACAGAGAGAGAGGAGGGGGGAAACTATCAGATGTTCAGTAGGAGTTGGCATAGCCTTTTTGTATAATTGAGTGGATTCCTGAATGGGGAGGAGATTCTGGGCAGCCTCCCGGAGGTCAGTGACTTCCCGCAAGGGAAGTGCCCATGCAGCACATATCTCTTTACCCAAGGTTATGAGAGAGGACAAGGCCACTGCCAGCACTCTTGAATCCCCGAAGGAAGGTTTACAAGCTGCGTCCCTAGTGGCCACTACCATCAGCTTTCCAAGAGTACCGAAGTAGGTTGGGGTTACCGCCAGCATGCCAAGTACCCCGAAGACTTGTACTCCTTTTCGGTGTTGGCCGACAAAGTGGGAATACCGTCATAACCCAACCAACAACACAGAGCAGAATGCTTTCTATTAACTGCCTGAAGAGGGTGGCATATGCCTACTGGAAAATCGTTGTGAGGAACGTGGGTGAAAGGGGATGACAGTGGAAACAAGGTAAATGAAACAAAAAGAGCTGAGATAGAACAGAGACTATGATGTTGGAGTATGTCTGGGTTATTGGTGAACCAATAACACACAATACCCAACCTGTGTACCCCTTTCAATGCCTGAGGGTCTCTACCTGGGTTGCCATTCTAGCTTGGAAGCGCGAGGGGTGAGGGTGATCACAAATGTAGGTGGTAACTCGAACTCAAGTGACACTGTATGCAGCATGAAGGCTAGGAGTAGGTGATGGTGTGAGGTGATCATGTGGTTGACCCACAGTGTAACACTAGCTCATTGGTAATAGCCGGAGCTATGGTGGCAGCAAGTATGCTGGAGAGTGATTGGTGTGTGATTACTGTGGTAGCAAGGGTGCTGCAGTTGAAAGTAAAGTCTCTTGCCAGCCAGGGTGCGCTCAGGCAGAGTGATGTTCTGCAACTGCAACATCACAAACTCCAGTCCTTGGCTTCTATTTATACATCAAACCCAGGGCTGGTGAGGGGGGCACAGGGAGAGGCGTGGGTTGCCGACAGGGTGGCACGGGGGCTGGAAAACTAACTCTCCGCGGTCAGCGGTAGGAGACAAAGCAAGTTTGCACGCGTTGGGCGCTGGGCATTGTTGTGCTGCTGGCAGTTAAAGGCGGCAGCAGCCAGCCCCTCTTGCCCTATCCGAGCATCAGAGGTACCTGTGACATGTACGGTCTAACATCTCTTGCTTGGGGGAGGCCTTAGCTGTGGTGGAGGCTAGAGCGAGTAAATGTGACATTGCTTGTGGTGCGTCAAGCACCCCCCTTCCTTCCCCTTCTATTAGCCAGAGACACAGGTGTGAAGATGGATGTCCTATCGGAAGGTGATGGACTCTCTTATTTGAAGGCAGCTACTTTGCGCCCTCTCTTTCAAGTACCTACCTAACTTGCAACCTGTGGTTCAACTAGGAATGTAAAGCAAAAAGGTCAACGATGGCCTTGAAAAGGTTAACGTTAATATACAGTATCTGAAGAATCTGAACCCTACCCTCTGGAACGGAGCTTTTTTACACAAATGCCCGAGGGTATGGTTACATACAATTATCCCAAAGGGTTAATTACATTCTTGAAGTGAGATATGTGGTTTCAAAATCATGTCACAACCTGTATGCAAAGCTAGTGAAAAACAAAATAAGAAATTCCAAAAAAGTTACATTACAAAGATCCTAGCCTTAAGGGTTTGTCTAATTTTACTTTGGTAGTCTGGTGGGTTAACTCTTGGCTGAAGCAAACATAAACAGCTAAGCTTGTCTGAAATAAATTACAGTAACTGTGTTTGTAACTTTCTCAATGGTTGGCAGCCCCTACTTGCATCAAAATAAAAGCTGCTATGGGATATGAAAATTTAGCTGGTTCACTTTCATTTCATGCAAAAGTGAAAGAAGTTACAGATGGAGGCTTTTCAGCTTTCGGCCTTAAATGTCCTTTCAGTACTGTGCTCATAAAAAGTAACACGGGGGCATAGGCCTTCAAATTTTGGTAAAACAAACATAGTATGATGGCTTAACAGGGTACTCAGGTGATTTTACTTGGCCACCGACCTACTCTATATATTCGGAAATCTGTTGTAAAGCAGCAGTTCCCTGTCGCTCTCGTGCAGGGTCACACAAGGATGGAGACTAAGTACAGTTCACTCTAAAATAGATAGACTGTGGTTAGACTGTATACGTGTTTTATTCCATCCAGAATAGAACACTGTGACCCATACTCTCCTGTGTAGACTCAGTGCACTGAGTAATTTACAGAAGGGAAATTAAGTTAAAGAAAGACAGGTGAAGGGGCATGTTGGTTTGAAGAGTGAGAGCAACAATTAAATAGCCGTGAAAACAACTTGGACCCTAACTGAAACTTGGTTTTGTCCTGAAGGGACTGGGGAAGACTGGGTAAACTGTGTTTACAGCAGTTTCAAGGGGGAAGACATTGACTCTTTCGGGCTGCACTGGGGCTTGAAGGCCTCTGTCACTTATGATCACTAGGGTTTCCAGGTGAGGAAGAGAGCAGAGAGCCTTAGCACGACTTTTGCTAAGGCGAGCTGCTGAGATAGACTGCTGTTCCTCGTCGGTGCATGGCCTTACTTATACCTGGCCAGAAGTGCATCTCGGGGTTTTTTTTTGGCCAACGTGTGTCTCCGGCGGGGTGGCTCCTCCCTTCATGGGCGGCGCAGCTCTGACTGCAATCTCTCGAGGAAGGTTGGAAGTGGGGTAGTTTCCTTGTGTGCAGGCAGTATCCGCCGATCGCTTAGGGGCAACTCACTTGCGTTGCTTGCTGGCATCCTCGGCGGAGGGTGGGGGGGGTGCCTGCCCAATTGTGCTCCTCCCTCCATCAGAGTGATGCGCAAGTGTTACTCTGGTTAAACCAGCGCCATTTGAAAGAAAGTTGACCCACCCCCTCTCTACTAGCACTTTTTCCTATCATAATAAAGAGCATGATTCCTATCCTCTGTCTCCTGTAGCATTTTCTGTTAAATATGATAATGCATGAAACAATTTTTTAATTCCTTCCTGTCGAAAGGGTTTTTACGGTGACTATGCCGGTTTTTCCCTTTCTCTTCTAAATATAGTTTAGCTATAAGTACACTTAGGGAGGTTCTCATGGCCAAAAGCAGGCCATGGCAGCCCAATCCCTCTTTGCCGTGATGCATGTCTCCTTGCATCAGCCCTTCCTTGTAGGCGTACGGGACTTAGCCCTGAGACGCACTTAACTCCCGTCCCTACCGCGGGCTCATATAACACTTAGTTTTAGAGTAGTTAGTTAAAAAGGCCTGCTGGCATCCCTTCTCATGGGAATTACTAAGCGGCGCAACCTGCAGGATTATTTCTTTTTATGCTGCATTCCACTCTCCTATATAGTTTCCGAGAAAGGCCATCGTCCCTCCTTCGTCCCCGCCCACCTGTTAGTCGAATACCTCTTGAAAAGGATAAGCAGCTTAACAGAAGCGGTCGGAAGCGGCACACGCCGCTTATTCACGAATACTGCTTCGTACATAATAAGTATTCATAGCGGTTATATCTTCATCAATCGTATGCTGAGCCCAGGAGAATTTGTTCGTCAGTAGCTTCGTGCCCATGTTTGAATGTTTTTATACCTATTTCCTTTCCCTCATTATCTTTCATAAAATATAATCTCGTTTCCTTACTCTAGGCGGAAGTATTTGTGGCAAATCTCATTAGTCAGGTCATAACATAGCAAACCCATGTAGAAGTTTTAAAAATTAGACCTTTAAACTATGAAAAATTATGCCTCCTTTCTCGGCATTTTCCGATATCATGCTAACATAACAATTCTTTGATGGGGAAATTGGGTGGTGGGGGGGAGGTGGAGAGGAAATATGTCTCTGTCACGGAGATATGTGAAATCGAGGGGAAGGCGAGACAATGCGGAACACGTCACACAAGAAGTTACCAACATAACTAATTTACTTACTTTTCTCTGCATATGTATGCGAGTAAATTTGTCAAAGTAGGCGCTACTATAAGACTGAGATGAAATGAAAATTTGTGCTAGAGTGTAATATTAATGTTGCCAGGATTTTGATTCACTTAATAAACACCAGTTTACGTGACCTAACATAGTTATATGCATTTGTTTTGTCAAATTTGATGGGAATCGGTAGATTATTTCCCGACACATGGTATAAAAGTGGTGCTAAACACTAGGGTTAAAAGGATGGTGGTGTTACAAACTCCATACCCACCTCTCATGGCCTGGTGGTTTTATTCATGAAAACTTGAAATCTGTCACACTGGTTACGTTACTTATTTTTATATGGTTACTTTTTTATACTAGCTATGCCAGATAAAAATTATCTCCCATTATTAACCTATGTATCAGGGAACACAGTGGAAATGTTACGCACACCTTGGTGGTGTTCCAAAACATTACTCAGAGAGTAAAATAAAGTAACAGAGAGTAACAACGGAGGAAAGTAAGAGTAAATGTGGTTTTGGAACGAGCAAGATGTAAATACCATTCTGTGTTTACAAATATATACTGATTAATCAGCCAATATAAATTCCAAAAGATATGTGTCACATTCCAAAAATTCTTTCTTTTCCAAAAAATTAGTAATAAAAATTAACAGCTTTACTCGCTATAAAGTAATCATAAATATTAAGTCTAAAAATGCAGCCTGTCACATATCGGGAGCACCTGCAGGAAACCCCACCACTCCATGACAGTGACCTTCAACTCCCCTTCCTTCTATTCCATACATTTAAGCAAAATGAGTCTTACCAAAAACCTTCAAGCAGCAGAGTTTAAATAGCAGAGTACAAACAAATAAAGCAGTCGCAATAAATTGCGACAATTCAACCATCCCCTGATATGAATTGGAATACAAGATAATTAACCCCCAAAATTGTAAGAAATGATTCAACAAACTGTTAATTTTTTTTCTTTTATCTCTGGGCTTATTTTGTTATTTTCTTTTTTTCTCGGGTGGGGGCAGTTTCAAGCCTCCACGCCGACAGTCTGTGCTCACCTGCCAAGCTACGCAGCCACGTCGGTACCAACGTTCACTACGACTTACGTCGAACGGGTCACCAAGATAAGCCTCAGCTCCCTCGTCGATATATCCTCGTGTTAGGACGTACAATTTTCTGCCCTGATATTAATGCTGGATGTACGATGTTCCAGCACATATAAGTTAACTTTCAAATAAAAATACGAATGTTATCACTTGTTATCTATAATTTTCCCGTATGTGTTTGTAACCAGAATGCCCACATTTCCTTTCTGTTTGTTTAATTCTACTAAAATTCTCGCCATTTTAATTTATCCCTTCATTACTCGCTAAAATATTGCGTAAAAAAGTTTTACTCTGAAAGATGCTCCGGGTAATTACTCTGCAGTTTTGTGACACTGCCATGAGAAAGTAAAACAGTTACTCCGATTATTTTGGAACAGCCAAAGAGCAAAATTTACTCGGAGGGTAACGTTTTGGAACGCCGCCCTGGTAAACATACGAAACACACGCACTTATGTCAGTAGTACCAACTTCCACACAAAATGGCATGACAAATAAACGAAATATCATCTTGCCCCGTTATCGTCTTACTCTGCCTCCCCTATAAAAATTGGTGTAAAATTATATCATACTCTTTCAAATGAGGGAAAATGTTTTCACTCAGAAAGGCCTAGCTATTGTTTACATTTGTTTTAAAACATAAGGGAAAATTTTGCCAAAATTATATTGGGTGATTGTTCCATTTTTCCTTAATTTGTTCACAACAAATAATTTTATTTACCTCAAATGCTTTGCTCAATGAATAGACAATGAAATTATAATAAAGTAAATATTATTGTCTATTATTTTCAATGTATGTTGTTTAAAACGCGTAGAGTGATATTTTGCCCATTAACGAAATCAACAAAATTTTGTATTTTTTTATTATGTCTTTTTTTTTCTTTTGGAGATTTTACAGTTGTCCATTTTGTAAAGAAAGATTTCAAGAATACCTATACTTATGTTTGAGTAAATGCAATGACAGAATGTTACTTTTTCAATAAAACTGGAGGAAAAGCTAAAATGTATAATATATTGTGTTAATAACAACCAGGATGAACGAATTTTTTCCATTACTTGAAATATAAACAGCTAAATATTGGCATGGATGTACACGCAATATGGAAATTACTTCATAATTCTTTCACAAGCTTAACGAATTTATAGACATATTTTAATCTCTCTTTATATAATAATGGGGTAGGTTACAACTTACTACTTGAATATAGATTTCAAATTTTTTACTCATTATCGAACAAAACAAACTGTGTATGACCTGCCTGCTAATGTTCTTTTACGCTATAAGAGTAACCATTTTTTTCTACCTAAGAAAAAGGCAAATTGTTTAAATTTTTAAACTCATAAATTAACAATTGTGTGTTAAAACCTAAATAAATGAACCACCAGTAACTGTCGCACATATTACAGCTAATCCTTTTCGGATGGTTCAACAAGTTCATTTCGGAAAATTTTAAGTTTCTTCTACCTTCGTTTNCCCCCTTTTTTTTTTTTTTTTTTTTGTGTAAGTTTGTGTTGTGTCCACTTGTTGTGTTTTCTTGTTGCTTCCTGACAAAATAATCCTTGTTCGGAATTCTATGTGTTGGTTTATTTTATATCTACTGACGAAAAACCAAGTTTGCTTCTGTTCCGTGCCTCTGCGTTGTTTTGTCTACGCAATATTCAGGTTTTTTACGAGACCCACTGTAATAGAGCATGTCCATAATGTTTCGTTTCATATAAAAAATCCTTTTTTACGTAGGCCGATCATTAGGTCCCGTTTACAGCTCACCGTATGAAAAACTACTTGTCTGTATCCTCAACAATCCGCTTTTACACATCATTTCAGAGGGAGCTGCAGCGTATAGGCATGCGTAATCATTCTCAAATTTTAATCATTCGCATATTCTGCACTGCTTTCTGTTTCATTTCAATTTACTTCACGGTGTTTCATGTTTCACACACGAGGGTTTGGGTTTTTTCTTTAACTCTGTGGTTATTATACTAATGCATTTAGGCCTTTGCGAAAGTAAACGTTTCACTTTACAATTTTACAGTAAACATAAAAGTGTAAATAACATCTTGAGTGAAGCTGCTCTCGTTTCGAATCTCTGAAAGGTGATTTAACAGGGTTTAAATATTTACAAGTTTGCAATTTTAATTTAGGTACATTTAGGGCATGTCTCATTCGGTACTATTTTCATAACATAATGTTCACTTAGCCGGTTTTGTTGGTAAAATTTATGAAATATTTTTGTAATTGGCTTTATGCGTTTTGTCAACTGTGAAACTTATAGATACCAAATACAAATTTCTAAATTGACTTAATATTGTATTTACTTTATTGGAATGTTCAGTATATGTATGTTATTTCAATCAATAAAATGGCATGCACGTGTTATCCGTAATTATTATTCCTTAAACTGCATAACTGAAATAAAAACGTAATTTGCATTGCCTCGCTCATTTTTTATTTAGCAACGATTTTACTTCTGAATTACTTCACTGGGATATTAAGTGTAAACTGTTTCCTAAACATTCGCCAAGAAATGTTGTTAATGAACACCTGGGTTTATAGTTGTAAACAAATTATTTCATGTTTATCTGGAATCAACGATGTCACATTGTAAATAAAATGTCTGTTTTGTCATCTCCACATACTCATGACATGTTTCAATTCAAACACCTGACGAGCGTTAAAACGTAAATAACCAAATACGAAATTTAAGCGAACTGGAACATGATCTCAGTCCTGATGAGATACGTATTTGTTAAAATGCAAACACAATGATTAATTAAGCCTTCCATTACAGTTTATAATGGTAAAGACATATTACTGGAAAGTACCTTAGGGAACCCGGGGCAAAACGAAGCACAGAGGTACAACGAGTACTATGTTTTACGAAACTTCTATTTCTTGATACCTAATGGCCATACTCGAGAGTTTTATAACTGCAAGTTACTCAAGTCGTCGCCAGATTTTAACCGTGTTCACCAGCTCTTGCGGTATCTACAGCATTTAATTACTACATCGGCCATAATCTCTCAAAAATTAACACAATCAAACAATTAAAACCAGTCGTTATAAAGAGTTTTTAACACCTACTCAATGACTTTTAAAATGATATATTTGCTATTTGACTGTTCCAGTATTTAAAATCAAATATCTACCATTCATACATTCATTTCCACTATGTTTCGTTCCAGATATCACCAGTATATTCTGTCGGGAATGTTCTGGAAAGCCCCAAGTGCTCCCATTCCCACCCGCACTCCACTCTACAGCACTCGTATACTTTCATCCGTCCCTGCCGCACACACACACTTGTCCGCCGCAGTCTCACACCGTCGTTTGCCGCCAGTTCGCTCTTCGCCGCACTTCACAAGATGACTGTCACGGACAGACTGCTGACCCTCCAGCTGTGGTGGTATTTATAGTGGCAGGCGTCCTGGCCCAAAATCTTAACGCCGAGTGAAAATTCAAGCAATTCAAGCAATAGCCCACCGCCCTCAACTCATCCAGAAGGTGGGTCAGGGGGGATGGTGACGCCAGTTCAGGCCAGCTGTCAATCATTCCCCACCCACCCAGCGACATAGCGGCAGCGGTGTCTGCCTGAGTCAACTTCCTCCCCCCCTCCTGCGGTGTGGCTGGCCGCATGTTCCCGGTTCTGGGGTTCAGGTGTAACAATACTACTATAGTGATGCCAAAATTGCATGAACATGCATTCATGTGATGATAAATGTGATGCAACTGATACTAGTAATTGAGCTCATAAAATGGCAACTTCTATACAGAAATATGTGTGTATGCAGTGTTGATCCCGTAAAAAGGAGCAGAAAGTGTTCAATTCCCTCCGAGTCTGTGCCCAGAGTCTTAAAAACTGGGAAACATGGTGGGCATTGCCGCAGTCAGATGGATAAACTCTGAGCATTTCCACTTCCCCCTTTATATATAATTCTGCCTCTACTACACTTTCACCTCATATCACCACACACATTAAAAAATGTGAGGTTTGCTATGTCCAATGTCCCGACTGAGTCTTAAGTACGAAGCGCCCTTCCTGTAAGTCTGCACAACCCACATAGAATAAATCCTACTGCAGACATGGAGTAAGCGACATTAATTTATCCCCAATATAATTTGGCAGGGATACTGCTGTGAACCTGTTACACTTACCTTCCCCATCGTGCACTCATGTAAATCACTTATAAGAGCAGAGAATGCAGTTTGAGTTCCAGGCAGGTGATCAGTATTCGGGCGGACTACTATTGTCCTCTCCGGCCAATGAAAGATGCGACAAAAAAACCTAACTGTCGTCAATGGTAACAACGGAATTTTTGGAATCACAGAATGGTTTGCATTATTGGTGCCAATTATTTCGTAAGTACCGTATGTACAAAATTAATATTTACAATCTTTTTACGTTAATAACAGAGAAAATATTGGAGATAATATAGTGGGAAAGCATGTATTTGATGCTACAAGGACCACGTCGGGTGTTTGCAAGCATATGTAGCCATTCTGCTGTTACCAGACCCGTTTGCAGCTACGGGTGGCAGCAGTACTATTCTAGAATTGTGGAGACGGCTAGGTTTTCTTTCGAGCAACATAAGTAGATTTTTAAAGTTTTACTGTAAACGTGAGAATATGAGTGAGGTTATGAAGGATGAAGGTACAATGAAGGACAGAATGGGATATTGCGCCACCGTCACTTGTAACAGTTACACGATTACCTAACAAGTTTGAGAGGGACAGAACTGTATGTGATGTGAAGAAAGGATGGTGCATAGAAAGAGAACGAAAATGAACAGAGGAAGTGCGGGTTCTGTGTTACACACATTCACACGTTCTCTCGGAAAGTCGAAGTCCGTACAGCAAGCTGCCTGCGAGTCCGGTGTCACTAAATATAGCGTCTATCGCATTTTAAAGTATTAAAGTGGAGGGCCTACATTGCCACATTATTTCATGATATGAATGAACACGATCCAGATAAGTGTGTCGAATTTTGTGAGTGGGCTGTTAACGTTTGCAAAGACAAAGGACATTTTACTGACATTATTGTTTGGTTCGATGAAACAACCTTTAAAATTGAATGAAACCCTCAAACACTACCACTGTGTACAGGGCCGATGAAAATCCCCACATTGTGGTGGAGTAACCAGTTAATATCCCTGGTTTATTATAGTACAGTAGAATCCCGATAATTCGTATTGTCAAGGGACTGAATGTTAAATATGAATTATCGAGATATTCAAATTAGCGGGATTACCAATAATCGGGAGCAAAAAAAGAAAAAATACATAATAACGAGATTAATGCAAATTTGCATTAATATGTAATGATAATCGCATGGCTACATATTATGTATACATATGCACTGTATACATAGATCAATAATTACATCAATAAAAACACATTAAAAATTTACGTTTAAAAAAATCTGTAATTTTCTTTTGGCGCAAACCTTGCTGACGGGTATTCTCGATGACTTTGTCAAGCATGTTCAAAGTAGAAAATACTTCATCGCCAACGTCTGATTTCGCTAAGAAATGGCGCACGTTGTTGATGTATTGTTTAGCCACTTTAGGTGTAATTGTCAGCACATCATCTTCGTCATCACCTACACCATCAATGTCCTGAGATGGAGCCAAAATTTCGTCATCGGTTAGAATCCCCGCTACCGCTAGGCAATCGTCAAAATTGACGGAATCTTCAAACGTTATAGAATTTTCTTCATTTTGAGGAAGACGATTCCAATTCACAGGGCATTCTAAGTCTTGTTCAGTAACTGCTGATGAAAGTTCCACCTTCGTGAATCCACAGCACGAAAACAGTTTTTTATTGTGCTTTCGCTAACACTTTGCCATGTCTTGTGAGCAATGTTCATAGCTGAAAATAAGGTGATTTTATGATCCTTCCCATCCTCGATGCTGTCAAGGAGTTGCATCACTACTTCCTTGAGGTAAAAGGTTTTGAACGTTTTAATTATGCCCTGGTCTAGAGGTTGCAGATTAGAAGTAGTGCTGGCAATCAAAAACACAACATTAACATGACTGAGCGGTAGGGTATTGTTGTGGGCCGTACAATTATCCATGAAAAGTAGAATTTTTCGCTGCCTTTTCTCCATATCAGCATTCACTGATCGTATCCATTCCTTGAATAATTTGCCCGTCATCCATGCTTTTTTGTTTGCACGATAGGTCATTGGAAAAGTTTTTATGTTTTTAAAACATCTTGGTTTGGCTGATTTGCCTATCTCAGATCCATCCATGTTGGCGGCCAACAATATGGTTACACGCTCTTTACTATTTTTTTCCGCCTTGAAACTTTTCTTCCTTAAAACACATTGATTGGTCGGGGAGACGATTATAAAATAACCCTGTCTTATCGGCATTAAAAATGTTGTTGGGCTCATAAGAATCTATTATTTCTCCCAATTCGTATTTCAACTCAGAACAAACGTCGGCCGATACACTCGCACTTTCCCCACTAAGCTTCTTAAATTTTATGCTGTGCCTTTTTTTAAACCTATCAAACCAACCATCACTTGCACGAAAGTCTTTAATTCCCATTTTTTTCTGCGAAAACTTTTGCTTTTTCTCATAAAATGTTCCCTCCAACTGGTACATTCGAATACCGTGCTTGCGCAAACCACTTTTTAAAATTCTCTTTTAGTTGTGGATACTCACCAGTCTTAAAGCGCTTTACTTTGCTGTCCGATGTCTGGGAGGCGATCTTGTCCTTGTTCTTCAGAATTGATGTTATTGTGGAAGGAGGAACGTTATCACGTTTGGACACGTCAATTTGTTTATCACCACGGCGGTAATGATTTCTTTTTTTTTTTCTCTAATGGAAATTCACTTATTAGCTCTTTTCGGAGGCATGGCTAAAACCGAACTGACTAACTTTTCACTCGCGCTGCTCCTTCCTACCCTCTCATAACCGTAGACCGGACAGCAAGGCGCTTCTTAGTTATGAGAATCACAGACACATCGCCTCACAGCCTACTCGGCGTCATTACCTGCCCTTCAAACCCTCCTACGTCCCTGGCACCCTTCTGGTCTTTTTTACCCTGCCCGAATTGCATAAATCTAGAGCTGGTGTACAGTCTAGGGTTAAAAACATTACGAGTTAACGAGATTTTTAAGTTGTAAATAAGAATTATAGGACGTTTTAATTGAGCTCGAGCACCAAAATAAATACGTATTATCGAGGGGACCGGAATGCATTGTTTTTTTTTTACGAATTAAAGGGATTTTCTCAAGGGACCGGCAAATTTGTACGAATTAGCGGGATATACGAATAATCGGGATGCGAAATGTCGGGATTTCACTGTAGTGTAGTTTTTATGTTAGATGGCTTATAGGGTAATTCTTCTTTAATGGAACAGTGACAGGTGGAAGTTATCATATCATGTTGCAGGAAAACATTGTGCCAGCGGTCCAACAACTATACTAAGGTGGCGAATGCTTTTTCCAGGAGAACAGTACATTGCCATATTAACATCGAGACATACAGTCACTCGTGGATGAAACATTTGTTGGAAGGTGGGTAGGCCGATGAGGACGTGTTGAATATCCAAGCAGATCTCCATATTTAACACTGTTAGATGTTTATTTTTGGGGAACTCTGAATAACCACTGTGTATTCCACAAAACAGCGGATACTGGATGATGTGAAGGATGCGACTGTGACAGAATGTAAATCCATTCCCATGGAAGTGGTACACTGGAGAGCCAAAAAAAAACTGGTATGGACGTGCGTATGTAAATAACAGAGGTATGGAACCAATCAGAGCAACGCGATGCGGTCGGCAGCGCCTATATAAGACAACAAGCGTCTGGCAAAGTTGCTAGATCGGTTACTGCTGCTACAATGGCAGGTTATCAAGATTTAAGTGAGTTTGAACGTGGTGTTATAGTCGGCGCACGAGAGATGGGACATAGCATATCTGAGGTAGCGATAAAATTTGGGTTTTCGCATACAACCATTTCAAGTGAATATCGGGAATCCAGTAAAACATCAAATCTTCGACATCACTGAGGCCGGAAAAAGATCGTGAACAAACGAAACAAACGACGACTGACGAGATTCATTAAACGTGACAGACGTGCAACCCTTTCTCAAATTGGCGCAGATTTCAATGCTGGGGCATCAACAAGTGCCAGCGTGCTAACTATTCAATGAACCATCATTGATATGGGCTTTCGGAGCCGAAGGCCTACTCGTGTACCGTTGTTGACTGCACAACACAAAGCTTTACTCCTCGCCTGGGCTCGCCAACACCGCCATTGGACTGTTGATGACTGGAAACACGTTGCCTGTTCTGACGAGTCTCGTTTCCAATTGTATCAGGTGGATGGACGTGTACGGGTATGGAGACATCCTCATGAATCCATGGACCCTACATGTCAACAGGGGACTGTTCAAGCTGGTGGAGGCTCTGTCATGGTATGGGGCGTGTGCAGTTGGCGTGAAATGTGACCCCTGATACGTCTAGATACAACTCTGACCAGTGCAGATACGTAAGCATCCTGTCCGGTCACCTGCACCCATTCATGTCCATTGTGCATTTTGATGGACGTGGACAATTCCAGTAGGACAATGCGACACCCCACACGTCGGGAGTTGCTACCGAGTGGCTCCAGGAACACTCTTCTGACTTTAAACACTTTCATTGGCCACCTAAATCACCAGACATGAACATTATTGAGCATATCTGGGATGCCTTGCAATGTGCTGTTCAGAAGAGATCTCCACCGCCTTGCACTCCTATGGATTTGTGGACTGCCCTGCTGGATTCATAGTGTGAATTGCCTCCTGCATACTTTCAGACATTAGTCGAGTCCATGCCAGGTCGTCTTGTGGCACTTCTGCGTGCTCGCGGGGCCCTACACGATATTAGACAGGTGTACCAGTTTTTTGCTCTTCAGTGTATACAAAATGAGGGAGCTGGATATTATTAACTTTTGTTTTTAATGTCAAGAACCTAATAACTTTTTGGATAATTTTCTTTACAAATTTTATCCTAAATATTTGATAAAATATCAAAAACTTCAGAAATAAAAAGCTAAAATTTACAATGTGTCTTTTTTTAAATTTAAAAATAACATAATTGTATATTATATATTTGTTTAAAAATCAAACAAATTCATATAAATTTAAAAAATTTAACAAAAATATAAAAATTATAAAATTATAAATGTTTAGCAGTGAATATTATAATAAGCAATTTAAGTTGTAATACAATTGTAAAAATTGAAAACTGTATTTGATGAAAACAAATGTTTTATATAAAATATTTTTATAATAAATGAAAACCAATAAAATAAAATAAATTTTAATGCTGCAAAGTGAAATATACTAGTTTATTTGCTTTATTCCTCTTACAAAAGTTAAACTTCTTAACATATGTAAATACATTGTAAAATTTATAGAAAGATTATTATAATAACAAAGAAAAAGCGCAAGAAAAAATAATTAATTGTGAATGTAGAAAATATACTCATAAATAATATTTACGAAAACAAACAAATGAAATTACGCAACAATAAATTAGGAAAAAAATAAGAAAAGATAATAACAAATATAAAAATATTTAAAATGTTTACTTTAAAAAAAATTTTGTAAATAAATGTATAACAACAATTATTTTTTAAAAATTATAATATAAATATTTTGTAAAAAACCAAACCAAAATAAAATGAAGCAAAAAAATTACATTTCAATTAATATGAAAATATAACCACATTAGGAAAATGTGATAAGAAAAATTTAAGTTTAACTTGTAAACAATCTTTAAAATATTCATATAATTTAAAAAATACATTATAATTTTAAAGGTGTTAAAATATTTCAATTATCCAAGAGTGAAAGAAGAAATCATTCCTAATGTTCTTCTTGTAATTAAAAACAATTAATTTTTATAAAAATGGAAAATTCTAAAAAATGTAATAATAAAATATAATATATATTTGATAAATAGGAAATAAAATTACCCACTAGTTTTAAATTGTTAATATGTTCAAAATGTAATATAGTTAATTATATATTTTTTTATAAAATATAATTATTAGAACATTTTGATATAATGGCTACAATTACTTAAACAAAAATAAATACTTAAAAAAAAAAAGATATTCTAGCATTTTTATCTTGATACACCAGAACCTTTATTTACCTTCTGGTTTCAAATTATTGATAAGATATGAATCAAATTATGAATATATATATATATATGCTTCAAAGTATTTGTAAAAACTAGGTTATTTAAAGGATTTTGATAGTAAGCTTACCAGTATTTAGACAATAAAAATATTTTTTCATTGACAATGAAGTAATAAAAAAAATGTGTAAATTTTGTTTTAAAATTTTTTAATTCAAGTTAATAACTATGACATAATTTTAATATTTTAGTTAAACTATGAATACATTTTATAAAAATATTTTTTCCCTATAAAATAAAAATATTTTTAAAATGTTCCTTTTTAATATAATATAAGTTACATTCTTCTGACTTATTAAAATGGCATTACACATTGTATTAGCAGGAACTGGTTTACTAAAATCAACACATTTTTATGTAAGTTTTAGTTTCAACATTTTAGTTTTTGTATATGTATAATCAATAATTTACATTGATCTTTTAGAAAAGAAAGGATAGGTATTATCAATATCTAATAGTGGTTTATAATAAAGTTAGCTTTTCTATAGTTTGATCCAGATATTTTCAGAATTTATAGAATCATTATAATTAAAATAAATTTTAGAAATCTTTGATAAAAATCTAAATTTTTACATTCTTTAGAAAATAATTAAGTTCTACCATTTTTTAATGTAAATAATTCTTACACAACAATGATTAAAAACAGACGCGTGTTCATCTTGGCTATGATTATTTTTTCAACCAATCGAACTCTGGAATATTGATTAAAGATGATTAAATTGACAGTTTGTACCAAATTAAATATAGCTAAACATGCAGATAATTCTTTTTTTTTTAAATTTCCAATAATTAAATGTAATTGGAAATGGAGGATTTTTACAATGTTTTGTATTTCAAGAACAGAAAAGTCAGATACATTTTCAGTAATAGGCTACATGGTTTATAATTTTTCAATAACAATTTTCCTGGATCTGCAGCTGCTTTTGCAATAGAACCATCATCTTTTATGTTGAATAACAATATTAACATTTCTATAAAATTCAATTTTATAACCTCCTTCCCAATATATTTTATCATTTTATCAAACAAAATAAAATAAATATATTAAAAGAAATAAGATTATATTAGGTTCATTAGAAAAAATATTATTAATCTTGACAATTTTTTAGTTGGAGATCTTAATAAAGCATTAATTTTGTTGAAGTAATAGCAGGATTATCAACAGCTTCAGTAATTTGACCATGTTTTCCAAATATTAGTTGTTAAAAATTGAGATGGGAAAACATTAGAACAAATATTTATATTTGCATATTTTGGATAATGAGCATCATCTCTTTTTAAGTCCAAATCTTTCATAAGCATAGGCATAATTTAGGAATGAAAAACACTACCAATAGGAATATCGATTTCAATTTTAACATTATAGTTATTAAAATTTTGTTGAGATTGTTTTGTTAGTGGAATAGTTTATCTTTCTAAGCTTTCAATTTTTTTAATTCGTTTATTTAAAAAATTGTTAAAATGAAAATGCATAATCTAAAATACATATACATTTAGTTAAATCATTAAAATTTTATGAAATAAAAAAAAATAGAAAATTAAAGAAAGAATTTGGAAACTTCAAAGATAGAAAAAATGTTTAGAAAATTAAAGATGAAAATTTTTTTTTTTATGAAATTAAGCTTATGTTGCTGTTAAAAATTAGATTGTCCAGCAACACCAGAAAAAACTTCATTTAAAGAAAAATAAAGAAATAATTATCGCTGGAATAAAACAAATAAATACAAAATTAACAAACCTTGCGGAAAATTATAATTTCAATAATGGAAATTATAATGTACTTAATATTTGGGATGAAGAATATAAAAATATAATTTGTAATTCCAATGTAGATTTCGGTAGTATAAATTTAATAATAAAAAAAGTATGGAACTGAAAAACCTTTAAAATTACTTACACAAAAAGAAATAAATCAAAATTTCTAATCGAAATTATTATTTTAATAATGATAAAGATTTTAATAATTATGCAGAAATTTANAATACAAAATTAACAAACCTTGCGGAAAATTATAATTTCAATAATGGAAATTATAATGTACTTAATATTTGGGATAAAGAATATAAAAATATAATTTGTAATTCCAATGTAGATTTCGGTAGTATAAATTTAATAATAAAAAAAGTATGGAACTGAAAAACCTTTAAAATTACTTACACAAAGAGAAATAAATCAAAATTTCTAATCGAAATTATTATTTTAATAATGATAAAGATTTTAATAATTATGCAGAAATTTANAGAAATAAATCAAAATTTCTAATCGAAATTATTATTTTAATAATGATAAAGATTTTAATAATTATGCAGAAATTTATAAAATACTAATGCTATTTGACAAAGCTTAGATCCAAGTACTGTACTAAACAATGTAAAAATCCTAAATCGTCAAATAGTGATATAAACACACGTTCATGGATTTGGCATCAATCTAAAAACTTTAGATCAATTTCAAATACTCCTGAAACAATTGGTGAAGGAATAAAAATTTGTAATAGTCCTAATGAATATATTTGGATGGATGATGTTATAAAATTAGTTGATCTATTATAAGTTATTTGTAGTGAAGAATATGTTGGAAATAAAAATTATCATAATGAAAAAGTAAGTGTTAAGAACATGTTAAATAATACACTTTCTGATTTCATTGTTAATCATCCCAAAGGAATTTCATATTTTAAAATTATTCCTGACTTATTCTGGAAACCAGAACACCAATTAAAATAAATTATTAATAAAGCTTTAAATCATTTTAAATTACCAGAAATACAATTATGAGGATATAATTTTTGCAATCAATTTACAAAATTAGATGAAAGATTAGCTCGTGGAGATCAAGGAGTCAACGAATTATATGTAGCTTGCAAATATCATGATATTTATTTGTTTGAGGTTCAATGTGCTTCTAGTAATAATGAAAATATAGAATTTAAATATGAAACTGAGAAAAATTTACAATTATGAGCTAAAGAAATAATGTTAAATAAACATGAACTAAAGAAAGAACGATTTCTGCAGCTGTAACTGGAACTATATTTATTAAAAAATGTAGTTTGGGAATTAAAATTAATTAATTAAAAATGTAACATATTTAATTTTGAAATATTTATACTTCATATGAATGAAAACAAAATACATTATATTTGAAATCCTTAATAGTGAATTTAAAAAATCTGATAGAAATAAAATTTTTAACAAAAACTCAAATTGAAAATAAGTATTATAATTATTAAATGGTAAATTATTAAAATTATTGTAAAGGTAACCAGCATTAAAAAAAACTGTTTAAACTGCAAATGGATTAAAACATGGTGGACCTTTACGAACTATAGCACCATTAACAGCTGTTATCAATGCTTTAATTGGTGGTGGAAAAGCTACATGCGATTCAGTTCAAAATAACAATAAAGCATTATCAGAATAGAAAAAAAAAATTCAGCAATTGAAAATAAATTAGTAGCTGGACAAGAATCTAAAAAAGAAAGAGAAAATCTTAAAAAACTAAATTTTGTATTAAATATAAAATGTTGGTTAAATATTATTTAAAAATTTAAAAATCATATTTCGAAAAGTTAATTTAACTAATAAATTACATAATAAAAATAATAGAGACTAATGTGCAATAGCAAATTTAGTTATTTAATTAAGCCTCATGGGTATGTTATTGTAAAAATGATTCTGATATCTTCTATTTTGATTAATTTGGTGGATATATTCCTAAAGAATAAATGAATAATTTAAAAAAGATAAACTATTACAATAATATTCGATTACAAAAAAACTTGATTCAGTTACTGTGGATTTTTATGTTGAATAGTTTTAGACAAACTAAAAATTATAGATAATCAGACATAATTTTGTTATTACAAAGTTATAGATGTATTACAAAAAGCTTAATCAGTTATTGATATCATCCATTATTTTATAACTGATCCAATAATTGTTAATAAAATATGTAGTTTTAATAAATATAATTTAAATGTTTTTTCATTAAAAACAGATTCGAATGTTTTTGTAGAAAATAAAAGGAACCCAATTTTCTTTCAAGAAATACTTTAATTTAATCACAAAAATCGGAATAACGATTTCAATAAAAATTTAATAATTTAAACCATTTTACTATCACATATGCTATTAAAACTTAATTAAGTCGGTTTCATAATAGTATAGGAGAAATATTTTCTAATAAACCTAATTTGACAATATATGTTAAAAATTATAATTTTAATCAATTTTAAATATTACTTCAAAAACTGAATTAAGTATTTATATTAAAATTTAAAAAACATTAATTTTCTTATAAGATGTTATTTTTATAAAATAATTAAATAGTTACCCTACAAATAAACAATTTAACGAATTTGAAAAGAGAGTGAATAAATAATGTACAAAACTGCTAAATTATTTCAATCCTCACAAAATTAATTCGAATATATCTTATTATATTTATACAAAAATTGTAATTGAAATCATAATCGAATGATCATATAATGAACGTGATAAATTTAATTATTTAGTCACAGAGGTTTTGAGAAGTTAATTATATAATTATGTTACAAATAAAAATTTTAATGAATTTTAAAAAGAAGTTGCCAAAAAAATATTAAGTGATTATATTAAAAATAAAAACTTCAAAGATTCTGCTGAAAGAACAAAAATGTATAAAAATGATAAATTAAATTATACCCGATATCATTGATACAAGATATGTAATTATAATAACACAATGGCATCTGAATTAAAAAATTATGTCTTATAATATTAGTTAAGTGATTATGTTAAAATTAATCAATTTAATAATTTAAAAAATGGTGTTGCTTTGAAAACTGAACTATCAAATCTTAATCAATCTCTTACTAATTATTGTGATACAATCATCAAATAAAGTTAATAATTTAAATTAAATTTGTTATTCGTTTATAAATTTATGTTGCTTTGTTTCTGATTTAAAAATAGTATATTTACAAAAAAATTCTAAAATCAAAGGCAAATGTTATGCAGTCAATTTAAATGCAAAATAAAACAATAATGAAATAATTTTTTGTTTAAATAGTTATTTAATTTCTATGGGTTTCCTATTGATTTTTATGTTTATAAATAGTTTTTGTAGAATTAATAATTTTACATAAACTAATAATAAAAACTGTGTGCAATTTAATGATGCGATAAATAATTTTTTTTAAATTGAAAATAAACAATAAAAGAGTTTCATATTATGAAGATGGGTTAAAATAATCCATTTGGGAACCAATTTTGTCGTGGCTGGTAAGGGGCATCTGCCGTCACGGCTTGGGCCGATAGATGGTACCTAGGCCCGACCACTTGGCAGGGTGTTGGACCACTTGGCATTCAGGCAGTTGTGAAGAATTTCTAATGAATGGTAAAGGACAAGTGTCCGATGACAGCTCGCCAGCTGCGCTGCTGGGGAATGGGTGATAACGGTGGACGGTGACGAAAACTGGGAAAACTCTGGACTTGTGGAACCTATGGGTAACCCATGGGAAATGACCTGCGGATTTTGATAATGACGGAAACCGCCTGGGCAGAGTTGCACCGCACGCTGTCTGCCGGTGGTGTGGTTGGTGGAGTGGTCGGACATGAGTAAACTCCACTAGTACCATGGCAAATAAGTGGGAGCACGGGCTGATCGGGTTGGCCCCATCAGAGGTTCTCTCTGGTGTTACGATCAATAGAGGTTGGACTCGTGCTGGTAGTGGTTAACTCCGTATGCTGGAGGAGGTCTGGAGAGATCCCCCATCTTAAAGAAAGGCTGAGCAGTGAGCAGGCACCTGCTTCGGTAGTGTCCTGGCAAGACATTAGTTGTCCGGATAGTGATCCGGCCAGACCACATGCTTGGTAACCTGAGTACGAGGATCTCAGACCTTGTGGAAGGGTGCTCCTGGTAGAGCTTGTGTATCAAGTCGGGACTTCGGGCTTGGTTACCTCAGGTGAATAGCTGGGACACCTGCATTGAGAGGGCATGATCCCTCTTCCCTGCCGTCTGGGTGGCCGTAGCGCGGTATGGTCGGAAGGCTAAGAGTGCTACGTAAAAATAACAAAAGTATGGCAGAAAGGCTGTATGCTTACTTATACCTGTATTCAGGTACTGGGAGTTACGGCTCGGTGATTCCTTCGGGACGAAGGTTTCCGGGCGTTTTAGGTGGTGTGGCAGTACTGTGATATAATAGTAGCCAAGCTTGGTTATCGCATCGGCCCTAGAAAGGGCGGATTATGCGTCTCTTACAGCCTCTCTCCACTCATGGCGACCCAAGACTACCAGTGCCTTGTGCTTTGCAAATTGGGCTCCGCCACCCGTCTCCCTATGGGAACTAGTTTCCTCGTGGCTGGTAAGGGGTATCTACCATGATGGTTTGGGCCGATAGTTAGTACCTAGGTCCAACCACTTGGCGGGGTGTTGGACCACTTGGCATTAAGGCCGATGGGGCCCCAAGACAGGAATTTTCTGTGTGAAGAAATTCCCATGTATGGTAATGGTCAGTGCCCGATGATGGCTCCTCCAACTGTACTGCTAGTGGTGGGAAGTGGGTGATGGCTTGGAGGCTGTGATGACAGCAGGAAGACATTTGAGTGAAAACGATGAAAATTCTTCCAATTCAGAGCGAGGGCTGCTATCCCCGACTTCGGCATCCCCGATAAATCGAGGATGTATGCCGCTCCGAGCCGATCGTACTCCAACCTTCTGGTGGGCATGCGGGTCATTGGTGGAGTGGTCCGACATTGAAAACCCATTAGTGCCATGGCAAGTAAGTGGGAGCACGAGCTGATCGGGTTGGCCCGAACAGAGGTTCTATCTGGTGTACCAATCACTAGTGGTTGGACTCGTGCTGGCAGTGGTTCACTCCGTATGCTGAAGAAGGTCTGGAGAGATTCCCTCTCTCAAAGAAAGACTGGACGGTGAGCAGCAACCTGCTCCTGTTATGTTCTGGTAAGACACCAGGGGCTTGGATAGTTCTCCGGCCAGACCAATTGCTTGGTATCTGAGTACGAGGGTCTCAGAACCTTTTGGAAGGGTACTCTTGGCCGTACTTGTGTATCAAGTTGTGGCCTTGGATTTGGTTACCTCAGGTGCATGGCTAGGTCACCTGCGATGAGAAGGCGTTATCTCTCTTCCCCACCAATTGGGCGGTCGTAGTGCGGGATGGCCAGCTGGCTAAGAGCGCTATGTTAAAATATAAAATTACATTAATTGGCTGAGAGGCCGTGTATTTGCAATTGTATTGTATTCAGGTACTGGGGGCATATGGGTCTGTGACTCCCTCGGGAGGAAGGTTTCCGGGTGCTTGAGGTGGTGTGGCAGTACCATGCTGTAGTTTGCCGAATTTGACCCTAGAAATGGTGGGTGATGCATCTCTTATAGCCTCTCTCCACTCATGGTGACCCAAGGTTCCTCGTGCCACCCCTGGTTCTACAAATTGGGCTCGCCACCCTTCTCCTTATGGGAACCAGTCTCCTCGTGGTTGGTAAGTGGTATCTGCCATGATGGCTTGGGCCGATTGGTGATACCTAGGCCCGACCACTTGGTGGGGTGTTGGACCACTTGGCATTCAGGCCGATGGGGCACAATACTAATTTCATGGTGAAGAAATTCTATAGTATGGTAAAGGTCAGTGTCCGATGACAGCTCCTCCAACTGCACTGCTGATGGTAGGATGTGGTGGCGACGGCTTGGAGGCGGTGATGATAACATGGAAGAACTGTGGAACCTACAGATCCAGACGGAGTTTTACAAGGACGAAAATCTTCCATTCAGAGCGAGGGCTGCTTTTCCCTATTTCGCTATTCCCCGAGGAACCGAGAAAGTGTACCGCTCCGAGTCGATCGTACTCCACCCTTCTGGTGGGCATGCGGATAATTGGTGGGGTGGTCGAACATTGAAAACCCACTAGTGCCATGGCAAATAAGTGGGAGCACGGGCTGATCGGGTTGGCCCCACCAGAGGTTCTCTCTGGTGTACCGATCACTAGAGGTTGGACTCGTGCTGGCAGTGGTTCTCTTCATATGCTGAAGAAGGTCTGGAGAGAATCTCCCCCTCTCAAAGAAAGACTGGGCGGTGAGCGGCAACCCGCTCCAGATGTTTCCTGGAAAGACACTAGGGGTATAGATAAGAGCTCTGACCAGACCACATGCTTGGTATCTGAGGTTGAGGGTCTCAGAATCTTGTGGTATGATGTTTTTGGCCGTATTTGTGAATCAGGTTGGATTTTTTAATCTGGTCAACTCAGGAGCATGGCTTGGCCACCTACGATGAGAGGGCGTGACTCCTCTTCCCCATCGATTGGGCAAGAGCGCTACGACGTAAAAATATATAAGTATGAAAGCCGAGAGGCTCTTGTATTCGCNTGCGATCTTGTGAACCAGGGTGGGGCACTGGTCCTGGTCAACTCGGGCGAGCACCGGACCTGGACCTGTCTGCGTTGAGAGGACGTGATCCCTCTTCCCCGCCGACTGGGCGGCCGGGTCGTGGCAGGGGCTAATGCCTAAGAGCGTCACCTACATATACAAAAGTATGGCGCAAGCTGTATAAACAAGTAAATTGTATTCAGGTACTAAGTGACCTGAACAATGGTGTCGCACTTCCGTATGTGTTGGATAATGGAATATTGTATTTCACTTGTAAGAGTGACTGTGGACGTAAAATTATAGTTCCTGTTTCATTGAGACCTATGGTGTTGTCCTACTTTCACGATTCTGTGTTTGGAAGGCACTTAGGAATCAGCAAGACTTTCAACAAAATTGCTATTCATTTTGCCTGGCCTACCCTTAGGGGTGATGTGTTAGATTTTGTGCGTTCGTGCGATCTGTGTCAGAAGTGTAAATAGGCTCAGCAGTCACGCTGATTCCCCAGGCTCCTTGGAGCATGGTCCACTTTGATTGTTTTGATCCTTTTATTAGATCTATAAAGGGTAATATTTGTATTTTAATTTTTTTTTTACATTTTTATAAAATTTGTTATCTTGGTGCCATTGAAAAATATGAAAGCATCATTTATTGTCAAGGCTCTTACTGATAAGGTATGGAAGGTTTTCAGTGCTCCTGTTGAAATAGTTACCGATAATGCCAACTATTTCACTTCAAATATATTTAAAAATATGTTTTTTCTGGGCAATCAATAATTTCACCTCCAGTCCGTATTACCAGAAAGGTAACCAAGTTGTACGATTCAATAAGAATGTTAAGGCCTGTTTGACCATCTTTTATAATCAGTATTACACCTTGTGGGATCAGGATTTGGATTTCATAAATGTAGGATTCACCAGTGCATTGCATGATTCTATGTGAGTTCCACCCTCTCTCCCATTCCTTGGTCGCCCTCTCAGTCATCCCTTGCTAAATATATGGAACATCCCCCCCTCTTTTCATTTCCCCCCTTGGTGACGCTGACCAAGATTGTTTGCTTGAGCAGGTCCACCACAGGCTCGGAGCAGTAAAAATACAGGTCACGGCGAAGATGGACCAGCACAGGATTCCGGTTAACTTTAAGTTAGGAGACCTGGTTCATTGCAAAAATTATGTGCTGGGAAGGGACGTGACCGGGAAGCTGATACCGAAATTTATAGGGCCTTTCAGAATAAATAAATTTCAAGCACCAAATACAGTAAGCCTTGTATCGCCCAGCTCAAGCCGGTTATTTGGCAAAGCACACGTCTGACAGTTAAAGCCTTATGTACAACGATAGTAATGTTGATTGCTCATGTCTGAACTTGCAGCCTTGATGCCTGGTTGTTTTGGTTTTCCCATTTATAATCCCTTGTTATTCTTGTTTTATTCCCGCCTTTCCACCTAGTCGAGCCGAGCTCACCCTATCGTCGCTGTGTCGTGAGCCGAGATGAGGAGTGAGAGAAGTCTACTGGGACTGTTTGTGGTCGTCCTGGTTCTCCACCCACAACCGCCCTAGCTGCTGTTGGCATGTGTACCTGATGCTCGAGAAGAGACCACTTTGATGGTGCTGAGTGGATTACATTTTGCTGCCCATCATTTCCGGGCACATCTTCAACATTTGGTCATCCTCACCTCAAGATAAAGCTGATCACTCTGTTTGTTTGTAATCGTCGAAATTGTTAAATGTCATTTTCAATGTGTATGAAAGAACTCTCTCCTGCGTTTCAACTATTTTACTATTCTACTACTCATCATTATCCTCTACGTGCTTATATACTTTTCTTCTTCAGTGTTTGTGTCAGAGCAATGACATAGGGGTGGGGGTTGCGATGGTGGCGCCACCGCGCTCATCGTTTTTGTATTCGCTCATCTGTAAGGCAGCCCACTCCTTCGCCGACTCTGCTCCCTCCTGTTTTCTTCCCTTATTTCCCTCCCTTGATTACCCCTCCTTGTATGTCAGCTTATTTTAATTCAGGGGCTAGTTTATATAAGTTGTTACACACTTCCTGTAGCAGTCTTTATACTCCTCATTCCACACATATGAAGAAGATCGTCAGGTTGATGCCTGCTAGAGCTAATTTAAATTGTAATATGAGGTAAAATTGTCATTTTACCCGTTCTTGGACGAGGGTGCTATGAGAAGCCGTTTAAATAATGTAGTTGCATGAGTGACTGATTATGCTGGAGTTTGTAAAACGTTGAGTCGTGGTCGCAGCTTTTCATTTGTGGGTCAGTTTAATGTCTTTAAATAATTGCGTGGCATAGCATTGTGTTTGTCTTGGGTTTTGCAGGGAGTTAGGTTTTTTTTCCTAAATTCTTGTTTTGGACGCCTGCCTAAATTGTAGTTTCGGCCTAAGTTTGCTGCCCAGTGATTTACTTATAGTCTAATTGTCGCCACTGTGCTACCACGACTTACACATTTGGCGTAGTCTGTTGAAGTGTTCTAATGGTCGTCGTAGATTATTATTTAATTCAATGCAGCTGTGGCTAGTGTCTACGGACGCCTCCATCGATGCACTATTTTAACATAATATTTTAACTTCATATCTTGTATTTTTATGTCAAGGAGGCTTTACTGGGCCTGATAGGCTGCCCTCCTTTAGTCAAATTGCTCCACTATATACCTTGAATTTATCTAGTAATCAATGTAACTATTTGTGTTTTTGAAACATTTTGATATTACTCTGTTAGATTTTCAATTAAATATTTATTGCATATTTTGGAGTACTGCAATACTTTTGAATAAGCAATTGCACAGCAATTTAATATTTTGTATGAGTGTTTGAAGTATTTCTAGTCAGTTACTCTTTGATATTTTGAAACGTTTAACACTACTTTGCTTGTTTGCCAGTTAAATATTTATTCTACTTTTGAGCTACGCAATACTTTTGAGAGAGCAATTTAATATATTTGTATGAGTACTTTAATTTATATTTTTTGCACTGTGAGCTTTTGTCGTTTAGAATTTTTTCTGTCATATTTTTTTGTAAATGTTCAATGCAAATGTTAAATCCTAAGGTGCTGCTAACTTGTAAAATATTCTGAAATTACAGAGCTTGAAAGTGACATCCTCTTTGTATTATTTGTGCTACGGCACACCACTTCGAATACCATTTACTAAAAATAAAATCATATCTTAATCTTCCAATAAATATAATTCAATCTTAATACATTTTAACTTTACATCCCACAATAAAACCAGTGCTGTATAATACAAAGAAGGGTCTAATTCATATTTTTCTAAATAATATCTAGAATGTTTTTTAATATACCAGATAATTTAATACATTGTATTTATTGAAAATTTTGTAAACTCTTCTAAATTTGTTTGTGTAAGTTTTTCTAGATACTTTTAGCATCATTATAATCTTCACCTCATGTGCGTGTTTCATTTTATCTCGAATATAATTTATCTGTTGTTAATAATTTTATTTCCTTCAGTTTTTTATCGAAGACTTATATTTATATGGTTAAATAGCTTTTCTCAATTGTTAAATAAAAATTTTCAATTTTTTAAATATTTGGATGGCTCTCTTAATTATTTCTTATATCGTGACTTGATTTATCAATACTTGAACTCATAAATTTAAACGCATCTATAAATCTTAACTGTAAACCATAGTTAACTTTTTATTTCATAAATGTATATTTCTTTATTAGTTGGAATAATTTTAATATTATCTGTTTTATTTTCAAATCCTTTTTATAAATAAATGTGTACCATATTCTGACAAATTATTAATTTTAACTTGTATAAATGTAGGAATTTCGTAATTTATATTACAATAAGAATGAGGAGGTTGTCGCTATAAACCTATCAAATTATCATGATCTTTAACATTTTAAATATTATCTTCGAGATTATATCTAAATTATTTTGTTCCTATTTTTATTAATTTAATAGTTTTTCCTTTTTCCTTTAACTTACCATAATTCTTTAAATTTGTTATTTTACTTTTTCAATCTAACATATATCTTTCTAAATTTTTAGGAACACTTAATACATCTTCACAAAATTACAAATTTTTGAATTTTTAAAATTATACAATTATTTTTTTGTTAATTTTTAATTTTTACCACAAATATACCTAATTAATTTAGATTACTTTTCTAACATCTGAATAAAAACTTAACATGCATCTTCACCAATTTATTATATTGCTTTTTTTAATTTGCAATATTATATAACACATAAAAAGAGAAACTGTCTGTTTTATGTTTTTGATATTTTATTATATATGATTTTACTGTGCTTGTTTCTCAAGTATCCACATTTTTAATAAACATTTGAATTCGTAATAAATAACAAAAGGAAATCTTCATGTATTATTAAAATTTTTGAAATATACTTTATCACCAAAGTTAGGCATTTATATGGTAACAACTTTATTTATAGGACAAAATTCTTCATATTCATTTAATTTTTCTTCACAATGATATATTTTGTAACATTTAGCACAGGGAAATATTTTTCAACTATGTTCACTAAGTTGTGAAGAAATTAATTTTGTTATATTTTTAATAATTTATAAATATTATCAATTTCCATAAGCATTTAAAATTGTTCGGAAATTTAATCTATTTTTAAACCAATAATTTTATATTGAGGTACTTTTTGTTGATCTTTATTTAGTGGATATAAAGCTGATTTTATACAATAAATAAAACATTTTTTATCATTATTTTTAACATTGAGACAAGAATGTTTATTTTTAATTCTTTATCGCAATTCAATTTAAGATAAATTTGTAGCAAATAATTTCAGTCAACTTCTTAAGCTTCAAAATCTGATATTTTTGTTAAAATTTCTTGGAATTATTCGTCAGGTGTTTTATCTAGCTTTGTTAATCTATAAATTTTATAGTTCTAAAATAAAAATTCTTTAATGTCTCCATCTATTTTACATTACAAACTTAGCATTTAGTGTTAGAGTTTGTCTAAAACTTATCTTATATTAATTGTATTATATTATATAATAAATTGTTTTAATAATATATCATTAGGTTGATTATACAAATTCATTACAAAATTTGTAACCTTCATAACATTCAATTATAAATTTAGTATTCTAGTTTTAAAAGCTGTTTATTTTCCTTTAATTTTTTTCCTTTTTATTTGTATTGCCACCCTAATTCGTCATTTATAATTTTTTTAATGGAATATTAAATACTTAAACATCTTAAGAAATAATTTCCTTGTAAAATTGTGCGAAAGGATTATTTTTTAAATTCTAATGTTTTTGTATTACTAATATATTATTTTATTTAATCTTTTTTAGTATTATTTATGCTATACTGCCTAGCATTATTTTTAAATTCATAAGATGTTTATATTTTACATAAATTCTATAATGGTTTTCCTTAAATATTTTTTATCAATATAAATATCAGAAACAGAAATTTTCTTTTTGTTATTTCTGCGTTTATTTTATATTTAGAAAAACAATTCAATTTATTTCTCGTACAAATGTATAAACATTCTGATAAGTTTAGTTTTGTTATATCTGTAATTACTTTGTCTGATTTGATTTTTCAGTTTGAATTAGCCATTTTATTAGTCATTTTATTTTGCTTCATTAATTACAGAAAAGTTTTAAATATACTTGTAAAAAATTATATTTATATCATAATTTTAACTTTTTATTTCCTAATAATGAATTATTATTATTTTTACTGTCTAATAATTCGTTTTTTTTAAATAATTTTTTAATTTATTATTTTATTAATATCTGTTTTCTAATTTTTCATTTTGCATTTTAATTTTATTTATAGTTTTTTAAATCTAATTTATGAGTAATTTTCCACATTCACAGTGTACTTTTCTTGAGTTTTTCTTTAATATTATTATCTTTTATATAAATATTATAACAGGTTTTACATAAATCAAGTTGTTTATCTTTCGTGTAATGATGTAAAGAATGTTATTAATTTATTTTTTTCTTTATCACACATGACATTTTTTTTTGTTTTAATGTTTTCAATTTTATAGAAAATATTTTGTATGAATTTTTTTTGATAATATTTTATTTTTGTCTTCGATTTTTATAATTTTGTATTCACTGTATACTTTTTTATTAATATTTCACTGTTAAATATTTATAATTTTGTATATTTTTGTATACGTATATTAATTTTTTGTACCTTTTAAGTTACATTTTTGATTCTAAAAAAATGTTTTCAGAAAATGCGATGATCTCAATTTTAAATAAAAGACATATTGCAAAATTTTGCTTTTTATTTCTGATTTTTCATTTTTTAACAAATACTTAGGTTCTTGACATTTATAGAAAATCTTGAAAGAGTATTCAGGTTCTTGATATTTAGAGGAAATTATCAATATTAAACCCGCTCTCCCATTTTGTATGCTATTCATGGAAACCGTATCTAATGTTTGTAGTTCTGTTGTACAGCGTTGCAAATTATGTTTTTCTGCTGATGAGGACATACAATATTGAACATTTGTAACTGTTAATAACATTCGCATACCAAACGTCCTTATAGCGTCAAATACAAGCAGTTTCATTTGATAAATTTCCATGCTTTCCCTGTTATTCCTGTTCAAAGAGGATAAACACTTAAATTTGTGACATCCGATATTCACTGGAGGGTATATCGACCTTATTTTAAAATTACTTTTTTTATGCAGCCATGTGTATAAGAGTAAAATCCCTTGTGATAGATTTAATGTTTTCCAGGAGCCCTATCCGTCAGCAACGCCATCTCAGCATTTTTGCCAACGATAACTTTTCTGCAGTTGGACTCCGCCTGAGCGTCTCTTGGGAAGGCGATTGCACATTTTATCGCACACATCAGTTGTCTCTTAAGACACGTGTACATTAGTAAATTTTGCGTTGTGCGTTGTATTCAGTGAACATTTATGCGAGCGTGAACAATGTTTCGTAGGTGTGGACATACACGTCGCTCACGAACGCACGCAAGAATTTTCACCAGATTCAACGCACGCATCACATCAAATGTCGGTTTTTGGAAAGGCATCGCAGGAATTTGCGCTGTATTGTAGCCGGATGTTGACGCTCGTGATATCGAAACATAAATGCATAGTTTTTTTTTTGCGCAGGTGACTGGAGTAATTTTATTTCTACCGCTATCTTTAATAAGTAATCTGAATTAACAATGGAGACTAAATGTGCTGCTTTCATTATTATGTGCATAGAGTAAACGAAAAATAGAAACAGCGCAAACAACTAGGCGTTGAATAAACCCTATGTATGGGAACAGAAATATTAATAAATAAATATATTATCGGTGGATGAAAAAATTTATCAAATGATATACCGAGCAGATGTTAATTGCAAAGTGCTGTAAATTTAAAGAACAATCACCAAAAAATGCATTCAGCATTAGATAATTATATCCTTTATTGATTTTACAGTTATGTTCGGTTATCTAGTTCGTAAACAATGAGGGTGGGGTCAGTCATCTCGTAGGTATTCTCTGCCTGACACTTCTGTNGGCATAGAGTAAACGAAAAATAGAAACAGCGCAAACAACTAGGCGTTGAATAAACCCTATGTATGGGAACAGAAATATTAATAAATAAATATATTATCGGTGGATGAAAAAATTTATGAAATGATATACCGAGCAGATGTTAATTGCAAAGTGCTGTAAATTTAAAGAACAATCACCAAAAAATGCATTCAGTATTAGATAATTATATCCTTTATTGATTTTACCGTCATGTTCGGTTATCTAGTTCGTAAACAATGAGGGTGGGGTCAGTCATCTCGTAGGTATTCTCTGCCTGACACTTCTGTGAAGAGAAACATTCTTGAAAACAGTAATGCGTAGGTATTATTAAAGAATGGACTAACTTTTGGAAAATAAGAGGCCAAGGACACGATAGGACAGAAAATAAGTGCGGGAACTACATGGGCCTTCAGGCACGAATTAAAAATAGAAAATCGTTAGCAAAGCATTAACACTGCTGTGCTCATGCCTTAAACCTAGAAATTAATGACTATGTATCAAACATTTCTGAAACAGAAAAAGAATTTCGACTACGCTCACTATACGTACGTTTATTTTAATTGTATTTTTCGATGGACTTTTTTAAAATAAAAATCCAATACTTCAGTTAGGTGGTCTATAATTAATTAAGCACCCGATGTACTTCATACTGGTTATTTTGAAGTTATTCATAAGTAAATGTACTTACATTTAAACAGAAAAAATCGGAAAGAAGGACCTTTAGTAAGAGCAACAATTCTCTACAGTAATTTTAATTGCATTATAAACTTTAGATCTAAATTATATTGTTAATATTTTTAAAAAATCTACAAACAGTCGAAGAATGCCCAGAACATGCGTCCGAAGTATTGTTTTCCCTTGGTGACAAGTTAACCAAACTGAGAGAATAACGGCCCAAAGTAAAAAACTTGGTTGTCATGATTTGTGAAAAATGGGAGTTTTGACATCATTTTCGCGAGAAGAAATTAAAACGAAAGAGAAAAACGTGTTTTATAACTTCTAGAAGATTACACATTTTTGACAATGAAAAACGATTTTATGTTGAAGTGTTTAACCACAGCCTGGACCTAAGTGAAATTTGTGTAATTTTACAATGTTCGAATCCTTTGTTCATAATTTCTTGAAATCATGAATAAATCTTGGAATTTAGCAAACACTTAATTGAAAATTACGCATCTGAATTTACTCCTAGTTAAGGCACATAGTACTTAACATTCAACGTATGTAGTGCAAGTAGCGCTAGATATGATTAATATTAGAGAGCTCGCAGAACTTTGCTTACCCGCGCGCAAGTTGCTATATACCAGCTACCAGCTATGTAAATGCGTGCCTGATTTTCCTTATGATACTAGTGACTANCCAGCTACCCTGATGTAAATGCGTGCCTGATTTTCCTTATGATACTAGTGACTACTACAAGAGCTGAGAGGTCATTTTGCAAACCGAAAATCATGAAGAACAATCTGAGGAGAATCATGTCGAAAAAAAAGCCTGAACAGATTCTTACAATTATGTACGAATCATGTTTTATTTATTAATAATTAAAACTTTCTAGCAAGAAAATATTTTTTTGTCTTATTCTACATAATATTCCTAAATACCAGGAAAATTAATTTTAGACATTCGAGTAGGCATATTAAACATTTATAAATGTGATTAAAAGCTTATTTGAACAAAAATTGTAAGTTTACAAAGAACCATCAAAACGTTACTGGTTTGTGTCAATTGCAACGAGTAGAATTGCTCTTCAATAAATGAAGGGAGGCGACACCTGAGTCAAAATTGATCCAGGGTGCTTATGACCTAGGTATGCCACTGCAAAGCTCTGATATAAACTTTANGATGGACTTTTTTAAAATAAAAATCCAATACTTCAGTTAGGTGGTCTATAATTAATTAAGCACCCGATGTACTTCGTACTGGTTATTTTGAAGTTATTCATAAGTAAATGTACTTACATTTAAACAGAAAAAATCGGAAAGAAGGACCTTTAGTAAGAGCAACAATTCTCTACAGTAATTTTAATTGCATTATAAACTTTAGATCTAAATTATATTGTTAATATTTTAAAAAAATCTACAAACAGTCGAAGAATGCCCAGAACATGCGTCCGAAGTATTGTTTTCCCTTGGTGACAAGTTAACCNAAAAAATCTACAAACAGTCGAAGAATGCCCAGAACATGCGTCCGAAGTATTGTTTTCCCTTGGTGACAAGTTAACCAAACTGAGAGAATAACGGCCCAAAGTAAAAAACTTGGTTGTCATGATTTGTGAAAAATGGGAGTTTTGACATCATTTTCGCGAGAAGAAATTAAAACGAAAGAGAAAAACGTGTTTTATAACTTCTAGAAGATTACACATTTTTGACAATGAAAAACGATTTTATGTTGAAGTGTTTAACCACAGCCTGGACCTAAGTGAAATTTGTGTAATTTTACAATGTTCGAATCCTTTGTTCATAATTTCTTGAAATCATGAAGAAATCTTGGAATTTAGCAAACACTTAATTGAAAACNATGTTCGAATCCTTTGTTCATAATTTCTTGAAATCATGAATAAATCTTGGAATTTAGCAAACACTTAATTGAAAATTACGCATCTGAATTTACTCCTAGTTTAGGTACGTAGTACTTAACATTCAACGTATGTAGTGCAAGTAGCGCTAGATATGATTAATATTAGAGAGCTCGCAGAACTTTGCTTACCCGCGCGCAAGTTGCTATATACCAGCTACCAGCTATGTAAATGCGTGCCTGATTTTCCTTATGATACTAGTGACTACTACAAGAGCTGAGAGGTCATTCTGCAAACCGAAAATCATGAAGAACAATCTGAGGAGAATCATGTCGAAAAAAAAAGCCTGAACTGATTCTTACAATTATGTACGAATCATGTTTTATTTGTTAATAATTAAAACTTTCTAGCAAGAAAATATTTTTTTGTCTTATTCTACATAATATTCCTAAATACCAGGAAAATTAATTTTAGACATTCGAGTAGGCATATTAAACATTTATAAATGTTATTAAAAGCTTATTTGAACAAAAATTGTAAGTTTACAAAGAACCATCAAAACGTAACTGGTTTGTGTCAATTGCAACGAGTAGAATTGGTCTTCAATAAATGAAGGGACGCGACACCTGAGTCAAAATTGATCCAGGGTGCTTATGACCTAGGTATGCCACTGCAAAGCTCTGATATAAACTTTANGCGACACCTGAGTCAAAATTGATCCAGGGTGCTTATGACCTAGGTATGCCACTGCAAAGCTCTGATATAAACTTTAAATGATTATATTGAGATAACTGAAAATCAAATATTAAATATTATTTGTTACATACTTTGCTGTATAATTGGGGCCTGAATAACATGATGCATTGTCGGTATGGAATAAATGATGTCGAGAGACTTGGGACTTGAGTGTCAGGAAGAGGAGTGGGTGTAGAAGCAACTGACTCTTATGTGTTTGACATCTAAAAGGCAGAAGATGGAGTTCTTGAAGTGTTGGAAGGATTTGAATACGATAACTTTTCAACTTCGAATAGTAAAGCTTTAATTGTTCGTTTCAGAATTGCTTTTGTTCTAGGGTCAAATGAATTAAGATTTCTAATATGATTTTTGAAAGGTTGTTTCCCAAATTAATTTTTAGAGGTTGTTGCAAAAATTGAAAAGCTATGTTGACTTGGGAATTTTCCTTTTTATTCTCGTTTATTGGTTGCATAGTTATTTTCCTGGTTTGCATTGTAATTTGTATGCTAAGGTTTTACAATAGTTGCGTGTCGTTCCAGCCTGAATGTGGTCAAAATCGTATTCATGTACAAAAGTGCTAGCAGGATCTGGGTTAATGTCGCCAACTTGACCTTGTTTAATGATATTTTTGTAAAATATTAAAATAATTAAATGCTACTAATAATGTTTTGAAACTAATATCCACAGTTTCTTCAATTATACATATATCTCATTTCAATGATTAATATCATATATAGTTTATAAAATTACTATGTTAAATAAACAGATATTTAAGATATTAAATAGAAAATTTTAATTTCATACGACGATTCGTGATTTGAAAGATTCTCAGTATTGTGAGACACTTTGATACTTTACACTGTCTTGGTCCAATGGACGATGAGCTTATAACACTTCAAGCAACCATTATCAATGATAGTATAAGCGACATTTAAGTTATTTTTAAACTTAATACTGATTGCACTCGATGCGAAATACGATTTTATGTTTGTAAGCAGTAGATCCCAAGGTCGAATTTTTGAACTTCTGAATTTCTAAATTGTGAAATTCATCACTTAATTACAATTATTTATCCATATAATTGGACCTGTATAGCCAATAATGGGAATAGAAGCCTACGCGGAGAAATCACCAATAATTTTGAAGTGGTCGATTGGGAAAAACCACGCGAACTACCGATTATGAGTCGGGNAATAAACAGATATTTAAGATATTAAATAGAAAATTTTAATTTCATACGACGATTCGTGATTTGAAAGATTCTCAGAATTGTGAGACACTTTGATACTTTACACTGTCTTGGTCCAATGGACGATGAGCTTATAACACTTCAAGCAACCATTATCAATGATAGTATAAGCGACATTTAAGTTATTTTTAAACTTAATACTGATTGCACTCGTTGATGCGAAATACGATTTTATGTTTGTAAGCAGTAGATCCCAAGGTCGAATTTTTGAACTTCTGAATTTCTAAATTGTGAAATTCATCACTTAATTACAATTATTGATCCATATAATTGCACCTGTATAGCCAAGAATGGGAATAGAAGACTACGCGGAGAAATCACCAATAATTTTGAAGTGGTCGATTGGGAAAAACCACGGGAACTACCGATTATGAGTCGGGATCATACATTATTACAAAATACGTATAACTTATCAGGTATATTTTTAAGTGTATGTATCTCTGCAAAGACTTATTGGAAGCATTCTTTCCATTCTCCGGGAAAAATACTGAAACTATAAAACTTAAAATTCAGCGACTCCGACGTCAGTCCCAAGAACAATGCGCTGGAAAACGTTAACAAATTAAGTACTCTCCTAAAATGTAAGTTTGTATATTTTCAACGATTAAATACACTTATTTCATTGGCATAAATAAGTCCATAGGATATTACCATCTTATGTTCGTGTGCCGTACGTCGTGGCAAATTTGCCTGGAGCTGTGTCCGTCAACCCGCAACAATGCAGATTTTGAAAGGTAATTCTTATGCTAAACCTTAAACTGTAAATAACGAACTTAAATATGTTACATGAAAAGTGGAACTATAAAAAAATGGTCGTCTTAAGTGCAAGTCTTACTTTTCCTTAACTGATTATAAATATTTATAACTTGAAATTGATAAAATTTTGTAGTGTCAATAGATTTTGGTTACAACTTCTAGCGAGACAGTACTATTAATATTTTCTCTGAGCCATTCCACTTTAAACTTCCCTAACACATACTTATTGGACCAGAATTATTAACCGATAAACTAGAATGTATAGTATTTATAAATATTTTTTTTGTAGCCCGTGTATACTGTAGGCATGAATTACACTGACCGAAAATAATAGTGAGTTGTCGGAATTTAAATATAAAATCTGTAGTTCTGCGAGTACTGGTATTCGACAATGAAGGCCAACGGTTTCAGACAGTCTACGAGAATGGCCACAACAGGTGTTCACATTCCACTCTGAAACATCTTTTGCAGCGGAATGCTTTACCTGTTCCTGGATTAGCAGCAGGTACCACGAACCCTTTACCCCGTATTTATCCTCCACTGCGATCTCGCTCATCCGGATGTGTCCAGAACGATCTTGTGACTATACCACTCTCTGACGGTTCTCCGACGCGTACGGTTCTCTGATGGTTACCACTCTGTGGCGTATACGGTTCTCTGGCGCAAATTTCACTTAGGCCCCTTTACTTCTAGACATACAGCATTCATAAATAATATGTTACTATTGAAAATTTTAATAAACAAAATAATATATTCCAAANTTAAATAATATGTTACTATTGAAAATTTTAATAAACAAAATAATATATTCCAAAATGATCAAGATAGAATAAAACATACAATCATAAAAATGTATGCTTATCATGAAATAGGTAAAGATTTAAATGATTTTAGTAAATAAAATTTATATAAAATAATTGGTTTAACTAACAGAGTAGATAAGTTAGAATATAACATGAATTCTTTAAAAATAATTCCAAATAAAATGTTATATATAAATGTTTATTGGTGAATAATCATTATTTTTTAAATATTATCAATATATATAAATAACTTTTATAAAAGTAAGATATTAAAATATTTTCTATATATATATATATATAATATAAAACAATTTCCTTATCCTATTGATTCTAATATTGCAGTAATTTAGAATATTTCCGATCTAATACAATATAAAACAATACATTTAATTGGAAAGATACTAGTGGAAAAAATAATAATTTGAAATTACACACAAGATTAAGTTGGGCATACAGTGCTCGGCCGTAACGAAACTCGACCGAATACATTTNTCCATAGGATATTACCATCTTATGTTCGTGTGCCGTACGTCGTGGCAAATTTGCCTGGAGCTGTGTCCGTCAACCCGCAACAATGCAGATTTTGAAAGGTAATTCTTATGCTAAACCTTAAACTGTAAATAACGAACTTAAATATGTTACATGAAAAGTGGAACTATAAAAAAAATGGTCGTCTTAAGTGCAAGTCTTACTTTTCCTTAACTGATTATAAATATTTATAACTTGAAATTGATAAAATTTTGTAGTGTCAATAGATTTTGGTCACAACTTCTAGCGAGACAGTACTATTAATATTTTATCTGAGCCATTCCACTTTAAACTTCCCTAACACATATTTATTGGACCAGAATTATTAACCGATAAACTAGAATGTATAGTATTTATAAATATTTTTTTTGTAGCCCGTGTATACTGTAGGCATGAATTACACTGACCGAAAATAATAGTGAGTTGTCGGAATTTAAATATAAAATCTGTAGTTCTGCGAGTACTGGTATTCGACAATGAAAGCCAACGGTTTCAGACAGTCTACGAGAATGGCCACAACAGGTGTTCACATTCCACTCTGAAACATCTTTTGCAGCGGAATGCTTTACCTGTTCCTGGATTAGCAGCAGGTACCACGAACCCTTTACCCCGTATTTATCCTCCACTGCGATCTCGCTCATCCGGATGTGTCCAGAACGATCTTGTGACTATACCACTCTCTGACGGTTCTCCGACGCGTACGGTTCTCTGATGGTTACCACTCTGTGGCGTATACGGTTCTCTGGCGCAAATTTCACTTAGGCCCCTTTACTTCTAGACATACAGCATTCATAAATAATATGTTACTATTGAAAATTTTAATAAACAAAATAATATATTCCAAAATGATCAAGATAGAATAAAACATACAATCATAAAAATGTATGCTTATCATGAAATAGGTAATGATTTAAATGATTTTAGTAAATAAAATTTATATAAAATAATTGGTTTAACTAACAGAGTAGATAAGTTAGAATATAACATGAATTCTTTAAAAATAATTCCAAATAAAATGTTATATATAAATGTTTATTGGTGAATAATCATTATTTTTTTAAATATTATCAATATATATAAATAACTTTTATAAAAGTAAGATATTAAAATATTTTATATATATATAATATAAAACAATTTCCTTATCCTATTGATTCTAATATTGCAAAATTTAGAATATTTCCGATCTAATACAATATAAAACAATACATTTAATTGGAAAGATACTAGTGGAAAAAACANCTAATATTGCAGTAATTTAGAATATTTCCGATCTAATACAATATAAAACAATACATTTAATTGGAAAGATACTAGTGGAAAAAATAATAATTTGAAATTACACACAAGATTAAGTTGGGCATACAGTGCTCGGCCGTAACGAAACTCGACCGAATACATTTAAACCACACCCCAGGTATTAGCTGGGGCCAACAGAAGGCCACCTCTATTATTTTATCTTAACGAATAGCACGAGTACTTCACAACAGGTTGAAAGAAGTTGTTTCATATTTAATCTGACCAATGGAAATGAAGGACCTAGGGCCACCTCTTTATTAATTAAGTTTTTAAAACCTGTTTTTAATCAACTTTTCATGTATAATAAAATCGTTTAATTTATTAGAAATGTCATCCTTTGGTTTATCAATATTTAAAATTAAGAAGTGTTTCAACCCATTAGAAATATCTTTGTTCGAGTTAAGTACATTTAGTTAACTTACAAGTTCTTTTTTAAATTACCAATTTATTCATTAAATTCATTGTTTCTATTTTTATGATAAATTCTAAGTTTTCTTCAAAGTCATTAGAATTCTCATTCTTAATATAATCATTTGACTCTTTTTTAAAGCAACCTTATTTTTAAAGTCATAAATTTCCCAATTGAATTCATAGTTCTGATTTTTATGACATATGTTAAGTCTTCCTTCAAAGTCTTTGAATTTTTTATTTGTGGTATAATCATTTAATTATTTTTAAAAGAAAAATATTTTATTGAATTATTAAACTTTTCATTTTAAAAAACCATTTAATTGATTTTAAAAGAAACTTCTTTTATAACATTATTAAACTTTATAATTTTTAATAAAAACATTAAATTTAGCTTTTAAAGCATAATAATTCAAACCAGTTTTTTTGTTTGGTTTTATTGAGATAATGGTGAATAAATTTGGTTAGGAATAAGATTATTTAACATTTTTGTATGATAATCCTTTTTTCCTTCGAAAAAATTATCAAACTTCTTATTTGTAGAATAATAATTTAATTAATTATTTAAAACTACAAAAAAATTAAAATTTCCTTTTTTAACATATTTATTTAAACTAGATTTATGAGCAAAAAATTATATAAAGCTAGAATTAAGCTGACCAAATCTAGTACTAATATGATACAAATAATAATTATTCGAATTATTTTATTTTTTATTGATATAATTTTGATTTTTGTGATAAAGTTTAAATCTGTCTTGGAAGTCATAATTTTTTATTTTCTACATAGTTATTTAAATTAGTTTTTAAAGCAAAATTTTTTTTATGTATTCATTAAAACAAGATATTTTATTATCAATACTTGGATAACTATCAAAATATATCCTAATAACTGAATAATGTTTTACCTGTTATATCTATCCGTAATAACAACATTCTGTGTGAATATATTTTTTTTAACAAATCTGAAATTGTTAAACATAGGTACATGTTCACATATAACTGAATCAAATTTTTTAATTCATCAATATAATTAATTTGTGCAATTGAGGCTGCTTCAGCTACAGCTTACTTAATTTTTAAAATAATTAAGAATTCTTTAGGAATATTTCTACCAAATGTATCAAAATAAAAATATATTGTTTTTATTTATAATAACAGGCCCAATGTGTGGCAATATTTTATGAAATATCTGCATTTACAATTGCACATACATTTTTATAAATTTTGTTATGTAATTCACTAATCATATAATAATCTCTAAATTCTTTTATTTTTAATTTTTTAACATGACTTGCAATCAACATTTGATAATGTATATATAATAAATGTAATTTTTTTAGGTCTTCCTCTTCCTCTTTGGTTATTCCCTTTCGCAGCGACTCCTGAAGCTGTCTTCAGAATGCATTCAGCAACATAAACTGATTAATTTTAAAATACTTAATTATGGCTTTTCTGTTTTTCTAATAATATTTTATTATTTTTATTAATTTAAACTGACTCATATATAACTTTCCACCACCAATTAAAGTACAAATTAGAGCTGTAAATGGTGCTACAAATAGTAAAAATCGATTATGTTCTAATCCATTTCCAGTTTTAGCAGATAATTTTTATATATCCTGGTAATAATAATAATTTTAATAATCCAAATTCCGTAATATTATATTTGTTTTCAATTTGAGTTTTTTTTTTAATGTATTCTATTTCAGCTTTTTTAAATTGAATATTAGAGACTTCAAAAGTTATTAATTTTATATTAATTTATATACAACAATATAAATATTTTAAAATCAAGAAATTGTTTCATTACATATAACAAGAAGTTACTGATAACTAATTAGCCTAATTTCCTCTAAAAAGTTTTGTGAAGTTTTGATAGCATAGGTGGTAGGTAGGCGTTGACGACTCATTGACAGTAATATCATTAGAGATGAACCTAAGCTAAAATGTCGGTGTACACTCCATTAATAAAATAATAGATTTACATTCTTAAAACATATTCATTATTATAGCCTACCACAGTACAACTTCTTCACCAAATTTGAAAGAAATTGGTTGATTGTTTCCCGAGATGCGGCATAAAAACTATATTATTTCATGTGGGGCTATCTTACAAAATGGCGGATAAATGAGGCGTTGCATAGACAATTTTGATGGATATAACTGATACTCTCAGAATACATTGTTAAGTTAAAATTTGTTTTGCAGTTTCTTAGATAAAAAATTCAGAGCTAAAATGTTTATATGGCCGCCATTTTGAAAATATGTTTGTGTCTGGCCCTAAAAACTTATTAGTTTACGTAGCCTGCCACAGTGCTAATTGTTTGCTAAATTTGGTAGAAATCGCTTGTTTTTTCGGAGATCACAATTTTAATATTTCATGTGATGNAGTGCTAATTGTTTGCTAAATTTGGTAGAAATCGCTTGTTTTTTCGGAGATCACAATTTTAATATTTCATGTGATGCTTTTTTTTATAAAATGACAGACAAAAGAGATGTTATGTATACAAATTTGATTGTTGTATTATGTACAGCAATCATACACAGTTTCATTGGAATTAATTACATGGTTTCGACGAAATAACATACAAAACTAAAATAGTTATATAACCACCATTTTGAAAATAAGTGTCTGAGATACCTTAAACGTTTCAGTCAATAATACCTACCACAGTACTACATGTTTGCTATATTTGGTAGGAATTGACTAATTATTTCCGAGATATGATATAAAGCTTTATTTATTCGTGCTGCACTATCTCACTAAATGGAGGACAAAAGAGACTCCATGTAGAAACATTTGATGTTTGCTATAATATATACTTCCAGTNTTATAATATATATACTTCCAGTATACAAAGCTGGAATTGATTAAATGGTTTCGAAGATACAGCATACTATGCTAAAATAGTTAGNCTATAATATATACTTCCAGTATACAAAGCTGGAATTGATTAAATGGTTTCGAAGATACAGCATACTATGCTAAAATAGTTAGATTGCTGCAATTTTGAAAATAAATGTCTGATGTACTTCAATCATATTTGCACATATCAACTACGGCAGTACTACTTAATTGTCAAATTTGTGTAGGAATTTGTCAATTGTTTCCCGAGAATTTAACACTAACTTAAATTAATTCATGTAGTGCTATATTACAAAATGGCAGAAAAAAGTGACTGATTTTTGGCTTATTTGATGCATCTAATAGTTACTGTCAACGCACAAAATTTGATTTAAATTGGTCAAATGGTATGGTAGTTATGCATAATAAATCTAAAATATTTGTGTGGACGCCATTTTGAAAATAAGTACATAATCGAGTTTGATTACATAGATATACCTGGCCTATCATAGTATTTCTTTTGTGCCAAATTTGGCGAAAATTGGTTTAGTAGTTTTCGAGATTTAATATAAAATATTTATTTCTACATGCGGCGCTATCTTTCAAATGGCGGACAAAAGTGGTTGTAGTTTAACTTATTTTATGCTTGTAATACGTACCGTCTGCATACAAAATATTGTTGAAATTGGCCAAATGTTATAGTAACTTTACCAAAGAAACCTAAAATATTTGTATGGCCGCCATTTTGAAAATAATTGCCTAATAAAGTTCATTTAGTTATATTTACTTGCGTATCATAGTATTATTTACTCGCCAAATTTGAAGAAAATTGGTTGAGTAGTTTTTGAGATATAACCTAAAATATTAATTTTTCCAATTGGCCCTATCTTCCAAAATGGTGAGTCAACAACAATATTCACCTCTGAATTTAATGCTTTCAATTTGCGCTGTCAGCATACAAAACTTGGTTAAAATCGGTTGAATGTTTCCGAGATATGACATCGCCCTAAATTTTAAAATTGTCACCCATTTTGATAGTAAGTGCCTGGCGTGGTCGAAAACTGTAGAAGTCAGGTGGCCTTATTTTGTACTATATTTGTACCGAGTTTGGTGAAATTCGGTTCACGCACTCAAAAATTGAAAGCGATGGACACGCACGCACAGTTATACACACAGGCACACACCTGCACACATACACACACAGGCACACAAAGAGGAAAGTAATATCATAAGCCTTTCTTTCCTTCGGAAAGTGGGCTAATAATTACATGGTGGTTATATTGAAAATATGTGACTACGTCTTAAAACATAAAAATTTAGGTGTATTACATAATATAAAATTTTCGGCTTGAGCTTGGAAGGAACCAAATAAATATTCTCGAAATAGGATACAAAAACAAAATTATATATTCCATCTATCTTCCAAAATGGTGAACAAAAAGGCTATGTGTAGACACATTTGACGTTTGTAATATACATTTACTACCAGCATAAAAAAATTATTTGAAACTGTTTACATTATTTTGTAGAAATAGCATACTAAGTTAAAATTATTATATTTCTGTTATTCTTTTAAAATAATTTTCTGGTCCAATTACAACATACTATCTGACACAGCCTACAACAGTACTTCTTGTTTGCAAAATTTTGTAGGAATTGCTTTATTTTTTCCCGAGATACGACATGAAAACTTTATTTCTTTATATGGAGCTATCTTGATAAGTGGCCAGCAGAAGAGGCATTGCACAGACACATTTGATGGTTTTAATACATACTGCCAGCATATAAATTTAAGTTGAAGTTGTTTGTATGTTTAATAGCTATAGCACAGTCTAAAATGTTTATACGGCCGCCATTTTGGAAATAAGTGCCTGACTTATAAAACATATTAATTTACACGGTTTACCATAGAACTTCATGTCTGCCAAATTGGTAGGAATCGTTTGATCATTTTCCAACATATATTAAATAAAAATTTAGCTTTTTCATGTGGCACTAACTTACACTATGGCGGAAAAGTGAGCCTCTGGGTAGACGCCTTTTATGGTTGTAATATATACTGCAAGCATGCAAGGTTCAGTGAAAATTGGTTACATATTTTCCTAGAAATAGCATACTACGCTAAACTATTTATATAGCCATATAGCCGCACTTTTGAAAATAGTGTGAACCATTTATAACATGCCAGTTTACAAGGGCTGCCATGGTTCTAGTTTGTGCCAAATTTGGTAGGACTCTGTTAATTATTTCGTAAGATATGAAATGAAAACTTAATTTTTTGATGTGGTGCTACCTTAAAAATGGCAAATGGGAGACCATGTATTTGTAGATTTGTAGCAATAAATATTTTCTTTAAGAATGCTAATTTCCGTCAGAATTAGCCAAACATTATCTTGAATATAGCAAATGAGCTTTAAAATGTTTTTCGGAATTTCGTTTAGAAATAACAAGAAGTTGCTGATATAACTAATGAACCTACTCTCCTCAAAATGGGTGCAATTAATTTTTAAATAATTCCTTAAAAGGTGAGTTGGTAGGAAGGACTTGACTTTTGTTTGAAAGCAATAACTTTATGAATGAAACCAGAAACTTATGCAGCAGTAGTGAGACAATTACAAATATACACATGCCTTAATCAGGACTTGAACCCAGAAAACCTCGTAGCGAGAGTATTGAAATTCAATTAATGTTTAGACAATTTTTCTGTTTCTGTTCAAACTTTTTTGACATTTGCATTGTAATGTAAACACATGTAAAAAAAAATTAAAACCTTTTATTTTCGCCGATTATTTATGTATGCTATAATTAACTTGCCTACAAAAAAAACTGTATATTTTTTTTATTCGCTATTCAAGACAAACAAATTGCTTTTACAGAATTAGAAAATATTAAATACCAAAAATAATATTTCGCGTTATTTTGTAGCCGCAGACTAAACTCCAAGGTGTAGGCTCGTGTGACTTCTGCCATTAGCCAACAAATTGTGTGGACACCCAAGGAAGCTTTTAGCCTATTGCATAGCCTCAACGGTCGAACGACCAATTTCCAGTTAAGCGGTCACATAGGCAAATGACGTCGTATAGTTGCCAGTAGCCAATGGAATCACGAACTGCACTCAAGCAGGTATAGAACTGTGAAGTCTAGCATGTTATCAAGTAATAACGCGAATTTTGCCCGTCTTTAGCAATGCGGTTATAAAGATGAGCCGCCATATTTGAACTCCATTTTGAGACAGAAAGCCACCGATTTCGATGTCCGCATTGCAATATCCGTACTCAGCGGTATGGAATTAGCAAAAAATGAAAATCTCGACTATATGTTCGAGTTGAGCTCACAAAGTCTTCTGGCTCGTAGTAGAATCATGGCCACAGTGTTGTGTAGGTACTTGTATTCCACCTGCAAGCCATTATTTATATATAACCGCAANATTAGCAAAAAATGAAAATCTCGACTATATGTTCGAGTTGAGCTCACAAAGTCTTCTGGCTCGTAGTAGAATCATGGCCACAGTGTTGTGTAGGTACTTGTATTCCACCTGCAAGCCATTATTTATATATAACCGCAACTTCTTGCTGAGTACCCCCTCCCCTCAAAAGCAACTGGTTCACATACGATAAATTTCATACCACTCAGGCGAGCTGGTAGTTCTAGCAACGGTTAACAGCGTCATGTCTTGAGTTGGCCGCACGTTAGACTTTAGCTTATTCGTTTAGGTTCTCACTGTACATCATTTCAATATCTTTATGTGATTAATGGTTGGGTTTGAAAGGTATGGCGGAGATATAGAAAGTAATGTTATTAGATAAAAATTTTACAAAACGGTTATGTGGCACAAAATTAAATATATAATGCAAATTACAAAGTATATATTTTTTAGGAGTATACAAAATATCTCAGGATAAATGTATTTTTATACTGAAAATAGATACATTTAACATTCTTAACCCATCCGCTATATCTCATACTCCAAAATGGCAATATTTATTTATTTATTTACGAATTATTTTATACAAGTGGCGAAGTTAAGGCATAACCGCCTTGTCCTACACTACTGATGNTTATTTATTTATTTACGAATTATTTTATACAAGTGGCGAAGTTAAGGCATAACCGCCTTGTCCTACACTACTGATGGAATGAAAAATAAACAAAACGAAAGACAACACACACAGGGAACAAATCACGAAGTTATGAAACTAAGAATTGCATATGAATTGCCATAAAACAAAGAAAACACATGCCGATAGCAATANTTATTTATTTATTTACGAATTATTTTATACAAGTGGCGAAGTTAAGGCATAACCGCCTTGTCCTACACTACTGATAGAATGAAAAATAAACAAAACGAAAGACAACACACACAGGGAGCAAATCACGAAGTTATGAAACTAAGAATTGCATATGAATTGCCATAAAACAAAGAAAACACATGCCGATAGCAATAGCATTAAGTATGAAACTAAGGTTAACAAATAAGTTACAATAAATTTAAATACATTAAGTAGCAGATAAAGTATTCTTAAAATGATTTATAGAAATCAAAGAGACATAATTATTACTAACTAACACTATTGCACAGTACAGAACATAATGAGAATAAAAACAATAAAAGCTAAAACTAAAAAAAATTCAATATCGCAGTCACACTAAATAAAAACACACATGCGCAAACACACACACACGCACAATCACACACGTGCACACACACACACGCTCAATCACACAAGTGCACACACACACACACAAACACACTCAAAACAGCTAATGATAAAAAACATATGAAAGACATCCACAGTTCGCATTCGAAAGACATCCATTGTTCACGTTGAGCTGCATTTTAAAAGATTTATTTTAACAGATTTTTTAAACATCAGTGTAGACTTGGTATGACAGGTTATCTCATCTAGTGCATTCCAAATTCGTGAAGTGGCCACCGAAAAAGATTTAGAGTAAGCACAGGTTCTGTGCCTCTATATAAGCAAACTCATATTAGCCTTAGAACGAGTATCGATGTCGTAATGGAATTTTATAAAATTTAATTTTTCAGTTAAATAGTTTGCAGTTTTACAATGAAGCACTTTTTTGAGAAGAAGCAGGCTATGTAATTTACGCTTTTTGTCAAGTCGTAGTCATGATAGCTTATCGTAATACGGAAAAACATAATCACGATATTTTAAGTTAAAAATGAAACTAATACATAGATTTTGTAATTTCTGTAGTCTGGTAGATTGTACGTCTGTCAGATCGCTGTAAACTATGTCACAGTAGTCAAAGAATGGAATAATTAGCACCTGTACAAGATAATTTTTCATATGCTCAGGGGGCTGGTTTTTAAGGCGCTTAAGAATGTGGATAATAGCCAGAACCTTTTTACTAATATTAGCAACATGTGACCAATTTAATGTGCTACTCATGGTTAGGCCAAGGTTTTTAGCATTTGATTGGATTTTAATATTTGCGTTGCATATTACAATATTTGTTAATTCTGCAGTAAAAGATTTCATTGAAGACTCAGAGCTACCGATTAGAATAGTCTGTGACTTAATTCGATTGACATGAAGTCAATTTTCAGCGGACCATTTTTCAACAACCTTAAGGTCAGTGTTAAGATTTGCAACATGTATGACAGAATCAGAGGGAAGGACGAAGCAGTATAACTGTAAGTTATTCCCATAAAAGTGGCACTGAGAAAATTTTATTGACTTAGGTAACTCTTTAATATAGAACGTAAAAAGTACAGGAGCGAGCACTGAACCTTGTGACACACGGGCACTAACTTTATACCAATCTGATGTTTTCTTTCCGGCTATGACACTCTGACTCCTGTACGAGAGGTATGACGTGAACCAATTTACAGCCTGTTAGAAATTAAAATTACATTCTAGTTTGGCGAGTAAGACATCGTGGTCACATTATCAAAAGTTTTACTAAAATCTGAAAGTGTGAGGAGAGCAGCGCTTTTCATATCGATGGCCAGTCGAATGTCCTCAACAATATTTACAAGAGCGGTGCTGGTGCTATAATCAGCCTGGAAACCTGACTGGTATTTATCACGGAGTTTAGTAGAATCAAGATAAGATCTCACTTGGTCCAGCACAATGTACTCAAGTACTTTGGAGAGTACCGGTAGTATTGAGGTGGGGCTGTAATCGGCATTTGTGGAGGACTTCGGTGTTTTGGGAACGGGATTTACGTATGCGTTTTTCAGGCACTAGAGAATTGCGAGTGTTTAAGTGAAAAACTAAAAATACTACGCAAATGGAATATAATACAAGGAAGTAATAATTTTATTACATGAATAGATAATCCATCTAAGCCAGCAGCTGAACTCTTTACACGTCGTACTGCTTTATTTATATCAATATCGCTCACCCTAGTTTCTGCCAAAATGTCACTTTGCAAGACATAGTGATGAAATTGAAAATTACACGGAGCGAAATGCGTAACTGGTAAGTAAGTGCAGCTTACGCCTAACCACGAACAAACGTAACAAAAAACCATCTAAGAGCATACATTCACGGCAATAAATCGTATAAAATTATAAATATGTAACCAGTTTACTGTGAAATCACGGACTGCAATTAATAACGTCCGATCAAAACAAAGTCAACTTTATTTTGTAAACATGATCATGAAACTAAACGGGCTACATATATAATCTAATATGTGACAATTTTTAGTACAACACAGCTCAAAAGCTGATTTTGCATACGTCTAATTTGTAATGGTATTATTACAGTATAGCACTGTAATAAGGTTTTATAATTATGTTGTTTTAGACAGTTAAAATATTCTAAGTTGAAAGTACCTTAATTAGTTACATTTTTTATTTACCCAGAAGTGTGGTTGTGTGATGTTTATATTAACGTGTTTGTTTTAGGCTGACTTGTCGCTGAACTGTACTTAAGTAAACTTGTAAACATCCCAATTAATTAAATAAAATCCATCAAAAATGTTGTGACCAGGCGGTGCCTAGATTGGATTGGGGTCTTGGAGGTAGCACCGTAATTACCAGCACCTGCATAGGCAGAAAACTGTCTTATGTCAATGTTATATTAAAATTCTGTTTTATAAGTTTTTATATAATCGTGATTTTGTTTTCTAGTAGCCGGGAAATAAGGTAATGCGGCATTTCGCTCCCCTGTGAATTCCTATGGGAAACACAGATAAAGAGCTCAACAGTTATACGACAAATATTTAACTATACTTAAGCCTGTGACTCACGAACATAGACACTGGATTTCTAGTTGTTTATGTATTACACTACTGTGGCGTGCATTTTTTTCTGCTGTGAAAGGTTTTGAAGTGCTTGATGCACAAGCTAGAGGTTGTTTGCGTGTCTGAACCTTAGAAGCGCGGGAAATCTAAGGCTATCCAGGCACGCGTATTATGACTCATTGTAGCTTCTAGTCGCATGTCACTGGACTGGCATGAAGTTTTCCTAACGGCAACACGCCTCTATGGAACTTTCAGAGGTGAGGGTACGATTTTAAGACGTAATACCAAACCTAATGTTGAGTTGTGTTGCACGTGCCTATGCCTTAAAAGCTATGCACTACGATATTCATACCTGCAAACTACTGCAAAAACACAAGTTTTAGCCATTTTCACCCCCAAGCGAATGGGCTTTGGAGATAAACAGAGTACCTGAAATGGTTGTACACACGATTTTATTAAATTATATTCTTATGCAGACCTCACTCACGCACGTTGAGCAGTTTTTTTTTTCAATAAAACGTTGCACGCCGTTTTGCGATCTGGGTAGGCGGCCATCTTAAGGTATTGAGCCACAAAATTTAACAGTAAACGTTAGGGTGGCATTAGGCAGAGCCTACAGTAATATTATTTTATGTTTTTGCTATCCCAACATTATAATATAACTTTTAGTTAAAAATATTTGATCAACATTTCCCATTTCACAGTATCGTGAAGCTGAACTAGAAACCTATTTCATTCTTTGAGTAACAAAGTCTGCTTTCCTTATTCTGATTGTATCAAATCTGTATTTACGGTGGGTTATATATATGTGCTTACCAAAATATTAAAGCGTGTCCATCTTTAGTGATAAATAATGTGTGTTACTGTGTTGTAATGTCAACATCTGCGCTCACAAGGTTATCCTTTAATATTCCAGAAAAAAAAAGGTAGGCATTTTTCTTATTTTAACGATTAAAAACTAACTTATAAGCCATCCTTTTCACTTTGGATGTGTTTTTGTAGTGACTAGAATTTCTGCATTTAGAACAACATAAACACGTAAAAAAATAACTTAAATTATTTTTCAAGTAAGGTTTAATAAAAGGGTGTGATGTTCCTATCTCCTGCAGAACCGAATTCCCCATATTTATTTATAATATACCTGCATCCTCATCTGTTCAACACAATAACAAAAGATTGTATATTTTCCACCGCCATCAGCGACTCAATTTTCCATCTCATTGAAGAACTCAGTTCATTAAAATAAATATATATAATATACTGCACTATAGAATCAAAATGAATAACTATTTTACTAAATACACATTCTCTGTTTGGATCGCATTCAACGGCACGTCTTTTTAATATCTGCCAGATAGGCACGTACACTTTCAAAACACATCAATAAGGAGAGAGTGTAAAAATTATCTGTTAAGTAGCTAAGAGTAGGCTGCTCCAATAAGCAAAACGTTCAAGTTGTGAGTAAAAAAATATATGAAGGTAATGCTAGGGTTTATAAAGGATTTTAGTCGAAAACTGCTACAGATTTGCGAAGTTTTTACAAACAAGTGATAATATACTTAAAACAAACAAAATGTTTGCGTTTCTTTGTTAAAATTGTTTTTGTTTATCTGGATTTACTGTTTTCGTGTAGTATTTTGTAGTTACCTCAATAGACACATGGAATTTTCTACATGCCATATTTTTTTAATTAAACTCAAAAATGTTGTTTATTCAATACAGATGATATCCAGATTTTATATAGTATTAACCTGTATCGATTACCTGTTAGTCCAAATTCAGATTTGCCACAAAATAATAAGTTTAGTCTAAAATTTATGTAAAGTATATTTTGAAGGGCTTATTTAACGAGAAAAATAAAATTTACAATGTCAATGTTTTTTTTAAAATAAATATCAGCATATCGAATATGCCTTCAGTTGTTAAATGCTAAGGTGTATGGAAAGCCAAATTGTATGCGCGAATCCTTAAAATGTAATATCGAGGACAGAATTGAATTACTTCACAGAATTCGATGATGTTTTGCGAAGATCAGAATACAGATAAATACACTACTGTTTGTGAAAATTTCAACACCCAGAAAGAATGCCCCGAATGAATTCAATCTCGGAGAATGTGTAGAAAAGTGTACCAGCAATAAGTGATTACGATTGCAGAGAGATGGCGTACATATAGGCCCAGCAGCGCTCGCTCTTGTGTGATCGGAAAGGTCAGTGTTACGCCAAGCTCAGTCAGTGAAGAGCCGTCAAACGAAGTGAAAGCAAGTGCTAGTATGCCTCGTCGAAATCAAAGGGCACCACATCAGCATATGAGTGAGTTCGAACGGGGCAGAATGATCGATCTCCGAGAAACAGGTTTGTCATACTATGACATTTCGGCTCGTGCCGAGCATTCTGCTACGACAGTGATGCGTGTGCGGAACCCATGGATAGACGAGGGTCGTATGCAGCGACGAGTGGGTACTGGACCACGCAATGTGACCACAGCATGGGATGACCACCGTGTTGTCCGCGTGGCCGTAACGAACCGTACGACCTCGTCCATGGAGTTGGCTCGACACTGGAGCACTGCAACGGGTGTCAGCCTACCTGTCTGCTTCGACAGTTCGACACCGTCTACTGCGGGCTGGACTGGTGGCACACATGCCATTGCGGCGACTTCCATTGTCCAGAAACCACAAACGTCTCACACTGCAATGGGCACGTGAAAGCCATCGCTGGTGTGCTGAGTGGCAAAATGTAGTGTTTTCGGATGAGTCCCGCTTCAACCTGTCCTACAGTGATAGCCGTATATGTGTTAGACGCTACCGTGGTGACCGTAATCTGGCAGCCTGCATTGTGGAGCGGCATAGGCAAACGTCAATTGTGATGGTTTGGGATGCCATTGGATACAACATGCGATCTAGATGCCTACGTATTGAGGACAATCTGAACAGCAACTATTACATCAGTGAGTTTTTAGAGCCCGAGGTGCTGCCCCTCCTTCAGGAAACTCCACATGCCATTTTTTAGCAGGACATGTGGCGACGAATGTGCAAGCATTCTTCAACCAACGATGGGTACCACTGCTTCTCTGGCCTGCACGTTCGCCTGACATGTCGCCCATCGAACATATCTGGGATATGGTTAGTCGGTGACTTGTTCGTCACGGTCCTCCAGCAACCGCTGTTGATGCTTTGTGGACACGCATATAAACCACGTGGAGGGAGATTGCCCAGGAACATATCCAGGTCCTCTTTGATTCCATGCCACGACGTTTAGGGGCTCTGATTGCAGCACGCTGGGGCTTCACACAATACTGAATTCTAAAAGGACACAGATAATGTACAGTTCTGTATTCCTAATCAACTGTCAATCACATGTATCTCTATTGGTGTTGCATTTTTCACAAACGCTAGTGTAGTAATTACATGAACTAAAAATTGCTAATTGTTTTTTTTTTTAAATTCTGGAATTGAAATTACGAATCAATACATAAGCAATAATAGTTTTTAAGTAAAATACTATTGAATTTTTTTCTAAGAATGAGCGATAGAAAGTACAGAAAATTTTCATATTCAATTTTTTTTTAAGTATACAAAAAAGTTATTTAGTTTTCTATAATGCCTAAATTAAAAAAGGGCAAGGAAAGTTCTAATTTTAAAAGAGTTATTAAAATTTAAAATAAATAAGAAAAATTTAAATTTTTTTTATTTGGCTATTATAGAGAATTAATTATTTTAATTTCTAAATTTTAAGACTAAACTTTTGCATATGAACGTTTCTGAACTTTCTATCTCTTATTCTTAGAAAAATAAATTATTTTATTTGAAAACTATACACTGCAAATACTACTGTTCTGTGATCTTACCTCTACAATTAAATTATCTAGTGGACAAAAAAATCCCATGTAATTCTGTAAAGGTTGTGGAACATACATAAAATGCTAATAACATTAATTAAAATTTAAAGATTTAATAAAAAACCGACAAAGCGTGATTATAGATAACGGTTTCGACCCGCTATTAGAACAAATATTTCCCCTAAGTAATGGATTTCTGTCGAGCCATTTCTTCCACCGTAAATTCGAACACTTTTTCACTGCACTAAATATTGCACTGGACATATGCTTCAATCTATAAAAATATATTATTATAAAGTACGCGAAAACCTTCACCTAAGAATATCGTGTTTTTAGATTTACTTTGCTGACTCCCAAAAACCTATATATTTCATTAGACATGTTGAGCGTTAATTAATGCAGCACGCCTATAAGTGTTTCAAATTATATTATTGATTTTATGTTCTAATAATTCGAGCATTACGTAACCTTTCCCTTCCCCCTTAATTCTACGAAAAAATTATTATATTTTCTGCAAACGAACAAAATTTCATATATTTATGTTATTTTTCAGTTACATTTTGATAATTTATGTCACAAAGAAGAACAGAGATTGGTAACAGTTAAAATATTTTAAGCTTCGATTACTAAACCATTTTATTTCTTTATTTCATGCGAAGGGAACGTTCTCCTATAGATACCAGTTTAGTTTGTCGTAACTTCAAAGAAAGTAGGATATGGCTATCGTTCGTTTAAAGGTGGGTTAATATAACAACTTGATTTTAGAAATTCACAACACCACCGAGTAAACACAGGAAAGAGAAGTGAGTATGGTTTTTTTTTTACTAACTACTCTATTACTAAGTGTTAAGTGTTGTTCGGGGTAGGTCTGGACTTAGTTGCGTTTCAGGGCTAGGCCCCATATGCCTACAGGAGAGGGAATTTAGGAAAGGAGGCGTGCATCGCGGCAAAGAGGGATAAAGCAGACATGGCCAGGTTTGTGGCCATGACTGCATCCCTGAGTGTGTAATAGCTGAAGCTATACCTAAGAAGGGGGAGGGGGAAAAACCAGAATGGGCACCGTAAAAACCCTCCCGACAGGAAAGAAGTTCAAAACTTGTTCATGCATTAAAAAATGCTAAAGGAGGCAGCAGGTGTGGATTCCATGCTCTTTAATGTGGAGTTGAAAATCTAGAAGAGAAAGAGGCGGGGCTGTGGACGCAAGCGTCCTTGAGGGGAGACTGCTGTCAATATTTCTGCGCGGGCGTACCAGCACAATAATATTGACAGCAGCTGTTGAATGCAGGGGGCCCCCCTGCTTCTCGTCGTGGAAGTCGGCGAACCGGGCATCTCAGTCGTGGCACCTACTCCATCTTCACTCATCCGCGCTGACATCAGGATCTCCACGCCGTGGATGAAGGCGGGGAGACAAGCAGGGGAAGAACCCTCTCCCTCTTCCACAAAATTGTCCGTCGGTCGGGGTGAGCTCTGTCTGGCTCTGCGGGACATCCAGGACCTACCAGGCTGGGGGGAATGCAGCTGGCCCAGGAGTGGAGGCTGACATCAGGGAGCTTCCGAGGTCCGACGCATTCCTTGGCCATTCATCACGCATCCGCAGTCAGCAGCCCACAGAATCCAGCAGTGAGGTTTGCTACACTTCGCATGTTTCAGCACCTCGAGATCCCCCTCCCCGTCTTGACCACTGAGCTGCAAGTAGGGGGACAAATTGATCAAGAACAAGGAATATTTTCTACTCAGAGTTTGAGATTGCATATGTAGGATGCTAATTTCTGTGTAATATAAATAATTATATAACTTAAATCAGTAACAAAGTAATTATTATTAATTATTACTGAAATAATGCAGATAAATATTATTTTTAATTACAAAATTACTACAATGCTGATTAAAGTAGTTGTATGTATGTTAAAAAACGCATGCAATCTATTATTTTTCCCGAAACTCGTGCCACAATGCTCAAAAACCAATATATAGGAACCACATACGTAATATTGTTTAGTGACACCAAACGACTGAGGAAAATTTGATAATCCTGCCACATATGAACAAAATATTAACTACAAGATAACTGACAGACTGGCTCAAAGAAAGCTTGAGAATGCCTACCGTCGTTTGCCCTAAATGCGTTAGCCCCAAAATATTTTTCTCCGCCAGGCGTTTGCCATAAAATATTTTACTGTCGAGTCGTTTGTCCTAAAGTCGTTTGCCGTAAAGGCGTTTGCCCTAAAAGCGTTTGTCTTAAAATATGTAACTATGCGGAAATAAAAATAGACAAATATCAAATTATTTTGATAACCTAAATTGTGAAACATCAAAAGGTAGAGCTGGGTGGGTTTTTTGTTGAAAATACTGTTTAATCGCTACTGATTCCACCTGAAAATAAACTTAAATAATTATTGTTTCATTATTTTTATTGAAATCAGTTTTATAAATTTTCATTGGCGCCTAAGCATTTTCTATTTTTACCAGAGAAGTAATATTATACGAATTTATGTTCCCTCATTAAACCTTTCGTGTATTGTATGTTTGTTAAGAATAAAAGTGTTGATTTTTTTGCATGTATACTGTGCATCTTTTTTTCTATAATTTTATGTATTAAACATGAATGCAAATAATCAAAACTATTATAGTGCAGTGTGTTTGTGGTAAAAATTTTGTTAAAAATGTACTGCAAACCAAAATTATAAACACAAGAAATCATTGGCTACATATCTGAAAATTGATTAATTAATGCAGACGAAAAGATGAAAGTATTAATTCAAAACTGCACTGTCAAAAATATATTGCGCAAATACACGTTTCACAAAAGACATTTCTTAATCGTAAATGATTTTTGAAAACACAAGAGAGTGCTGTATTATTGTTTATAACTTATTAGTAGTATTTGAATGTAGGCTAATCCGTTATATCGATAACTTGTTTTTCCGTCAGTCTTAATACCTAAAATCCAGTTTACGTTAACTTGATAAAGAATGCATGCATCTAAGACTAATGAAAATTCGGTAAACTTAAAAAATTACAAATAATTAGTAACCTGTTGCTAAATGACTCTGACATTTAATATTATTCTAATTTGTTAGCAAAAAAATTTTCATAAACTTTTAGAAAATATATTTCTGTGTGTCCCATAATTTTTGTGCATCTGCATAATTTGAGGATTCAGTGAAAACACATTTTACCCTTCTTTCACACCACAGAGAAGGGATTTGTAAAAAAATTGAAGTAAGTTTTTATGGAATATGTGTAATTAAGTAGCTCCTGACGAAAATCACAGTTTTCTCTCATCGCATAAAAATAATATTGAGAATTCCGTGGAAGCACAATTTACACTTTTTGGCTCTTTCAAGAGTTGACTTAAAAATAAAACCTAATTATGTCTACAGGCAGATGTATGAATAGCCATCTGAAGCAAGCACTTCGCGATATCTCGTTGGATTCAAGAGATACTGAGGATACCATAAAAATATATCTTACCTTTTTTTCACACACCCTTCTGGGTTGAATTTCGAAGAAACATTAATAAGNGAATGTATAGTAGTTTTTTTTTCTTAGGTACCCTTCTGGAAAAAAGAGCATGAAGCTATGTCATCGAGTATATGAGCTATGGGAGATTAATTTAAAACAATTAACCCCTTTTCACCTTCCTAAGGGTTTACATTTAACAAACACTGAGATATATATTTTTAGGCTTTATAGGTAGTTACTCTTTTAAAGCAAAGAGCATAATAATATTACGTTGGGTCTATGAGTTATTGAGTACACTAATATAGGTTTCACCCCTTTTCACCCTCTTGGCAGTTGAATTTCGAAAAGTCATGCAATTTATTTATTTTTTCCACATTTTTAAAGATATTATTTTGAAGTAAAGAGATTTACATTGTTTCAATGGGTTTATCAGGAATTGAGGAGACCTCGAAAACACATTTCGCCCATTTTAATACTCTTTGGGGATAAATTCTGAAAAATAAAGAGATTTATTTTTAAACATTTGCGCGATTGGTCTTTTGAAGCAAAAAGTACTACGATATCACTTTGGATTGATCAAATATTTTTATTCTGTCGAAACATATTTTACACCTTTTCACCTATTTAATATTTAAATTATTCCAAAAAATTAAATCTGAATGATATTTTACAATGTAACATTACCTGAGCGGTTGGGAAAGTAATGCGGACATCGTCCGACGACTATGTTAAGAAAAGTCATAATATTACACAATATTCCTATTTCGAATAGAATGGGCGTCAGCTCACTGGGTGAGCACGAAGTCATAGTTCTCAGGATCGTGGGACGAACCACCACGTGGCTGTATCCCCTGACACAAACAGTACAAATCTACAGGAAAATGTAATATAATTAGCCAGGATATCCAGGTTCCACAACTCGATTTAGTATTACCTTCTACCTTATAAATGAAGGATTCCTCTCTGAGGCATCGATGACTTCCTGGATAGAGCCACGGCCCGAAATACAATACTAAATGAGAACTCACATGTTTCGGTTTACTCAAGAAAATCGTATTGCCGAATAGTGTACACAGTTACATGTATACAATGCAAATTAAAGCGAAACTGGCTCACAAGGCCTATCAGTAGCTATTAGTGTAAAAAAGGCCAATAATGGTGTGAAAACTTACAATAGTAATTAAACTTTCGGGGTCGGTAAATTGAGCTGATGGAGGGGTGCTGCGAACGCAGGGAAGACTATTTGTAAACTAAATAAAAGTTCCAGTAAATTACATTAACCTATTGCAGTTAAGTGTTCCGTACGAAGTACGAAAGTCCCCCGCAATGTGACACATGTGCAGCACCGACCCATGGAATCAGACAGCCGGGGGTAGTGCGGGCGAATTGCGTCCTAGCCGAGAGCTCGTGCCATCTCGTAAAGTATATTAGTTTACTGAACTCATTACATAAACATGTAAAACATAGAAAATAGGACCTTTCAACGTTCGGGATGGACATATCTTAGCTAGAGAAGAGTTCAGAGTTCTTTCTTAGGCACTAATTTAAATACAAACATGCTTATGTGGTGCCTTGCAGAGCACATGAATTTAATGTCTTTTAAGTTTTGGGGCAACCTATGAACGGAATGGCCAGGTTGAAAGGAAGAGTAATTATTTCCCATGCCAATAATTGGCTTCATTAGACACACAGTTCCACTCGGAAAATTATATAGAACACTTCAAGTACCCTAGCCTTGCTATTCTAAACCTCATTAAATATGCACGTGGCGTGCATTTATTCTGCGATTACTTCGCAATCCTCTAAAGGCGAATTTCACTAACATTTGCCCATGGGCGATAAATTCTAATGCTTTTTCATACACATTCTAACACTTTATTCCTATCCTAATTGCACATATCTCTTTAGGGATACCACAGTCACTCGGATCATTTGGTATTGTGTCATGACCAGTTCCCAAGTGAACAATGCGGATATGCATCGGGACGCACTATGTGCGTTTTCCATAGGCCGCACTGGTGCAGAAACTGTGGGCCGATGGCGTGATGAAAGTGGCCATACCAGAACATGCAGAAGTTTTCCACGTCAAATGCTTTCCCTTCCGAGAGGCCACTGTCACGGCGAACAGGGGCGGCTGAAGGCAGTTTGGTGCAGCAAGTAATCGAGCAGCACCTCGCCTGCGGGCGCAGCTGTCTCAGCGAGATGAGCTGTACAGAGCTGAATAGCCTTGCTCCAGGGTTGCACGCCAACTGATGTCGGTTGAACTAACTTTGGCGGGTGAGATCTTACTGGTTCGGCAGAGTCGGTTGGCTGTTTGGTGGCCCTACCACCATCGAGACACTGCAGCAGCTGCTGCTGTTGCTGCTGTACTTCTGTGGCTGGTGTAGACGTCGTTGAGAGCAGTATAAACACACTGTCGAGGAGATGCTCGACTGGGAAATGGACCCATACACCGATGATTCGCGTGATCTGGCAGTCTGGAATGGGGCATGTAGGGGTGCGGGTGTGACCCGGTAAGCCTTCGAATAGGCGGCGCTGGGCGCCGCGACATCTGGTGATCGGTCATCATTTTGGGCGCTCACTGAGGAGTTGGATGTCACCACTGCTCATGGCACCATCATGGCATCTGACGACCCAGATGTCCTTTAGGGCATCGGAGTTGGTGGACCTGGTAGTCCACCTGTGCCTGATGTTGGTGATTGCCATCCAGTATCGGCCAGTAATACTTCGGTCTGTTGCCTCTGACTGGTGTTACCTTGGGGCGCCGCATTGTCCGGTGTCGGCGCCTCCGGCGCGCTCCTTAGGTTGTGATAGTGGAATTTAACTTGCCTTCGCACACCCATCTGGATGAAGTAGTCGGTTTTCCCCACCCTTCGTACGACTATGGGGTCCATTACAGCGAGGGGCGAAACTTGCACAGATATTGGTGTGGGTGGCCGACTGCTGTTATTATCACACGTAGACATGTTTTGCAATTTGCAGCTCTTTCGGGGGCTGTGTGGTTTCTGGCCACCACTGTTGGACATACTGTTCCTCTCGTTCCCTGGCCTGTTCGAACTTCTGCCAGTGGTTTCCTTCTCGTGTCTCCATTTATGAGGGTCCTGAGTTCATGGTCGGTTGTGAGTATACATATTCCCCAGGTCGCGCCAGACCGTGTCCGTATAGTAATTCTGTGGGCGAGTTTCCTGTGGCTTTGTTCTGTTGGTTTTTCAGGCAGAACAGTATCTCTGGGACATGGGTGGCCCAGGTAGTGTGGTCATACCCAATGCGAAGCTGGAACTGCGCCTTGAACTTTTGTTTCCTCCATTCCGTGGGATTCGTGCGGGTGTGGTACACCGCCATTGTGTGGTGTACTGCCCTTTTGGTGTAGAGTTCCTGCCATCACTTTCCCCTGAACTGCGGTCCGTTGCCAAACAGATTACCAATGGGTAACCCCAACAGGCGAAGAAATCATTATGCAATGCTCCTGCTATTTTTTGAGGCATGAACTCGGGAGGAGATAAGTCTCGCACCACCTGGTGCACAAATCAGTCACCACAAATAAAAATCTTTTCCCTTTTGGGGTGCGGGTATATGGTCCCATCAGGTAAAAGCCGATGGTCACGAAGGGTTTCTCTGATATGCAGGGTTGCTGTTGAGTAACGCCATCGACACGACACGTTTTCAGGTGGTTACATGTTTCGCAGACACATACGAATTCCCCTCACTTGTCGGGTGAGCACTGGCCAGAAATAATATGTTACGCTTGGTTTGCGCGACTCTCGGGTGTCCCGCCAGGCAGCTGGCATGCAAGTGTTCCAGGACGAACGTTCGTCCCTCCTCTGGGGTGTACGTTCGCCAGTTCCCCTCTTCCTCTGTTGGCCGGGTCTCCAGGCGGTTATAGACAGCGCGCCAGTTGGACAGCTGTTCTCTGGCACAATGCTCCCTACATTTCGCGGCCTCTGCGGACAGCTGTTGTGCGGCTAGTACTAGTTTGTATACCACATCACTTGTTAGGTATTAGGTAGCATTAGTCGTGCCTACGGTGACATTCTGTAGCAGGGCAACCGGCGGACTGTCTAGCAGCAATAGGACTTCCCCCTCATCTTCATCATATGCTATTTCGGTTATACAGAGCGCACGGGAAAGGGCGTTGTCTAGTTGGTTTTCTTCGCCCGGAACATGTTCCACCACGAAATCATAAGCCTGTAATAATATGGACCACCACGTGAGTTTGATGTGGACAGTGCGCATGTTATGCAGACACATTAAACACAGATTGTCGGTACTCATTGTGAATCGTTGGTACTCTAGGTGTTGGTGGTATTGTTTTAGTGCCCATATGATAGCCAAGCATAATATGTCGTTCAACGTCGTAGTTGCGTTCGCATGGGGCAAACTTCGCACGTCTGGTCTCCATGACTGCATTCCCCATCACCATTGTATTGAAATAGAATGGCGCCAATCTCCTCTTGACTGGTATCTGTTTTCAGATGTAAATGCCTCTGGGGGTCTAAACGGGACAGTTTGTCGCACTGTGGAATCTGTGTTTGATTTCTTTGTACAAGTTTTGGGTGTCGTTGTTCCATTGGAAACACCATTGTGTTGTCAACAGGGCGGTTAGTGGGGCTGTTATCGTGGCGAAGTTTTGTTTGTAGCGCCTTAACCAGTTTCTAAGCCCAAAAATTTTCGCAGGGATTTGCGCGTGTTGGGTGCGGAATAGTATTGAATTTGCCTCAATTGTTCGTGGTTGGGCTGGATACCTTCGGCATCTACCATGTCGCCTAGATATTGAAGACAGGTTTTCCCTATATTACATTTTCCGTTGACACACGTTAACCATATAATAGCCAGTCGCTCCAAGACGAGGGATAGATGTTGTACATGTCCTTCCCATGTTTTTGACCAGATCACAACATCGTCTAGGTTTGCGATCGTACACTCCCCTATCAGACCATCCAGAATGTGGACCACCAAGCTATGGAAGGTGGAGGGGATGCATTTCAGCCCATAGGACATGGCGCAAAATTGGAAACGGTGACAATCGGGGGGCGTGAATGTAGTCTTGTGTCAGATCTTCGGGTCGTACTGGTAATTGCCAATAGCTACTTCTCAGGTCAAGGGAAGATATAATCTTGGCATCTGATTAGTGCAGAGTTCACACTGATTAAGGGTGGGTGTGCACTTTCAGTCACTTGATTAAGCGGGCGGAAGTCCACCCAAAACCTCCAGCTCCCGTATTTCTTTGGAGCCAGAGTGATAGCTGAGTTAAAATTGCTTTCGGAGGGTTTAATTATCCCATCCCTCATTTCCTCGGTTTTTTGTTGATTAATGATAATCCGGTGATAAGGATCATAATCATGAGAGGTGGACCAGAGGTGTTCAACTTTAGTGATTGGTATCGCATATTCTGCCATGCTCGTTCTTTTAAGGGGGTCTGCCATGGCAAATACGTCCCATCATTCGGCCAGGACTCGCTGAATCGCGTCCCTATCTTCCGCAGGTACGGCGTGGTCGAATGTGTCTAGTTGGACAGATTGTTCGCTGTTTTCTCTGTGAAGTCCTAGGTTCAACCACCATTCGCCGTTCGGTCAAACCGAAGTCAATGTGGTCCATGGCGATTTCAATAATTGAGTTGTGTTGTCTAAGTCACGGCGCCCCTAGACTCAGGTCCTCTCGTATCTCGTCGGAGACGAGAACGATGATGTCCATATAACAGTCACGAATATGTATTTCCACTTAGACTTCACCCAAACATTTGCTGGTCCCATTCAATGTGGCCAATTGTACTATTTGTATGTCCTTGCTGATCAGTTGTTGGCCTATTAACTCCGCCCGCACGAAGTTCTGTGACACGGCATATCGATTAAGTCAACGATATTCCACTCATCCAATTGTAAGGGTATTCTGATCAGCCGATCACTGGCGGAGCTAACCTGGCCTAGTTAATGGTGGATGTGTTTATTGTTGGTAGTTTCGGGAGTTCCGGTCGCGACAATGTTGGAAAGGGCAGCCCCAATTAACCCTACTCTGTCTTGTAGTTTCCCTGCCGTTCACTCGCCCAGATCGGGCACATTTTGTTCCGGTGGTATTGTTCGTCCTTACATATGCGGCAGCGAGGCAGGTTTGGTGGGCCCTTCCCAATATTGACGTCCTGGATTTTGGGATTGTCCCTTATACCACTCTTCCCTTCAGACGTCTGGGTGTCGACAGTATTGCTCCGCGCATCTGTCCACCCGCCTTTACTGCGCGTATTCAAATTTGCCGACCTGTATTTCTCCATGTCTAGTGCTACACTCACGTCTGTTCTTAGGAAGTGTTGTGTTCCGTTGAACACCATGGGTCGCAAGGCCGGTTGGTATTCGTGTCTCACCGTTTCCACGATTGTTTCGAGCATGTCTTCCTCCAGGGCATGTGGACAGTGTTGGTCAGATAGATTTAACTTTCGGCTTACGAATATGTCCAGGTCATCGGTGGTGCCTTGTTCCTTGGTAAACAGGGTGGCCTGTTGTTTTAATGTGATATACGTGTTCGAGTATCTGGCTTTAAATTTGCATACGGTTAGTCCCCAGGACATGTCGTATTATGTGGTGGACCCCCACCATGCTTTTGCTTCCCCGAGTAGTTTGTTCCCGATGACACTCGCCCACTCTTCCTCGCTAACCCTATACAGTTGTTATCGGGTAGTGCACTCTTTGAGGAAGGCGCGGGCGTCCTCAGCTGTCTGGCCGGAACAGTTTGCGAGTGTCTGAAATTTGGCAGGTGTCACTTAATTCTGCACGGTTAGGCTTGTCCTGTACTCGGGGGCTGATGACCTCGATGTTTTAAACTGTGTTCCACCCACTCCTATAATTCCCTGCCATGGTAGCACGAGTTCCATTTACTGGGTTTGTTGATCCGTTCGGACTTGTATACAAATTGGCAGCTGACAATGTTAAGAGAGCCATACCACCTCCATGTATGCAAATAGATGAAAATGTGATAACAGACCAGGTAAGGTACATGGAAGTTTTGCTCCACGCGCTTCTGCCTGATGACTCCATGGTGGAAGAGGGGGAGGAGCATGCTGCTAAGATATAGTCGATGAATACAGTTCCAGAAGAACAGAATGCCCTAGAATTTGAACTGGAGGAACTGACATCTCTTGTACACAGAATGAGAAACAGAAAAGCACCAGGCATAGATGGCATGACAACAGAAATTCTGAAAAGGTGTTTTTCCAGCATCAAGGAGGCTCTATTGGGAATTTATAACGACAGTCTCCTAACCGGTGTGTTTCCCTCCACTTGGAAACTGGGATGATTGAGAATCCTGCATAAAGGCAATAATAAGAAGCTGTATGACCCCAAGTCTTACAGGCCGCTAACGTTGCTTCCTTTACTAGGCAAAGTTTATGAAAAACTAATTAACCAGAGATTAATCATGGTGCTCGAGGCGGAGGGTATGCTGAACGAACATCAATAAGGTTTCAGGAGAGGTACAGGAACAGACTTCGCCCTTCACAATGTGATTCAGAAGATAAGGGAGACCTCTACAAAATACACCATGACAATATTCCTGGACATATATGATGTGTTCGACAATGCCTGGTGGCCAGAGGTGATGGATAGACTGAGAGAAAATGAATGCCTGGCTAACATCTACAGGGTCGTCCAGGACTTCTTCAAAGAGAGATGGAGTATCTACACTTCCAAGACATCACAGGTCAGGAAACTGTTGACGAAGGGATGCCCCCAGTGGTCGGTTCTGGGACCGGTCCTATGGAACATCCTCTTCGATGGTTTTTTTGGAGTTGGGTCTTCCGCCTGGGTGCACTGTTTTCGGATATGCAGATGATGGTCTGATACGAGTCTCTGGCAATTCCAGGTTGGAATTAGAGACAAAGGCCTCAGACATCATGGACGAAACCTGGAGGTGCTTCAAAACTGCCAAATTGAAATTTTCTATAGAGAAAACTAAAATCATGCTTGCCAAAGGAAATTTGAAGAGATACCCGACCGTGTACTTTGGTGGGAGATCAGTGGGATACATGCAGGAGTTCAAATATCTCGGAGTCATCATGGACGACAAAATGAGCTTCTTGAAGCACATTGAGTATGTGTCACGGAAGGCAGTAATGGTATTTAAAAAATTGAGGCGAATTGGCAACACCAATTGGGGCCTAAATTATAGCACCTTGCGTGCTATATATAGGGCAGTGTTGAGGCCATAATCTCCTATGGCGCTGTGATGTGGTACCAAAGAACTGAACTTTCGTGGCACAAAAGACAGCTAATAAGTGCTCAAAGAGCATGCACTGTTGACCGTGGCAAAGGCATATAAGACTGTGCCGAATAAGTCGCTCCCAGTTGTGGTTGGTGTACTTCCTGCTGACCTGTTGGTCGTGTGCAGGGGAATGACAGCGGAGAGAGCACAAGTCGCGACACTTTCTAGAGAAGAAAAAGAACAAATAACGAACGAAGTTCTTGATGAGTGGCAAAATAGATGGTCTTATTCAGAAAAAGGAAGACAGACTTATGGACTGTTACCAGACATTAGAACGAGACTGCACTGTAAGTGGATCGAACTGAACCACTACAGTATGCAGTTCTTCACAGGCCATGGTAACTTCAATGCGAAGTCACACAGCTTACGGCTCGTGCAATTTCCGCTGTGTGAAGTGTGCGGAGTAGATGACACAGTACATCATGCCATAACTGAATGTCTCAAGACAAAGAACATCAGGAGCTGGCTAGAACAGAAAGTTCAAGAAATGGGCATTCACTTAAGAATTGGAGATGTTATGGCTAACAAAGATCTGCACAATCTTTGGAACAAATTCGCTACTAAAATTGGCAGAAGATTACAAGAATTTGACAAATGGAATGAGCGAATTTCTGATGGCCCATAATGAGGTATTCAGGTAAAGGCTTGCACAGCAAGTAAGTCGGAATATCCCAAATTGGCGAGGAGGACAGGTTTTCAAAATGAGAAAACCGGTAGAAATCCGACTAAAGGCACAAAGAAAGTGAATGGCCCGATGAGACAAGAGGAGAAAGTGCTGTGCACTCTCTTACTCATCCGAGTACAGTTGCAATGCGGGAGGATGGATGGTGTGCTGGCCTTCGGGCCTTAAAACCTGCTGAGTTTGTTGGTTATGTAATCTGAGCACAGGTTGGGTGAACATGTTAATTTCCCTTTTTATTTGCGTGGCTTCCGGTATGGTCCCGTTTGGGCTGCGTATTTTTGTTGACACTATTTACACTAAAACGTTCCCACAAGTACCACCTGCAGTTCCCCCGCGGACACACATTTGGGGTGAAAAATCGTGTTTATGCAGTTTATGCATGTCTTTTCGGGGTTTACACAATATTATGCCCGAGAAATTGAATCCTGGTTGTTGATTGTGTACTCATCAGTTGCTGGCTCTGGAAGTTCTGGCTGGCATGTTGTCCACTGTTCCATGCATTGCAAGCACTGTAACTGATGGTGCCACAAGGTAATCCAATCTGCGTGGTGTACGCAACTCATATGTATTACGTGTTGGCATATAGTTCAGCGCACTGATTCTATGCCAACTCCCACACACGTGGAAAGCAAGCAGCGGTAGGCGACTGCTGTGGAAGCGAGCGGAGGCAGGAAGTATGCATCATATTAGGTCGGCAGGCACCTGCATACACCTGTGCGTATGTTATATTTGTCGAAGCGATCGAGTGTTTCGGGTTTTCCTCACTGATCACACTTCCGACAGGTGGGTGTTACAGTTGGATTGTACTCCATTTCTCAACAGTGTTTTGTATATCACATGACGTGGTTGCACACGGAACTCGCGGTCGACGCGAAGCGGTAGCCCAATCATTGTTTTAATCGTGAACCATCTTCCCAGAAGGCAGCGGTCTTTACCATTCGCGGGCTCCTCGAGTACGTAGAGTGTCTCGCCCACTCCAGTTGTTTACCATGGCATGGTCACCCGAAGTTGTGCGTGCTTGATGACCGGTCGACTGTGATTTCAGAGTCCTGCGCAGGTCTGAACTATGCAAAAAAATGGTAGCATGGACAACATTCTTCTCGGTCAAGGAGCATAAATGGAGAATTTTAAGTCCAACTGTCCTTTCTTCTCCGAATTTGCACACATGTGTTTGTTATGCTTTAAATTTTGCGACACCCAGTTGGTCAAGTCATTTAAGATTACCTTATCAGTCGGGGATAGTAATGCGGACGTAGTCCGGCGAATATGTTAAGAAAAGTCATAATATTACACAATATTCCTATTTCGAATAGAATGGGCGTCAGCTCACCGGGTGAGCATGAAGTCATAGTTCTCAGGATCGTGGGACGAACCACCACGTGGCTGTATCCTCTGACACAAACAGTACAAATCTACAGGAAAATGTAATATAATTAGCCAGGGTATCCAGGTTCCACAACTCGATTTAGTATTACCTTCTACCTTATAAATGAAAGATTCCTCTCTGAGGCATCGATGACTTCCTGGATAGAGCCACGGCCCGAAATACAATACTAAATGAGAACTCACATGTTTCGGTTTACTCAAGAAAATCGTATTGCCGAATAGTGTACACAGTTACATGTATACAATGCAAATTAAAGCGAAACTGACTCACAAGGTCTACCAGTAGCCATTACTGTATAAAAAGGCCAAGAATGGCGCGAAAACTTGCAATAGAAATGAAGCCTCTGGGGTCAGTAAATTGAGCTGATGGAGGGGTTCCAGTAAATTACTTTAACCTGTTGCAGTTAAGTGTTCCGTACAAAGTTGAAAGTCCCCCACGACGCGATACACGTGCAGCACTTAAGACCCATGGAATCAGACTGCGGGGAGTAGGGGGGGGTTTGTAATGCCGGCGATCCGCATGATCGCCTAGAGCTTGCACCATTTCATGGATATTTTAGTTTACTGACTTCATTACATATACACGTTAAACATTCAGACAATAGGGCATTTCAACATTCGGAATGGACATCCCTAAGCTTGAGGAGTGTTCAGAGTTCTTTCTTAAGCACTAATTTAAATACAAAACATGCTTATGTGGTGCTTTGCAGAGGACATGGGAAATGAAGGTCTGTTCAGTTTAGGGGCACTCTACGACCAGGAAGGTCAGGTTTAAAGAAGACTAATTATTCCCAAGTCATACATTGGCATGATTAGACACACAAATGCATTCGGAAAATTTTATAGAACACTTCAAATACCCTAGCCTTGCTATTCTAAACCTCATTAAATATGCACGTGGCGTGCATTTATTCTGCGATTGTTTCACAATCCCCTAAGGGCGACTTTCACGAACATATTCCCATGGGCGATAAATTCTATTGCTATTTTATACACATTTTAACACTTGATTCCTATCCTAATCACACATATCTCTTTAGGGACACCACAGGCACTCGGATCAATTGGTATCGTGTCATGACTAGTTCCCAAGTGAATGATGCGAATATGCATCGGGACACACGATGTGCGTGATCCGCGGGCCGCACTGGTGCAGCAACTGTGGGACGATGACGTGATGAAAGTGGCCGTGCAAGATACGCAGGAGTAGACCTCATCAAACGTAAGGGGAAGCAGTCCCTTAAATGTCATGTTTCTTCTTTCAGAGATTTTGGCTGTGCTGTGATAAGAAAATGAGTCAGTTAGTTGGGCACTCGTTTAATACAGTGATGTAACAGGGCTGAAAGTTTTGATGGAAAAGAATAACTTACTTCTTGGCTTGTCTCTTTCAAAAATTGTTCGGCTAGTCAATACTTTTTCCTTTTTTTTTTTAATAACTCTAAATCAGTTATTTCTCTGTTGAAAGTCGAGTAGAAAATGTAATGGTTATCGCCAATATCATTTTGCGTTAGTATATACACACTAGAATAAAAGTTTCGCCCTTATAGTAACTTTTTGCATTCAGCAAATAATTTTAGGATCACAAATGTTTTTGATCATTTTGTAATTGTGTATAACATTTGGGGTATTATTCGCAGTGGGTTTAGAGAAACAGAAACACTTAGATTGGTTTGCAACGTGTATGTTAACCTAAATTTACGTCTGTTATTTATTATATTACGATAATGCAAAAAAATATCTACAATCATGTGTGGTGTCAAAATAAGTGTTATAAATAATTTTTATGAATGCCATAGAGGTATAAAACGAACGACATGATTTTCCAGTTATTATCATTACGTTTTATCACGTCCTAAATAGCTATTTTCAAAATGAATTATTGGTTAGATACCTTTTATGAATTAACGATAGGTATTCACAAAACAGAAGTGAAACCTGTGGTGCGCGGGTATTCCATGAACAAAAATTGCCAATAAAGTGGTCTTTCTTCCATGCAAGGAGAACAGGCGAAAGCGGCGGCTACAGAAGAACTTGGATCACCGATCAAATACTTGACGGAACAAAAACATCAACAGTTCACACGATATACCTGAGCATATGTTATATTTCTGTTAACAACACAAAATTAGCAAATTTCTTATACTTTTAGAAATGTATAAATTTTCTTTAAAAATTGGCAGTCAAAAACACAGCAGGTGACGATTGTTTATTGACAACAGTTACAAACACATGGAAACAATACATTAATTTCAAAAGCATGTCAAAAATAATTTAAAACAAATCCTTTAAACGTATTATTACAGTTCATGTTCCTTTTCATCATCGGGTAACTATAGACACAAAATGCAAGAAAAATTCTTTCGCCTAGGGGTTTAGAGGTTTATAACAGTAACAGTAAACACAAATTTAACCAAAAAGCTTTCGCTTCAAGGTTAAGCACATTCATGGATTAACTTCATTATGCTCAAAATTTACAAAAACTATTATTATAAAAATAATGTATCTATATATAAACATTTTATCAGTGTGTACGACCTGATGATGTATGTAAAAGTTGGAAAATATCTTTGTTCACTGTTTAACTTTACCATTCAGACAAGTTTAAAATATCCTGCTCAACAAATTCCAAAATTTCATTGCAAAAAATAATTTTAAATTGAAAAAAAAAAAACACCTGTTCCAAATATATGAAATAATTTGAAAAACTTTGCTGTTTGGCCCAGTTTTCCAAAGGGTTATTTTGTAGTCATAAATATTCAAGAAAATAAAAAAAATTAATTTATTACAAATAGTGTGCACCAATATTTGCGCTTCTACTTTAAATATATTTTTTCTAATATGGAGTNCCCAGTTTTCCAAAGGGTTATTTTGTAGTCATAAATATTCAAGAAAATAAAAAAAATTAATTTATTACAAATAGTGCGCACCAATATTTGCGCTTCTACTTTAAATATATTTTTTCTAATATGGAGTAAAGCCAACTAGTTATGAAAAAGGAGATTACTTAAGGAGTATAAAACGGGAAAGGTAATGTAGTGATCTGCAGTAAAAGAAAGGGGCCTAAAGTAATTTGGAAAATGTGGGCGTTGTGCCCTGCGGGACTAAGGCGCCCACACTACTATAGAAATGAGTGCAAATTGAATTAAAATGAAATTATATACTCGGAAAAGGGGATGGAGACGAACAATGTAGCTAATGTGTGTGGGTATGTGGAACTATGGGGCTGTGGTTCCCGCACGACCATAGGTGTAGTACAGATAGGGCGGAAGGTAAGGCAAAAAAGGATTGGACGAGCCCAAATAAAATGCTTCGTTCATTATTTATTAACGCTCTAACTTTCCACATGATGCCATTTTTCAGATCAAAACAATATATCATTACCATAGACTACATAAGAACATTAAGCTACACAAAATATTGCACTTCTTCTTATTGGCTGTTAACTATGACGTTTCCATGACGTCACTAAAGTTAATGTATCTTCGGTACACGATCGGCCTTCCTTGCGAAAAGGATGAGACAAGCATTTCCTTCGGAAAGGAAAGAAGCGAACAAGTCTTTTTGCGTCTATGCACTATTCTTTAAGAAAAGGAGAGCGGCCTTCCTTCTGGAAGGAAGCCTTGAAGAACAAGAAAAGGAAGATCTCTGCATACGGCCCTAAGTGTTATGTGTGAGCCCGTGGTAGGGACGGGAGCTAATTGTGTCCCAGGGTTAATCCACATACTCATACAAGGGAAGGAAATCATTCAAGGAGACATGCATCGTGGTAGCGAGTGACTGGACTGCCATGGCCAGGTTTCAGCCATGAAAACCTCCCTCAGTTTATTTATAACTAAAATACTATACTAGGAAGAGGAAGGGAAAAACCGGTATAGGCACCATAAAATCCCTTTCGACAGAAAAGAATTAAAATTTTTTTCATGCATTAAAAGAAAATGCTACAGGAGACAGTTAGGTGGAAACCATGCTCTTTATTAGTGGGTGGAGAAAATACTAGTAAAGGGGGCAGGACATCTTTCTTTCATTTGGTACTGGCTTAACCAGAGTAATATTCATATCGCTACTAGCAAACCCGGCGAACTCCGTTTCGCCACCAGATGGCTTCGTTTTATGCAACATTTTGTTTGGTGATTAAAACATGAAGAAACATTTTTTTTATATTTGAAAAGGAAAAATTTTATTTCATTTCACAACAGTAATGAATTGAACTTCTCTAAGTAAATGAAAGTGAATCCAAAGTAAATACGTTTCATTGAAGTGCTCTTTGGTAAACCACATTTTTTGTTTTTTGGTCTGACGTTAACACAAACAAAGCGGATGGTTTCCCAACTCGTGAACACGCAACGTATAACTGCCCATGTGAAAAACAATGATTTTCTAAATTTATCCCGCAAACACTAAGCGATTGGCCTTGCGACTTGTTAATTGTCATTGCGAACGCAAGGCGAACTGGAAATTGCAATCGTTTGAAGTCAAACGGAAGATCAGTCGGAATCATTGGTATTCGAGGAATACATACATTTTCACCTGCGTACTTTCCGTTAATAATGGTTGCCTCAATCAAATTCGGCATAAGTCTTTTTACCGAAAGTCGAGTACCGTTGCAAAGTCGCGGTGGATTCAAATTACGCAATATCATAATAACTGTACCAACTTTGAGTTGAAAGTTGTGTGGTGGAAATCCTGGTAACTCCAGAGAGTTCAAAAACTCAGTTGGATAATTTACTACATCATCGGGATCTCTTANACCGTGGAAATCGGTTCGTGCGTTCTGGAGTTATAGCGTCAGGAAGGAAAACCCGACTTATTTTTATATAGTGGAGATGGTGTGGTGAGGGGCGTAATTGGTTAAATGGATCATTTTAACATTTTCATTGTAAAAAAAACTTTTTTTTANGAGATGGTGTGGTGAGGGGCGTAATTGGTTAAATGGATCATTTTAACATTTTCATTGTAAAAAAAACTTTTTTTTATAAACCAATCGTGTATTGCTAATTTTATTCTTTATAGGAGTCTATATACTAAATCGTTCTGATTTTAAATAATATACAAGTTTCGCATATATTAAAAATAAAAATAAACAAATAAATGTTGCCGGAAGTGCTGAAAAAAGCAGAACTTAAAAAAAAAATAATAAGTGTCTGAAATATCTGTTGCCATGGCCACTCGTGAGAGACTGTGGAACTATCATCTATGAAAAACGGAAACTGCCAAGTTTGGAATTAAATACTACATAGCAGCATGCCATCTCTTGTAAACTATTACTTTAATACACCGTTATCCCATAGGCAGTATATCAGCGCCTTTATAGTTAAGTTGTCGCATCATAAATATTCACGACACCATAGCAATTTATTATGAGCACAGAAAAACATATTGAACAAAATAATTTTAGGGAAAACGCGGTTAGGCAAAACGTAATTACGATAAACACATTTGAGTGAAACGAAGTCAGGCAAAATGACATTAGGGAAACGAAATTAGACAAAACGATGTTAGTTATAATGAAATATGGCGAAACGAACTTAGGCTAAACGAAGTTAGGCGTAACATAATTCTGGTGAAGAATCTCAGAAAATTTTAGATTTTAGGGGTATCACTGTTAGGCAAAACGAATTTAAGCAAATGAAAATTCGGTAAAACTAATTTCGGCAAAACGAAATTAGGCAAAACGATTTTAAGGGAAATGAAGTCTACCGTAATCCTGCACACTGTTGTTTTACCAGCATTTTAAAATTACCTTTACCTTTGGAAATTTGTGTTCAGATACACTATACCCTGCCTTGGTGCAATCATTTATAAAGTGTTTGCTTGATTTTACACAGCGGAACTAAATTACATATGTTCGAGTATGTTACTTAATTGATGGAGAAATGCATTTCCACAATGTCAGTTAGAAATCGTCCTTTTTCATAATAATTATATTTCATTTCCCTGCAGTCATTCATATTAGCAAAGGCATTTTTACCTTCTCCACAAGTACATATTTCCGTTGCTAGTTGTCAGCCACTTTACTAGAAAATGCGATTTGGTTCTATTTGACCTTACGATGGGTCTTAAGGTCAACTGAAAAATTAGTAATTATACCCAGTAACATTCTTTCTTTCTCTGTGTGAAATGCAGAGCTATTTTGTTTTGTCATTTTGTCGACCCGTTTCTCTCCTCCATTGTGTGAACTGTGTATGGTTTTTGTTCCGTCGAGTATTTGATGGGTGATCCATGGTCTTCTGTAGCCACCGTCGGTGACGTTCGGATTTTTGAACCTCGGCGTCTGGGTGTGACATCACTTTGTGTGTGCCGTTTGACGTTTTGGCGAATTTAATGCTCTGCAATTGATGGCTTTGTCTGGTTTTGAGGATTTTGCTCCAATGTTTAATCAATTTTTTCGTTTTTTTGGAAGTATATTGTATTCGCAATTTGAATGTTTGCTGGCTGTACGGATTAAAAATCGAAGGCCACATACATTTGCATGATACAGGCTCAGAATAAGAATAAGAAGATTTAGTTTGATTGGTAATTGAAGTCATATTCAAGTACTGAAGTATTTGTTTGAGACTCGTAACGGAGAGGTACCCATGTTTCGAATTTCTCTGTTTTGACATTCATGTTTATTTACATATTTGTAATAACAGCTTCTTTACTTCATTTAATTAAGCTTTTATTTTTGTAGTGAACAGATTTAGAGAGATGCTTTTTCAGTTCCCTCCTCAAATTTTAAAACCAGTTACTCTTTTACTAGGACTGACGTATTTGTACTACTCATTTCGGAGGTTTCAGTATAATAAGAAGAATCTTAACTATCCAGGGAGCGGCAGTGTTATAAAGTTTAATGGCAAATGTAATGAAAAAGTCCGGAATCATTTCAGACGTTGTAGGAACGGTTGCCCAGAAGCCAATGTTACTTTCATTGAAGAACTAGTTCTGAAATGCAGAAAGTCAGTTGATATTTGCGTGTATAATTTGACATACTCGAGATTGCTAAACATTATCGTGGAAGCAAACAAGCGTGGTATTATTGTTCGTATTATTTTGAATTATATAGAATTTGAAAGTGGCGGTGCCTTGCATATCCTTTGGCAGCATGGTATAGGTGTTCGAGTAAAACATTCGAAATACATGATGCACCACAAGTTTGCCATTTTTGATCAACGTTATGTAATGTTTGGTTCTTTCAATTGGACCGCTACTGCTGTTCATGGAAATTTGGATCATGTTGTGGTCACGGACACAAAGAAATTGGTAGACTCATTTCAGGAACATTTTGATTATTTGTGGAATATTTTTCCCACTCATTATGAGTCACTACCCAGTATTAGTGGTAGAAGTAACAGATACATAAATAATGCTATCTTGTACTGATGGTTTTAATTACGTAGTGTTTTGAATGAGGGTAACTTACTGAAGAATGCCATAGTATACTTGACAGTGCTATTGTACAGTTTTTGGAAAGCTCTAATATATAGACTGAAATTTTGTGATTGTTGTCTGTTATAATGATGCAGCAGTTCTTTTAGGGTTTGTAAGTGAAAAGTATTGACTTATGATTTCAAAGTTGTTACCAAACACACCTGCAGAGGCCTAATATCAAAGTGTGTACAAAATAGCAATGCTATGTTTCTGCAAGAGAAGCTATATTGAAGCACAATAATGTAAGTATACAGTGGTAAATTAGAAATATTTTTATGGTAATTATGAATAAAAATACCTTTTCTGTCACTCAATATATATAAAGTGGAGCAGCAACTAATGATGCTGAATAATTATTGCATAGGCACATAGTTATATTTGCAGTATACACACTATAATTGTAATAGTGAGAAGGACTGTGAAGATCAAAGAAATTGTAGGGGGGAAATAGTAAAAACTGGGGAAAATACAACTGCAAAAAATGTTGAAATGCATGGAAAATTAACATGCCTACAAATGGCCCCAGAAAATTTTTTTGTGCCACTACTTCCTAGAGTACGAGCGGCAGTGAGTCTGGAAGGTATGCCAATGTACCTGCTTCATACAATATTACAATATATGTATGAAGCATGTAAATTGGTGTGCACTCAGCTCACTACATCTTGTGCTCCGGGAAGTAGAGTGGCACAGATATTGCATGAATTCACTTTTATAGAACTTAGTCAGCAGTGGTTACAAAATCCCCACAGGTGCATATCTGTAATGATGCAGAAAAAATGTCACATTTGACCCATTACATTGCATTACTACAGTGTAAGTAAGCAAGTGTTTGTCAGTTCATTACAAATAAAATAAAAAATTTCTTTCTAATTATGTGGTTGACCAAAAATTTGTCTGAAATTACTTTGTACCTTATTTTATTACTTACGACTATTACGTGTCCTGAAGGACCAATGCTACGAAAAATAATCACTGTTCATGGGTAATTAAATTACCATTAACCCAATGGTCTACTAAATACTTCAAAAGACAGGACAAAACACAGGTCCTTCACCCTCAAATGTAATGATTATCAACTCCTAACACACTGAAACTTCTACAGACTAATTTAGATATAACATTTCACGTTGTAAAATTCAAAAAGATCCACAAACACACAAAAGTGTGATTTTCAGTCTCCAAAATCTGCATTTAAACTAGCCAAACGTTAAAAAAGTACTGATGTGGCTCCACTAATTATGTCTTTCACTTTTCTTTTATTCACATCAGTTTAGCATTATAGGACTTAAAGAAATATTGCAGAAAGTGTAAACTGCATGTCGATACAACTTTCTTACTTGGACATTTCCTTCAGAGAGGCTGCTATTCTTCATGATTTCCACAGTTGGTTTAAATGGAATAGAGCATGAATTGGTAGCAAATTGCTTACTTACAATACGTATGTCATCAGTCATAATAATTATTCACTTCCTATTGTGGTTCGTGATTGATAGAGCACAGTAAATGTAAAGAATAGCAGCTTTNGGGGGGGGGGGAAATCCTGAAAAGTAGTATATTTCGGCTCTACTAATCACACACAACACAAGTTTACTAATTTACTAGCGGCGTTAACATATTATGTTTGCAAACCACAAAAATGATAGTGGGGAGGGCTATGAAGATCAGGGAAATTGTGGGGTAAAATCACTTAAAGTACACCCAGAAAAATATAAAAACACTCAATTTAACATTTGTCCACCCAATTCCATAATGCCCACCTAACCTAACTAAACCTAACCCCACAATGAGTGAATCACTATTTTACATTTTTAATCTAACCTAGTATTGTATGGTTTTAATTTAACGTAGGATTATAGGGTTTTAATCTAACCTAGGATTGTAGGGTTTTTAATTTAACCTACAATTTTATTCTAATTGAGGATTTTAGGGTTTTAAAGTAACAGTAAAACATACAGGAAGTATATAAGTTAACTCACCTAGGTAGGCAGCGTCCTCCTCTGGGTACCGATAAAGAACACTGCACACAATGGGGCTTAGAGAAGAAAGTAAAACATACTATGGCTATNGTCCTCCTCTGGGTACCGATAAAGAACACTGCACACAATGGGGCTTAGAGAAGAAAGTAAAACATACTATGGCTATGCTTAATCTTGGGTACTCTTCAGCCAAGAAAAAGGTCACAGACGAATCTACACTCAATCACAGTACAGGCAACTCATCATTCCTTNTGGGTACTCTTCAGCCAAGAAAAAGGTCACAGACGAATCTACACTCAATCACAGTACAGGCAACTCATCATTCCTTCATGATTGTCGCGGGTGCAATTTTCACTGTCCTTGGCCAATTCAACTACCGTCGTGCATGACTTGCACCTTACCTCACTCAACAAAATACCATGATCTACTAAAACGTCCAGGTAACACCTGCCACATGAAAGACTGTCACGCACAGAAGCATTCGTACTTGCACCCTCCAATTAAATCACAAGTCTTTGCACGGTCGGATTCGGATGACACAACTCTCGCGTGCAACAACACACACCGCTCGCCATGAACCGCACTGTCACGCATCTAAACTGCAACTAACATAAAGTAACGTTTACACATCCACAGCCAATAAGGTGACAGCCGATTCACATTTGTTTACGTTCCAACAGCATTACAGGACTAAACATCATGGCGTCCGACACAAACAATGCGGCCGAACTCCTTGTATATTATTTATTTTATTTTTGAACATTTTGCTTATTTTGGTAATTATTCAGAGTAGCAGCTTTTCTGTAAATAAAATTAATCATGGAAAGTGGTATATTTCCACTCTACTAATTACACAGAACACAAATTTACCAGGGGCATTAACGTATTACCAATACAAACCACAAATACGATAGTGGGGAGGGCTATGAAGATCAGGGAGATTGCGGTGTAAAATCAATAAAAATACACCCACAAAAATCCCTTAATTTAACATTTTTCCACCCAATTTCGTAAAATGTGCCCACCTAACCTAACTGAACCTAACCCTATGATGAGCAAATTATTATTTTTAATCTAACCTAGGATTGTAGGGTTTTAATCTAACATACAATTTTAGTCTAATCTAGGATTTTAGGGTTTTAATGTAATAGTAAAACACACTGGAAGTATATGAATTAACTCACCTAGGTAGGCGGCGGGTGCAATTCCACTGTCCTCAGCCAATTCATGCATCTTACCTCACTCGACAAAACACCATGATCTACTAAAACGTCCAAGTAACACCTGCCACATAGCCGAATATTATGCACAGAAGCACTTGTTCTTGCACCCTCCATTTGTAAATCATAAACCTCGCGCAGTCGGATTCAGACGTGCGCAACACACACCACAATCGTCACGAACCGCACTGCCTCGCAACTAACATACGGGGACGCCTACACATCAACAGCCAATAAGGTGACGGTGAGATGCACATTTGTTTATGTTACTACAGCATTACTCCACAAAACATCATGGCGTCCAACGTGTACAAAGCTTACGAACTGCTCATACTTTTATCTATTTTACTTAGTACGTTCTGCTTATTTTACCATTACGCCCTCCTAAATATGAAACAGGTAAGTTATGCAAAAGCCATTTATATAGCTTTTGTGGGTCTACTGTGTCTCCTTAAAAAAAGCTGCCATTCTTTACATTTACAGTGTCCTGCTAATTAGTAAAGTTGACAACACTGTAGGGAGAGTAATTCAGGATCATAAGGGGCCCGTTTGCCTACATTGTTTTTCTCCTTTTGGCAAAGAAGCATGGGAGGTATAAGGGTTACACTGGCACATGTTGCAAGAGTGCCAATGCTGCTATGTGCAGGGCTCTGAACTGGCGTGCAGTGTCTAGTAGTACTTCTTTTACCTACGGGATTTTAAGCAGTTACTGTATCATTTTACTGATGGAAAGTCTGTAGCAAAGTTCAATACAGGCTCCTATGATAGTTTGGCTTGTTTTCAGCTTGTATGTTTTAATATACGGCAGTCTGAAAAAGCTGTTTTTGACTATATTGGAGGGCTCTAAAAATAACATTTAAAGCATGCGTGGTGACTTTAGTACCATACCGTCCTCTTCTGGGATATATCTTTTCGTAGGTAAACATACTAGGAGCAGGTTTGATAGTATCATCAAAAAACCAGGGTTTCAAACACACTGCAACGCAGTTAAAGTACCACTACAATGCCAGGCAAGCAGATCCCTTAAGTTCTATTAACTCTACAGTGGTCATACTTGTAAACACTGAATTAATTTCATAACTTTTTTTTAATGCCATAATAGTAGTGACGCGTCCCGCGTCCCAAAAGACAGTTTATTCGTCAGAAGACACGTTCTGGCGAAACACACAGGCGGACGACCGCAATAAATACTAAGGGTTTTGCGGACTTGCTGGAAGAATGACGCCAGGAAGACGCTGCCGCACCTCGCAGCTGCAAGGCGTGCTACCAAAGGTCCCTGCACGTGCAAATGTTCCTGCACGTGCAGACGATATCCAGAGACAGCGGAAGACACGTGTGCGCGGGCACAGCTGCGCTCGCAGCTGCCAAGGGACGCAGAGCTCACACCATCGGCTGCGTCTGTCCCAGGCTGGCTACCG